>CAJRST010014446.1:7495394-7532452 GCA_907169785.1 Menidia menidia | reverse complement strand
AGATAGATAGATAGATAGATAGATAGATAGATAGATAGATAGATAGAAACTTTAGAAAGAACAGTTGCATAAACGGAAACTTTCCACTGCTCCAAATCTGAAATGGATTAGGGTCTGTTTAACTCATAGATGAAGGCCTAGAAAAGGCATTGAATGGCCTTGGAGTCAGCAGCAGGTGACCCTATTTGATCAGGTTATGTCATGAAGAGACGTAAGAGTTTGTGTGCGCATGTTACAAAAGCTGTAATTGGTCAAAGAGCAGTTTGTGTTTCTGTTTTATTCAGTTTACAGTTTGAGTTGGCAATTTATAGTCTCTGCTGCCTTGTATCTTGGGTGTAATCTCAATTCAAGTAATCATTGACAGAGTTGAAGGTGGGTCCAGTCTTCGTCTTCTCGGTTCGCTTGAGACTTTGGGGAGCGAAAGGTCCCCTTTTGCGTCTTTGCAATGTCACTCGGGGTCGATCGGCTGTGTCCAGATAATTTTTTGTCATGTTTCCAGAGCTGGAAATTCAAACGCGTCGTCATGTTTTCTGAGATTTGCTGACAAAAAGAAGGAAGTCCTATCCTTGCGTTGGTAAATGACAAGTCAGGAATGTTTCCCAACAGCAGTGATGCCTCTTCTCTGTGGTGTGTTTGACCGCGTCAGCAAAAAAGATGACATTTGAATACTCATGGACTGAATAAGTTACCTCAAGCTGATGAGAATCCATCATTTTTGTCGGGGGGGTCATAATGTGTAAATAGAAAAACGAGAGGAAAGTTAGGTGGGACTAAAAAATACGGGGGGCCGGGGGTATTAAGAACCATCATACAGGAGGACAGAGTCAAATTCCAGGAGAAACACTCCCACCGTCATGTCAAGTCACTGTCAGTGTTTCAAATCAAAACCGCTTCAACGAAACAGTCGCTGCACTTTCAGTTTCCTGGTGGGGGGTTAAAAGGGAGTTTTGGTTCCTCTAAAAGACAACAACTCTTTACCAATCGCGCTTTTCACCACCTGATTATGCGGAAAAAACGGGTCACTGTTTAGAGAACATGTTCAAACACGTGGGGAAAAAAATACTGCAAACTAGACATGTTTAAAATGCAAAAGTTTGATTATTCCAACAGCAGAAAAAAGGATCAAAAAGCTATCACTAGAATTCGATCTCGGAAACAATGTTTTTCTCAGAATGTTCTTTCCGGAATTGTTCAAGTAAGATAGTTACATTTCGATCAGATTCTAAAAGTTACTTTCTAAATGACCTTTGTTATATAATTAAATTATAACGAGCATTATTATCATGAATTCTAAAGGCCTTTTGTTTGAAAGTGTAGAATCATAAACAGAACTCTGCAGTGGCAGATTTAAAATTGGACGCTTTTGATTAATTTCCCGTCTTTATGAGATGCCAATAGCATGTGGCATGTATTCATTTTCCATTCTTCTTTTATTTATTTTTTCCCTCCCGTTGCCCTCGGAACTCTCCTTGCTGCTCCGTTGTTTAGTTTGCAACCCGGAAATCAGTCTCAGCAGGAAAGTTTTGCAGGATATTTACATTCCCTTCAAATGCACCTGGAGGAGAGCTCACGTTTGGATGCAGAAGTCTCTAACATCCTCAACATCCTAATGGGGGCGTGAAAAAAGGGTTTTCTAATATTTTCGTTTGGCACATGCGCCTGCTTTTTCATCTGCTGAAACCCTTTAACACCATTAGTGATGGTACTCTTTCCACCGTCCGGTTGATGCACGGGGGGTCCTCCTCTCTGCTCCACCCGGCCATCCCTCTCTCATTATGTTGCATGCTTCCTTTTAAAACACACAGATAAGATAATAAGATAAGATTAAACGGCGATACGCTGCAATCTCTTTGGTTTTCCCACACTTTCGCATGTGATATTTAATAGTCTAATTGTGAATGCTGGTTGGAGAATCTGCGCCTCCTCTTTGGCACCTTTGATGGGAGGGACAGACGTGTAAGGAGTCAGCCGGTGTGGCGGATCCAAAGTGAGATTAGGGCTTGCTAGCAAGGCTGCCTGGAATTTAATTATGTTCTGTTATGAAAACAATCCAAGTCCCCAACATGTGAGTGCTATGACTCTCATAACTGGTCAAAGGTTACTGTGTGCTCACGTGCAGGAACTTTATAGCCACTAGTGGCTTTTGCCAATTTGCCGGCCAGCCCCTGTAATTATTTACAGTTACAGGCTGGCTCAGTCAGTTGTACACAGGATTATGAAACCCATTTTTCTCCTGACAAAAGATTTCTAATACAAATAAAACCATTTACACCCCCTATTTTCTTTCTTCATTCATATTCTAAAAGTTTGTGTTTCAGTGGGCTCTAGATCAAATACTGGCCCTTAATGTGATAAGAAATAAAATGTGAGCATTTGTTTAAATGTTTTCTTTCCCTTTCAGTGGGATCATGAAGCCGGGTCTGAACGCCATCATGGGGGCGACAGGAAGCGGCAAGTCCTCGTGAGTTTGCAAATATGTCTGTCCTGGGTATGGGGGGAAGTCGAGGTTTACATTCAGATTTGGAAACGTTCAGCAATGTCTTCTTAAAAATCAGCTAAATTAGTTTAGCGTTTATCTATTAGTAATAGCAGTTCACGTTTTTGACAATTGAGGGTCAATTCTTCTTTCTCTACCTATTTTTTACATCGTTGTTTAATGTATTTCAGTTGAAATATCAAGCGGAAGACAAAGGTGGATTTAGGTGAACATAGAAACTTGGAGTTCCTTAATTCCCTGTGAAGGAGGTCCCATTCCTCCACCAGACTGGATCCTATTAGAGAAAAACACAAAAAAAATAAGAGCAGGAACTGCACTTTGTTGCTTTTTCTGTCATAGTTGTCTCCAAACCAGACCTTATGGATGTCTTTCCCCTTTAGGTTTCTGGACGTCTTGGCAGCCAGAAAGGACCCCTCCGGCCTGTCAGGAGAAGTCCTGATCGACGGAGCCCCTCAGCCCCCAAACTTCAAGTGTCTGTCTGGATACGTGGTGCAGGTATGCTGGGCAAGCAGGAAGCCAGGCGGGAAGTCCGACCTGCAGCTCTGAATGTCTCTGATTCAGGAACGTTTCCTGGAAGGAAGAGATTGCCTGCAACAATAAGACCAGCTTCGGCCAAATCTGTTTTAGTCTTTTAAAAAAAAAAACTCTGAGGTCAAGAATCACAGTGAAGGAAATGAAATTCAATGTGGAACGATGTCCAAATAAAGGTTTTTCCAGCGTTGTATAAATGTTTGCCCGTTTTAAGCCGCAGCTTCCCATCCGCAGGACGACGTGGTGATGGGAACTCTCACCGTCAGGGAAAACTTCAGCTTCTCGGCGGCGCTCCGTCTCCCGTCGAGCATCAGCCAGCAGGAGAAAGAGCAGAAAGTCAACAGGCTGATCCAGGAGCTGGGCCTGGGGAAAGTGGCCGACTCCAAGGTGAGCAGGGCGCAAGAAAGAAATGCAGAGAAACTCAAAATATCAGAGAGCCCAAAAGAAAAAGTCAGAACAGAGAGGAAAAATGAGCAGAAATGGCCCCTTAAAAGTCCAAAAAACATTTGGTAATAATACCATGACAAAAGTGAGTCATTAAGAGAGACTTGTTTGGGGGATCAAGTAAAAGAACTTGGATATTTGAGATAAAAATGACAAGATTCATGATGAAAAATAAAAGTAAATTTAGGCCTGTATGTACTATAGAGAGGCAATGAGAATGTTTGATTTCCTTTGCAGGTGGGAACTCAGCTGATTCGTGGGATCTCTGGCGGGGAGAGGAAGAGGACCAACATTGGCATGGAGCTGATTATCGACCCGTCTGTGCTTTTCCTGGATGAACCCACAACGGGCCTGGACGCCAGCACGGCCAACTCGGTGCTGCTGCTGCTCAAGAGGTGAGCCAACCGAGCCTCCCTGAGGAGCTTCGTTAACCTTTGAACCCGACTCCAACACAGAACTCTCAACCTGATGTGGAACCCGTGTAACACGTGTCCCAAAGTTAGCCGAGCTGTTCCCATTCAACGTGTTTATCTTAAATGGCTTCTGCCATTGAAAAGGGGTCAATATTCTCCAAACCTTTTGCCTTTAACGTACAAATAAGAGCTGTGAACTGTGATCTACATCATACGGTGGATTACAGTTGCTCAAATGACCATAGTAGTGACAAATAAAGGGTTCCATTTTATTTTGCATAGCTCACACTCACCACGGCTAAATAAATAAATGAGTAATTTTCTATGTGCAAGTTTTCTGAGATTTTACGTTATGTTTTTTTTAAGGGTCAACAGTTTTATACTTCTTTCAGTGAATGCTGTCAGGTAATGTTTTTTTTCAAGGGTTAGAGAAGTTATAATTAGCAACAATGCTTGTTTTTTACATAGCTGTAAGTTTCCCATTAAAAAACATAGTATTCTAAAAAAGAAAAAACTGCAACCTCAACCCTTTTTTTATGTTGGTCTGCTTTAAAATTCAGAATAAAACAAAAAAATGTCCTTTTTTTTTAACTTCCGCACTATAAATAATAACACTAAAAACATTAAAAAAAAACACCTACTAATGCCTGCAGAATTACAGTCATATAGGCGACATAGCAATAGAAATAAAACATGCGCCACTCTCGACACGGATGGTGGTACCGTGGGGAGTATAACATAAATCCATGTGTCTTTATCCTCTCTGTAAGAATGGCGAACCATGGTCGCACCATCATCCTGTCCATCCACCAGCCTCGATACACCATCTACCGCCTGTTCGACAGCCTGACTCTGCTGGTCAACGGAAATCAGGTCACCACAACTGCTGCCTTTCTTTTTGTTTCAACTAGATTCTTCTAGCAATTCTCAAAGCTAAGTTGCATACAGAGAGAGTATTGTCCGTCATGCTGAATATCGTTTCAGGTCTACCACGGCCCGGCTCAGACAGCGCTGGAGTACTTCTCAGAGATCGGTAAGGAGTGCTACTTCCCACCAGAAGTCTGATGTATGCTCTTCTCAGCATGGAGCAGCATTGTGCTTTGATTAGCTCAGTTTGAACACTGTTTTCAAGGATACACCTGCGAGGCCCACAACAACCCCGCTGACTTCTTCTTGGACGTCATCAACGGAGACTCGACGGCGGTGGCCCTCAACAACGCGGATGAGGAAGGTGGGGGGGTTTGTTATTGCAGCCTAACTGAGACCTGCTTTCTCTGAGGAGGTTTAAGTATAATCGTCATTACTGTAGTCTTATTTAAGTCTTATTCAGCCTCAATGAACACTGAGCCTAGTTTCCTATTCGTCACACTAACACAAAATGCTACAAATCTGGGGGAAATGCAAAACTCAACCTTTTTTTTTTGGCCCTCCTTCCACTAAAGTCCACCCGCAAGAGCCTTTCATGCGACTTTGTTTTCCGACTCTTTCCACGCCCATCTCCAGATGCCGACTCTGTGTCATTGTCCAGAAGGGGAATCGAGGACAAGCTTGTGGAGGAGTACAGAAACTGCCAGTACTTCAAGCAAACAAAAGCAGAGCTGGGTGAGGACAACAAAAAGAAACTAGTCATTTCCTAAAAAATGCTGAGGTGGCGCTTAATGACCTTATTGAGATACTCTGTAAAGAAAACTGTTATCAATACATCTGCATTTGCATTTAAAATTCTGAAATTTATTTACTGACTATTTGTAAGACAAACGTTGATAAAAGAAACCGAGGGAAGATAACTACTTCAAAGAAGCACAACAATTCTACACTAAAAAACACAAACCAGTGACAGAAACCATGAAAAAGACACAAAATGATTGTTGTGCTTTTGGTAGTTCTGAGAATTTCTGTGTGAAATATCAGTATGAAACAATAATTACAATAACGGTTTTAATAAATAGCAAAAAGAAAATAAAAAGTTTAGTTTTTTTTCCAGAAAATAGGACCGTACATATAACCTGAGGAATGTTTGTTGTGATTTCTGTCGTTCGGTTTTCTGTGTCTCAGAGAGAATAGCTCAGGGAAAGCCGAAAACCTCCACCGCCCGCTCCAGAACCATCACCTACAACACCAGTTTCCTGACCCAGTTCAAATGGGTTCTGAAGAGAACCTTCCGCAACCTGCTGCTCAACCCTCAGACTTCCATCGCTCAGGTAGAAAAGCAGAGAGACCTCTGTTTTTTACTCCCAAATGCTCAGTTTGGACTTTTTAGAGAAACAGTGGCTGTCTACTTATTATTTTGTAGTCGTGAGTGATGAGATGACGAAATCCCTGTGAACATTTCTTTAGCGTTTGGTTGGTGACAATGCTGAGAAATTCTTGATATTACCTTAAAGTACGTTAAACAGTTTATTTCCTTTGTTTAGATTGCAGTGACGCTCTTCCTCGCTCTGGTCGTCGGAGCCCTTTTCTTTGATGTCAAAGAGGATCAGAGTGGGGTACAGAACAGGTATTTGTTATTTTATGGACCATTTGAAATGCACTGAACCTGTGGTAATTCTATTTGACTTTTAAATTGACTGTATCATAATTTTCACGTTGGCATTTTTTTCTCAAAGTTAAAACATTTCATGAGAAAGCCTCGAGGAAAAATTTGAAGTTATTGCCTTATTAAAGTTATTGCTTCTATATTAGTAAAATCTCACCTAAGCTTTCCTGATATATTAACGTAACTACAAAACTTACAGATAGATGCAAAAACAGTTACAGTGTGTGTGTGGAAAAGGTTGCAGTAAATTAGAAATGTAAATTTATCATCAATATATGTAGTTTGCAATAAAATATCCCATAGAGGTGATAGACTACTTATAAAAGGAAATCCAACTAAATCAAAGATGTCAAATTAGTGAGTAGACTGGACAAAAATGAACACATTTATAGGGCTTATACACACTTAAATCTCTCGAAATGGGACGTGGATTAATCATTCTTCCACTCCTCTCAGCATCAGTGCTGTTGGTAGAAGTCTACTTCTGGACAGAGCTGGAGGACCAGCATCGGCACACCAAACTAAAACACAGCCTGTGTTTACCAGTGTGCAAAAATGGATGCACCACGTGCGTCCCGCACAAAGTGAATTACGTAATTACATTAAACTGGACGGTTGTTTTCAGGGTTGGCGCTCTCTTCTTCATCGTTGTGAACCAGTGTTTCAGCTCGCTGTCGGCTGCTGAGCTCTTCATCACCGAGAGGAAACTCTTCATGTGGGTCTGACGCACTGACATACGCACACACACGTCTTTAGCAGTGGCTTTCTGGGGACTCCGTGTCCACCAGCAGTCACAAGTCAGGTCTAAGTCAACTATTAAAGGTCACGTGAAAAATCCCTAAAATTGTTTGAGGGTGTAAACATTAACTTTTCCTTTGCTTTTTATGGATTAGATCAGTCTGTGTTGAAACGCGTTCAGTAGACATTGAGGGGATCAGATTGCTATCTGGGGACAAATATCAGGTCCCTACAAAGTTAATCATTTACATTTGGCACAAGAATATCCATCGTTTGATTAAGCAGTTGGTAATAAACAGCCGGCAAGTTTCTTTTGACGATGTGGAGGAACATCTGTAGTACCCAGAAGGTTAAGTCTTTCTTTTTTAATAAGTTGTTTCAAACATTTTTACAGGGAGGGAAGAAAGAGCCTCACATTCTTTCTGAGAATGAGATTAGAGAAAATCAATATCAGTGTGTGCTCAAACTCATCTGTTTAAACCCTTGCTTTCTATTTAATTAAAAACACTGGGCCCTCACAAAGCTAAGTTTTTTTGTTTTTGTTTTGTTTTGTTTTGTTTTGTTCATAAGTCTTTATGGCGTGGTTGGTGTGGTTAAACATGCAGTAGCTCAGCTCTGTCCAAGGGACCAAAATAGACCTCTAAACTCCTGTAACAACTATTTAATTCAAATTTGAGCATGCTTAGCTGACAGAGCTGCTTTTGCAATGAGCTAAAGCTGCTGTCAGGCAGTGTGCTTAAAAGGGGTACACATCTTAAATAGGATGAGTTAAGGAAGAAGTGGTCCCAACGCACTGTAGTCATGTTATCTACTGACATGTCATGTCAGTGCTCACGTGTCTCTATTCTGCCCTCTGCTGGACAGCAGTGGAATCCAGACTATCTTAGATTTATTCAATATTATCACTATAAAACAGTTCTTAAATTGTTGTAATAATACATACAGTAGTTGTCAAATAGTTAGATAGTTAAGTATTACTATCAAAGTCATCACTTAACATTTTATATAGACATTTGCATGCACACCAAGTGTCATGCGGCTTCATATCCTTTTAATATGTAGTTTTTGGTCGATATGATAAGATATTCAACATGTGGTAATTGTTATAATGTAAAAGTCGGGTTTCCTTGACCTGTTTTTATGCTTCATTTAACTACTTTGGAATTAGGCATAATTTCTCCTCAAAAATGAAAAATTTTCATTGCATTTGTGGCAGATTCAGAGGGTAGGGGGAAAGGAGGGTGGAAATAAGGATAATGATGTACAGATTGGCACACATCTAGACATGTCGGTTGAATCAGATGCTGTTTACACTCTCCTATAATTGTTTCTTTGCAGCCACGAGTACATAAGCGGATACTACCGTGTTTCCGTGTATTTCCTGTGTAAGATCCTGTCTGACATCATCACGCTGAGGACCATCCCTGCCATCGTCTTCAGCTGTGTTGCTTACTTCATGATCGGTGGGTAAACGCAAACAAAACAGAGAGAGAGAAATAATTTGTATTTCCACTGCTTCAACTCATTTTCCGTTCAGCTGCTATCACAAAGTGGTCAGTCAAGGTTAAATCGCTACTGGTGTGTGTATTTGCGTGCAGGTCTTAAACCCACCGTCGAGGCCTTCTTCATCTTCATGCTAACCGTCGCTCTGGTCGCCTACACCGCCACCTCCATGGCATTTGCAATCTCTGCCGACCAGACGGTGGTGGCGATTGCCAACATTTTCATGACCATCACCTGCGTCTTTATGATGGTGAGGCACTCAAACTTACACACAGGCTCGCAAATAAGCTTTTACATGACGGCAATGGGAGGTAGAGCAACCTAAAAATGATGCAGCATCCCTATAGGGAAGCCAAAAGTACCTTTAGGTATCTTGCCTACTAATTTTCTCTCTTTTCTGTAGATTTTTGCAGGGTTGCTGGTGAACCTTCCCTCCATCGTGAGCTGGCTGGCTTGGTTAAAATACCTCAGTATACCACGATATGGCCTTACTGTAAGTAAATGTACCTATATTATAATCTGCCTCACTAAATAGGGATGTGAGAACTCATAAAAACCATAAGGATATTTAGTCCGACTTATGATTTGATAACGGAAACCCTGTTTATGGTCAGCTGGACAACATGTTTTCCATAAAGAAAAAAGATTTTTAAAAATTTTAAGGCTCGCTATTCTGACTCTTTTCAGGCTCTGCAGGCTAATGAGTTTACCGGGCTGAACTTCTGCCATGGGTTGAATAGCTCTATCATTCCCCCGGGATCCTCGTAAGTAACACCCCAATGTACCTGCAATATGTTACATTTCCCCTATGAGGTTGCATTTACTCTTAGAAATCATACTGGCCTTTTTTTTTTATATATAGAAACACAACTGGACAGTACGCCTTTAAACATGTTTTTAACGTTGCTCTCATTTCTCTAGAGTAGGGTTCGGCTGGACTGCAGTTCAGCTTGTTTTTTTTTTTTTAAAACCTGCATCACATGCCTCCTCTTAAAGGGAATCTTTGAGTTAGTCACTCGCCCCATTCAGTTTGAAGTCCTGCAGATAACCTTGTTTCCTCTGCGCGTGTCCAGCTGCACAGGGGAGGCATACCTGGAGGAGCAGGGCGTCGAGTATTCCCCCTGGGGCCTCTGGCAGAACCACCTGGCTCTCGGCATCATGACCATCTGCTTCCTCGTCATCACGTACCTCAAGCTGCGCTTCATTCGGAAGTTCACCTAAACTTTTCCCACAACCAGTTGGAAAGCAAAAGTGCTACTTAATAGTCGTTTCTCAGTTATAATTAGCCATTTTTCCCTCAGGTAGGTCCAGAGTTACGTCCAGTTGATTCACACGTTGCAGTGAGCTGTGATCTATCAGAGAAGTTGCGTGTAAATTTATATATTTTGTTTTATGGAGCATGTAAAAAAGAAGCTATCGATCATTTATTCACTCCGTGTTAATGCCTGCATCACACTGTATTTACTCGTTCTGTATTCTGATTTTTGCACTTTAAAGTTCAAAGCTACACAAATATACCATTATCATATTTGTATTTATAAATTTGTACAAAATAAAGCCAATTTTTTTCATTTGAAATAATTTCTCTGAACAATAATTATCATGGGGGGAATAAATCCTCACATTGTAAGATGACATCACATCTGGGGTTTTCATTCTTTGATTCTTTTTCAATTTAATCATAGATTTTAATTAGCCTCCTTGATGAAACCTTAGTTTGATGCTCTAGTCCCGATTAGAATCCAGTTTTACCATTTTTTTCAAAGTTAACTCAGCACTGGTATATTTATAGTATAAACATTTCTTCCATATTCGGATGTATCGAACTTACACAAACACACTGCAAATAAAGCTGTAAAGGGACATTTTTCTAATTTCCCAAACACTTTTATTAGCTTACTGTTGTTTTATCGTGTTGAACTTAAATTGAAGCAAACAGAATCTGAGTGGTTTAAGTGCTTTTCCTTTAAATAAAATTGAGTTGTCTCCTCATGGTGGCACCAGTGGAAAACTTTAATTCTTACTAGAATTTCCCCCATGCAGACTGAATGTCTGCACAGTTCGGCTAGAATTCGTCTGGTTTTCTTGGACTCCGTCCTGTTCAAAGTCTGCAGATGACGGTCTAAAAACAGTCGGCCTGTTGTTTGGAATTGCAGAAGGTGATAGGAGGAGATCAGAAATGTGAAGCACGTACACACGCATGTGGCGAGATCAGAGGCTGACTGTACACTGGGTGTGGAATGTAAACAGACACTCTCTGCCTTGGCAACCCGCGCTTTAAACGGCGTGCGGCTCAAATGTTAGGAGAGGCACTTTACCAACGCCAGTAATGGGATACAGACAATTGCTTTGTGATGTTGAATGAGTAACTGTTTCCATAAGCGGTTCAACATTTATGGGGCAAAGCGCCGACCCAAAAGCTGAGACAACAAAGAAAAGCTGCTTCATCCCCTGAAATTAATTCACTGATCTAACAAATCTGTGTTACAGACTTACAAAGGAGGAAAGCAAGACTTCCCTCTGCAGCTCTTTTTCTTCATGGTGCGCTGGTGTTGACAGCTGTATGGATTTTGTTTTCCTCAGGATCTCATGCAAGGACTGTGACCACCTTCCGATATATAGAGTACATTTCTGGTTGAAGTGCACTTCAACCAGCATAAATCTAAAAGAGACACATTCACTGGCAAACTAACTAGAAAAATCAAAGATTAGTGTGATTTCATAATCCACACCCTCGATTTGAAATAAAAACCCAGATCTATCCCAGCTGTGAAATGGCCCAAAACAAAAACAGTCAGTTTAAAACAACCCCATAATTCTGTCATTTCTCAACACAGTCTGCAGGGCATCTGAGTCACATTAAGGTGACGGGTTCTCCTTCCAGAGAAGGAAAGCGCAGTGTTGTGGAAATCACCTTCCTGTAGATCAAACAAAGCCTTGAGATTTAATGTTCCAGTAAACTGGGCTGGAATATAATTACACCAGCCACTGTTGTGAGGTTTAGCAAAGGCAGTGAGAAGGAAAAGACAAAAAAAAAACCTGCGGGAAATTCCAGGTGTTGCTTCATCCTAACCACTGTCAAGCTCCTTAAGCAGTTAGACTTTGTCATTCATCACCAGTAATGTTTTTGGAATATTTACATCATGAATCCCATTTTAGAACAAACAAAATAAAAACTAAATAGCGCAAGAGGCCTTGTGACCAGGATGGTCAGAAAAGTGCACACTACACACTAAAATCCATATTTGTCTTCGTTACCAAAGTAAAACACAATAAATATACAAAATACATGTCTCTGACTACTCTAGGTTGTGTATATATATACATATATATCAACGTGTATATAGAATATGTGCTCATTTTTACTGAAAGGTCAAGAGAGCATGTACAAGGTCAGATTGAAAATACAGCTCCCTCTGCTGGAGGATAAAGCTAACTACGTGACAATCAAACATCCATCCTTATAGCTTGTGGTAAAGGATTTTCTGGGACTGGATATGGATGTTTGAATTTTCCTTACAGCTTAAAGTAAAACCTGACTTTTTACTCCGGTTTTATTCAATCTGAAACATTTCCCTGTGTATCTGATCCAGGTGGAGCGAAATAAATGTTTCAACATTTCAATTCTAATTTGTTCCTATTAATAAAGGGAATCGGATGGACCTGCAGAAAACTGAACATTTCAGTTACATTCAAGAAACCACATCAACATGTAAGTTAGTTAGATATTGTATCAAAAACATTTAACTATATCATGCAACAGAAAAATGTATATGTTGGATGTTTTCATAAGTAAAGGCTTGAAAAAAAAAAAAAAAAAGACGTGAATCTTCCTGTGAATAAGGTGCATCTTAAAGTCCAGGTGTTGCTCCTTCAAGCATTACTTTACAGTACAGCTAGTAAAAGAAGACAGGATTTAGAGGGTTTTACACTTTAGCAACTCAGAACCACAAACCCTGCCAACCCTGCTCTGAGTAAACTTTGAAGTCTAGACACTATCCATCTTTTCCCCTCGTCCCCTCCCTCCCTGCCTGCTTTATTCTTCATCACCTTCCTCTGTCACTCTGCAGTCCTTCTTCTCCTTTTACTTTCTCCTGGTCCTCTCTGATTTCCACCTCTTCTCATAGCGCTGCTTCTCCGACAGCCATGGCTTTCAGCTGGACTTCCCTTCAGGTCACGTTCATCCTCCACCTCTTTGGAGTTCACGGCGTCTGCATGATCCACGGTGAGTGCAGACACTTCAAATCTCTAACGTATCACTCGCATTCCATGTGGTTTGTTTGAACTCTATCTATTCGCACAGAGGGATACAAACAGGCTCGATTGCTGTTGCTGTAATCTGACAACTTTGTTTTTGGTTTCGTTTGTTCGACACATTGCCCTCACGGCAGCTTTGCTGCAAACAAAAGGCTAAGTCAATAGAGAAAACACACACCTTAGCGCTGTCTTCATGAAATATGCAATGGAGACCGGCAGATCGGATAGCAGCGCAGACACCTTAAGACAAACAAAGCAGTTGACCTTGGCACAGGTGAAGAAAGAAGTTCATTGCTCGAGTTATCAGGAGGGCACAGACTAAATCAGGGCAGGCTAATGTATGAGGGAAGTTTGTATAGCTATCAGCTGATATTCTACAAATCTGAGTCAGATAACAGTAACAAATCACAAAAGCCTCTACAGTCATAATACTCAAATTTGACATGAGAGTTGTGGTTATTTTGACCCTACTTTCAAAGATCAGATGATAGAGAATGTGGGGATTAGTTTGTTTGGGCAGCAATTTGTATTTTCACTTGCTTTAAGTAGTATCAAGCAGACTTGAACCCCAAATTCTAAGTCTTAACACGGATGCTGAAATCATAACGATCCAGTTCTACCCCCATTAATGTGCAAAATGTCTATCAGTTACAAACTTAAACAAAGTGTTTCGAATTTCTAGATTAAAACGTCAACACTTCTCTGATTGCACTCCATTAGCTCAATCCTTTTCTCCTCCACCGGGATTTGAGCTTCCAGAGATCGATGGTTCTGCTGTCGTTGACACCTGCCGGATTGTTTTTGCCAGCACGTCTGACCCCACCGCATTTACAGCCACAGCAGGGACCACGGCCTCACCCGTCACTACAGAGGTAGGTCTTTGATAAGGGGGGGTTAAGCAGCGTCCCAAAATACTTTTTTAAGCATTAAAGCGGCGTACTATTTCTTTTTTAGAGCTTTTAGGATCTTCCCATTTCACATTGTCAGTTTTTAGGAAAAAATTCCCACATTCCCACAAATGTCATCAAGCCTCTCGAGGCCTTAAAGCTTAAATAAATTCTCCAGTTTCAGACCAGAGCTTAAGTCCTCATGGTGATCTTATTAGTCAGCAGCATATGTCATGTCTGTGTCAGAACAACACTGGGGAAATTAGCAGATTTCATCAAGATAATTTTACAGCAGGTGGTGCCAGCGACCAAAACGCCAGCTAAACAACAACTGCTGCCACGGAAACCGGCAACCAAATCACCGATCAGACCAAAGCCAGCTGCGGGAAGGCCGATCCCTGCCGGCCAATCCAACCCTGCTCTCAGCCTCCTCTACAACCTCTGGGCCCAGAGCAGGGCACGTGTGGCTCAGCCAATAGGAGGTTATCGCGCTGGGTCGAGTAGCGATGAGTCAGCAGAAATCTGGAGAAAAGGCGCATTTTCTTCGGAGGAATCAAGCGATGAGTCTTAACATCATGAATTCAGTTTTAAAACTGACTGACTGAAATACAATAATTTTTTAATGATTTTCTCGAGAATAGATTCTCCTCGGAACTGTTTACTTTAATTTCATCAAGCTGGTAGATTTTGTTGTCACACCCAACAGTTGTGTTGCAATGTTTTTGTACCGCTAAATAAAATTTCTGAAATTCGATAATCATTTTTACATTGGTTAACAAATCAAAGAAATCTTTGCTACTCAAAAAACGTCTTATTCTGTGTCGCGTGAAAAAAAATTGGAGCTAATATAGAAGCAAACCGGTAATTCAAAATGTATCGACAATTGTGTTGCATTTCGGTTGGTTAAATACCTTTTACCACTTTTCATTATCATATAGTCGTTTGGTTACTGGAAATAAATTATTAGATTTCTATGTTTTTACATTAGAAAAGTGTATCTAAATAGGTTTACAACATACAAGAGTGTGTCAGTGCTACAGACTGTAGATCAAAGCATTTTGGAAGAAAAAAGTACCTTTATTCCATTTGTTTAGATGTGTATGAGTAAATGTCAGTGTCGTAATCCTGCTGTGCCTCTGATCCTGGAAATGGTTGACCTGGATGTTTGTCCTTCCCCTGATCCTTGGAATCGCTTTTGCAGTGTTTGCCTGAGGACACAGTTTATAAATAATAACTCAATCTAGATTTCTGACTTTTAGACATTGGTTTAAGTAACAATGAACCTGGTGGTTTCTCTTCTAAATTGAGATCTAAAGTTTTTAGGTTTGGACAAAAATAAAAAAACCTATGCATACATTAAGCCATTTAGCTTTTAAATCCTTTTTAGTCCAAAGTTAACTTTTTTATTAACTACACTAAATGACTGGCCTCCGATTGCTCCACATTCATCATCTGTCTTTCAGACATTTTCGTGTTTCAGGATTCTGCAATCTTGCTTCTCTTATCTTTCTCGACTTTGGAAATTCAGCTCTGGAATGATTACTTTTCACTATATAACATCCGGTGGAAATTTGAAATAGACTCACTTATCAAATAAATGTTCAATGTAGGGGTTTAAAAAAAAACACCAAAGATAGACGTACCTTCACTTCCTCTGAGCTCCGGGAGCAATGAGCTTCTCAAGTCTGGGAAATGGACGTGCGATTTGTTTTTAGACACGATACCGCTGCTGGGACCAAGGTCACATTGGTCGGACATGAAGGAGCGTTCGCAGACGAGATTGCTCTCTGCCTTGAAACATGACAGAAAGTAAGTCACTTTAGAGGAGCCATTTCCTCTATATTGTGGGGTAAAAAAGATAAATCAGCTAACATCCTCTGTTACCTGAATGGTGAAAGAACCTGTGATGTGGCTGGGCACAAAATGCTGGGCCTGACGTCCACAAACACCACCGGGATGCTTTGGTTTATCCACATACCTGTAAAACACAGACAGCAGAGTGGAGCATTTGTGTTTTATCACATAATCCACCATGGCCGTAGGTGGTTAAGAGGATGAACCCCTCCAAAGCAATTGTTGGCACTTTTGTATTTTCATCAACACTTAGAGTGTTTTTTTGTTTTGTTTTTTTTACAATATTTGGAGCACTTTCAAAACCCCATCCGGGTTTTTCCAGAGCAACTGGATCTAGCAGATATCCAGTGGCAGTCCCCCTCTAAGGCCCTCCGAGTGTTGACAGTGGACACTGTAAACTTCAGACACCCGAGTCCCATGAATTTATCACATGGCACTTCCTGTTCATACAATGTGAGGAACCCAACGTGCACTACAATCAGTCCCACTTCTCAAGAGGAGATTCAGGCATGTAGAACTTCCGCAGCTGGCAGCCTTCACCTGTAAAGCTCCTCGTAAACAAATGTTAACCAAGATGTTGAATATCAAAAGCGGGGCATTGGTTTATTGCCTGGGTACCTGGCTTTAAACTAGCAAAATAGCAAGCAAGACGTGGTCACAAAAATGGTGTTGTGATGGTTGCCAACTTTCTCAGCCTTGTGTTTGGTGTTGTAAGACCCACCTATGATTGCTGGTACCAGGATGGAAAGTTGTTCCCCATGTAAAGTTGTTGGTACTGATGACAGAGGGGGAGGAGACAAGAGATGTGGAGGACAGTTGCAAGAGGAGAGGAGTGGAGCAGGGCGGTGGTGGAGGAAGCTCGTTCACGTCGATGGCGTCCATGTTGTTAAAGGCGGAGCTTCTTGTAACAGCTTTGTGGTCGGCGGGTGTGATCAAAGTCTTATCTGCTGCATTGGATATGGTTGTTGTTTCATGTCTCTCGGGGCTGTCACTTTTCTTCCTTGTATCAGCACCACATGTGGTTTTTGAAGTCTTGAAAGTCCTCACCCGGTTGCTAAAGGATTCAGGCTTTGCGAATTTCTGTTTGGCTTTGGGAACTTTCAGTGATTTAGCATTCGATTCCGGGTCACGGCACTCGCTGCCTTTTTTACCACCCGAGCTTCCGACAGTCTTCACAGTCGGGTTTGTTGACAGTTTAGTTGGTGACATAATAGATAAAGGAAAAACTAAATCCTTTGGGTCTTCTTTTTCGGATATCTTAGGCGCTCTCGGAACCATTGTTTTCTCACTCAGCGACCTTGTCGCTTCATTGTCTCCACTTGAGTTTGCAGTGGTCGTTACCAGGCATGCATTGTCCTTCGGCATGTGGTTGCCCTCAATAAGCTCCTTACCTGTTGCTGAAGTCTTTGAGCTGAAGCCAGATTTGCATGCTACTGAATTTGACATTCCTTTAGGTAGGGCGGTGCTGTGAGCTGGACATGTGCCACTAAATGCTTTGGGTCGCTCTTCTGAAGGTTCTGAGGAGAGAGTTTTTAAAGGAGTGCTCTGCAAAGCCGAGGTATTGGGGGTAATCTTGGATGGCGCCAATGTCATGTCAGCTCGACCAACAGCTGAATCCACGGCAGTTTTAGGAAATGAATTCAAATTTTGACCGTCAGCAGTTGAATGTTTCGACAACTTGGCTACTTTTGAATTTGCGGTCCTCCAACCCTTTGCATACTCTTGACTTTGTTCAGATTTAGTTGACGTCCTGATCGTGTGGGAGATTTTCTCAGCATCACTACAGTCATTACCGGCCATGTTGTCCTTTATCATTTTCTGATGGTCTCTCTTTGGTTCTGGAGATGAACTACATTTCTGTTCAGGTTTGGCGGCCGTGGTGACTTTCTTCTTCAGGCTTGCTCCAGCCTTGGTTTCATCTGATAACTCAGAGATCAGGACTTTACTTGACTTCGAAATCTCTGTCTCTTTCTTCGGCTCTGCGCCAGTGGCCTTAACTGGTTTACTTTTCATGGCGATAGAGGACTGTGCTGCAGTATGTACACCCTTGCTGCCCCCAGTTTTGGACTGCTTATGCATATATGACTCCGGTACATTGTGGGTCGTTTTAGACCCCTTTGATGGTTGTTTTCCTTTCATTTTCTCCGTCTTTTCCTTGAGGATTTTTTCTTCCCCGCTCTCTGGTATTTTTCTGTCCTTGCCCCTGCAGTTTTTCTCATCCCTTTCATCCTTTTCTTGTTTCGGGGTTTTAGTTTTGCTTATTTTGGGAAGGGTAGAGTTAGCCCTGTGCTCTTTTTGTATCTTAGCATTTAGCTCCTCCAGAAATCTGTATTGATACAGAGAAAGATTTTAGAAAGGTGACAGATAAAACTCTGGTCATAGAACCACACAAACAACCCATTTGTGATTTTAATTAAATGGAGATTCACCTGATGTTAAAAGAGTCATGTGTGAATAGATGGTGCTCCAACAGCTCTGAACACTGACTTCGTCTTTCTGGATCCATCTCTAAACACCTCTAAGACAAAACACAAAGGTCTTGTTGTTAGGGTCAAGTGGAAATTAGAGACTTAACTTGAAGCAACTTGAAGCCATTAGATGAAGGGTCACAACAGGACAGTGCATCTCTAGGATCGTCTGCCATTTCGATTCATTACAATTCATAAGTCTCATCTAAACTAAAGACCATGAATAACCCTATTTGGAAAAACAAGTATTTCTGCTTCAACTCTGTGACTCTGGTAAAATTATTTGCCAAAGTTTTGGCTTGCCTCAGTATGGTTTGAAGTGTGTTTGTAAAATATTTGAAGATACTGAACATGTTAAAGATAGACACAGGTATAAACAAAGACCCATCATATCGAACATTACATTTCAAGATTAGACTGTTCAGTATCTCAGTTTATGTTTCAGTACATTTCAGTTGCATGCTTTATTTGTATTAGTTCTTACATCTGTACATATTCATAGTGGTTTTTACTGAACAGTACCTGAGCCAGGTCAAGGGCGGTGGATGTGACTGTAGGGAAGCGCTGCTGCAGTGGCACAGTGCCTGAACATTCAGGCAGTTTGACCCCAGAGAAGACAGGGTTTCTGTAGAACAGCTCTTGGTGGTGGGTCACCAGGTTACCTGTAGCAGCCGGAGTCAACAGTAGAGTTAGAGCACTGCGAAAAGAAAAGACAACTTAAATATGCTATTTCTAGACCTTACCAAAGCACTTCACGATGTGGAATATTTGGTCAAGTTCGGAGTCTCCAGGAAACAGAGCCTGGCCAGTTAACATCTCCATTAACAGACAACCCACGGCCCACACATCTACAGGTCTACACACACAAACGCGTACTCATTAATGGGTTTGATTACAGCAGTTTGCAAATAACATGCTTGGGTCGGCAGATACTTACTTGCCGTACTTGATGTCTCCCACAAGCAGTTCCGGGGCTCTGTACCAACGAGTGGCTACGTAGTCAGTGTATACGCTGCCTTCAGAGGGCGATGCCATGGTGCGGGCAAAGCCGAAATCACACAGTTTGACCACACCTCCCTGGGAGATGAGGATGTTCTCTGGTTTGATGTCACGGTGGATGACCTGGGATGAGTCAGACAGAGAATCCAAACACAACCAATTTAGGGTCTTTGAGCTGTCTTTCCTTAATGGCCGGGGATCTTAAAAAAGGAAGTCACTGCTTTCAAGGAATAATGTAGCTGTAACTTTTTGTTGATCATTTTTTTAAAGATCGCTGACCTTGAATCTTTAAATGGTAATTTGATGTAAATGTTTCACAGGTAAATATGTAAAAATACTTTTCGGACAATGTGGCTCTTTCATGGTTTGTAAATTTAGCTCTGAGGTCACATTAGCAGGAGCCTCTAAAACAGTGCAAGATACGCTAGACTGTTCTTAGATGGAGTTATAGAGAATATTCTGCCAATTTTCGCTCACATTTTGCTGGTGGCAGAAATTGGTGGCTCTCAGGATCTGGTACAGGTACTGCCGAGTGGTGTTCAGGTCCAATCCACTGGAGTTTTGCTCCAGATCATCCAGGAGCGTCCGCTCCACAAACTCAAACACCAGAAACCAGCGACGACGACGCTTCCACACCTCCAGAAGGTTCACCAGGTTGTCGTGACGCAGTTGCTTTGTGGTTTAAAAGACAAATTGTGAATGTAAGTAGTTCAGCCAAAGCTTGGACTCCCTGCAGCAGTGACGTTAGAACACTGACAATGGCCCTAATGATTTCCTCGCATCTATCCTTTGAATAACCTTGACACTGCTTAACGCTGTTTCTGAATGTATTTGTCGTTAGTTTGGAAATAACATCATATAAACACATTTTTCATTAAACCCAATTGGCTTACTTAAACCTAAATAAGTACTAAAATACCCCAATAATACATAGCACTTTCTAAAAAAGCTGTTTTTCTCCGTTTATTTTAACTACTTGGCCTTCACTTTTTCCAATTCAAACGTGCTTTTTGTATTTAAATGAGGAACCCCACTACAAAAAAATGGAGAAAGAAATGGACTGAATTCTCTCCCGATTGCCACGTGATTGCAAGGTTTTGTTTGCGTTTTGCCTCACTCGGGTTTCAGTCTCACACAGACCTTCCATGCTTAAGTTACTCATTGGCCAACTGTTGATTGACTGACTGTTGAATGGATTAATTAACAGGTACCCTAAGCAGCTTGATCTCCCTGAGGGCAATCTTTTTAACCGTCTTGTCTTCGTCTGAGTCCATGAATTTCTTGATGGCAACAAGGCGGCCAGAGTCTCGGTGGCGGCACTTCAGCACGGTACCGTAACTGCCCTCTCCGACTGGACCCAGGGACTCGTAACGCTCCATCACGTTTACTCTGAAGGATCATTTAAAAGTAATAACAGAGAAGGTTTACTTCACCGAGGCGTTTAACATTCAGCCTGATATTGTTTACGCATTCCACATGTTTTGTATGCAAAAGTCCCAAAGCGATGAAAAACAATACGCCTTATGAAATACAAAGCGGCACACATTTCCCTTTTAATGTGTAGCCTACTTTTTAAAATAAAGTTTGACGACTTATCAGAATTATTATAGAGCTAATCACACGCACCTGTGGATGAGTCAGGCTCGCGCGCGCCCTCACGCAGCAGCGCACAGACCTCGCAGGTGACCCCTTTTATCGCTTTAATCTACGTGCTGACCTCCATTCACGTAAACACTGGAGTAACGCTGTCTGTGTCCGTGTGTGTTCTCCGTGTGTAAACGTATCCAAGTCACCGGACACAAGCCGACTCGCGTGTGTGTGTACGGGTCTGTCACCCGACGCGTCGCCATAGAAACTCCCCCTGCCGTCAGTTAGTAGCAGAGAAGTTTCTTCTTCTTCGTCTTCTTCTTCTTCGTTTTGTGTCATGTCTGTGATCTGCTTTTTTTTCTACAAAATTAAATAACTGAATGAACATCCTCCGAGGCAGTTGATTCCATAATTTTTGCCAGGGGTTGTAGGCCGTAATATGTCTTTGAGCCGTTGAATTTTCACTCTACTGTTCACAAATTCACTACATCCACATATCTGCAACCATGTGTGCCTTCAATCCGCACATTTATACAAAGTTTTAAGTGACAAATACTTTTATTTTCAAATCGGTGTTAAAAATAAGTTGTTTTTGGTGTGAAAATGAGTTAAAAAATTAACATGGTTGAAAGTTTCCATTTAATGACAAAATAGTAAAAATAAAAACATTTTTATATTTATATTTATACATATGTATATTATATATATATATATATATATATATATATATATATATATATATATATTTACAACATCAAATATGACATGTGTTCACTCAACATTAAAAAAAAACAGTTGACTAATGTTAATCTGGATTTTCTGCAAGTTTTCTAATTTCATCCAGGAGCTCTGAGAAGGGCGGCCGACCCTGAGGCATCTGCACAGCCAAAGAAGAGGAGATTTAGAGAAAAGATAAAGATCAAGTGGTTAACAAAATGCCAAAACATCCTAGAGAGTTGTGCTTGGAAAAAGTTTGATTGAAATTAATATTTATTAACACTGATCGGATAAATAGGTCTGATTTGTATCAGTTTTTACTCGATAATGGTTACAGTTCTCTACAAAATGCTTTGAGTTAATGAGGGGTTAGGTACCTCGTGCCAGCATCTGTACATGATGGTGAAAACTCGCTGAGAGGCGCGGTGTGGTTTGTACAGCCGGATCCCTCTGGTAATGTCATTGACTACTTCCAAGTTGGAGCGGTTTTCGAAGGGTGTGCGACCCTCCGAATATATCTCCCACATCACCACACCTGCACAAAGTTATATGCAAGTTCTAACTCACTGAAAATAATACCAGCAGTGCCATGGATTCTTGGGTCTTTACCAAAGGACCAGACGTCCGACTTGCTGCTGTATTTACTGTAGTGGAGAACTTCAGGGGGAGACCATTTTACGGGGAACTTAGCACCACTGGAGCTGGTGTACTGGTTGTCCAGAACGTATCTGTTATCGCAAGCGAAGAATGAAAATACCACTTGAGACCATTAACGTCAATGAGTTTTAAATGTTTTTAGGAAACAACTTGAAGTTTCCAATGAGAAGGGTTATCAAGCTGCTGGTTCTGGTTCCATGCATGTTATCCGGTGGAACATTATGTGACCTGCTTACCTGGTCATTCCAAAGTCACAGACTTTCACCACATTGTGTTCATTAACCAGACAGTTCCTTGCTGCCTGTTTGACAGAAAAACATTGACAAGACAAACATTTAATTCAATGTCAACAAAAAATTGGGCTACGATACTAATTGAACTGAGAGTTCGCTTTAATTTAGACTGTTTTGGCAATACTAAAATAGGTGACTAAAATAGGTGACGTTCACATATCAAAGCTGCTGAAACTATGGTGAGCTAAACTTTGCTTGATGCTCAGGTCATTTTTATGTGAAACTAAACTGCGAAATTTAATTCAGGGGGTGAAATTATCCCCTAAAAATCATTATAAAGCCTCGTTGGTAATGATTAAAGAGTGTCTTGATGCATAGTAACTTGATTTAAGCTTTTTTGTGGGGACTCACTAAATCTCTGTGGATGAAACTGTTTGACTCCAGGTATTCCATCCCCTCACAGACATCTTGGCACATAGACAGAAGCCACGCGTCTTTCAGTGTCCTGCCCCTGTGCCGGAGGAAATTCAACAGGCAGCCGTTCTCCATGAATTCGGCCACAATCAACAAGGGCCGCTGCTGTAGGGAAACCCCGTAGAGCTGCACCAGTTTTGGATGGCATAGCTTCCTGACCAAGACAGCAGAGATAGAAAAAAAACAAGGGAAAAAGTGAAAATGGGTCCATTCGGTCTTTACATTTCGCACCTCAGCCTCCCTTTGTACCAACATCATGACTTTGGCCTCTTCGATGAAGTCCTCCTCACACATGGCTCCCTCCCTTATGGCCTTGATTGCGACCTTTTGCTGAGACCTCCACTTGCCGAGCTTCACCACTCCAAACTGGCCACAGCCCAGCTCCTTCATCAGGGTCAGCTCGCTGGGATTGATCTCCCACTTTTCTGAGGGAAGGAAGTTGAGAGGGGTAAGGGTGGTAAAATCAGAAACAAAGAGGAACGCTTTGTTGAAGCCATATTTGTTTGATACTTATTTATTGTTGTGTTAAATCATGTTTGATTCATTTCACACCATTTGATAGTTTTTTTTTAATTTGGCGAGTGCTACATATTGATTTCTAGTCAAACTGCCACATTTTGATACTGGAACCTGCTTTTTTATAAGGTTTGGATTATTAACATATATTCATAGCTGTAACATGAAAAATAATAGTTACAATCTCGATCAAAGCAATTTTTGTTTTTCCTCACAATAAATCATAAAGGACCATTTTTACTCATGGAATCCTTTACTAGTTTCACATTTGTGTAAAATGTTGCCATTAAGGACATAATTAAAGAAGTGTTTCAATTTGTCTAGTTTTCAATGGTTTATTTAATGATAATGAATATTAGTAATAATGGCATAGCTTGACGTGAAGGTAAACTTACCTGAGCTAAAGCCAGCTGTGGCAGGTACACACCTTCCCATTGGTCCTATTGCGTACCGCAACCTGGTCACAAGACCTACACAAACACACACCACGTTAACAAACTCAGGAAGCGCATCCCAGCTGTGGGCTTGTGGCAGACTTTTCCCACCTGCCGCATTGTGCTCGTGGTAGTGTATGACATCGGGTATGGAACTGAAGGTATGTTTTTCAGCGAGGTAGAATTGTCCAGTGTCAGTTACTTTGATCTGGTAATGCCGTACATCTCCGTTAGGACTGCACAAAGAAATAGAAAAGTTAGTCATGTTATTATGCTCTAATAGAAGTGGACTTTCACTGCATTTGTTTGCCTCTAACACCTTATTACCTTAATGTTTTGGTGTAGACGGACACAGTGTAGACTCCCTTTTGACTAGACTCCCGCACCACAAAGCCACCCTCTTTGTCCTGTAAAGAAGCAAAAGAAAAAAAGCATTATTCATTCTTTAATTTGCTATGTTTAAACTTTTTGTCACTGGCCCTGCAAATTAATCATGGTTCTCCAGACTTTTCAGAAATAAATACATTTAAATGTGGATATTAGGACAGAGAGATGGGTTCATACCTCCTGCTTCAGCAGCTGCTCTGCTTCTGTTCTGGTGACGTTCTTACAGTACCATCTCCAACAAGAACAAGCAAACATCCACAATGTTAGTTTTTATAATTCTATGGTGAATTTAAGGGAAAAGGTAGGCAGGGGCAGGTGAGACTCACGAATTTGCTTCAATCTTGTTTTTTTCTGTCACGTAGTTACTGGGTATGAAGCCTTTTTTCCTGTAAGAAACCAAAGAAAAACATAAACAAATGAATGAAGAGTGATTATTAATTTGCTGAGGAAATAATGAGGGAGGGATTTGATTTTTTCTTTATTTGAAAACTGGCTAATGTCCAATGTGTGATTCCCGTCATAACAGTTCCATGAAATGTTATCAGGCTGATCTTTCTGTATTTGGCCTTCATACGCTCCACTAAAATTATGAAAAAGTAATCAGTCCTTTTGACTTTTCTGAGGGTGTATCCAATTCAGTGGCTCGCCATCTTGAAGGTGCTCTTTATTAGCCTCTCAGTGTTACTGCACAGGGATACACATCCAGTAAGGGCCCGTGTTTAATGTAGACCAACTGAGTGGAAGCTAATAAAAAATGTGAAATCTTAAAGCTGCGTTGGATGGAACCAGAAAGAATGAGAGCTGTAAAGGGCCTCTGACATAATGGCCACTTTGTGAAGGTAGAGCCGAGGCGTGTCTGGAATGCGTTTGGATGTACCCGTGTTTATCCCGTGCGCTCCACCACAGCTGGTCCTGCTTGTGGAGGATGACGTACTCCTCCCCCTGTGGATACAGCACACTGCGTCAGCGCTCTTCCGCCGGCGTTTAAGAGTCTGTCCCCCGCCTCTTTGTCTGCTCGCACCTGTTTGAGCGTGAGGTCGGTGTCCTCCTTTGCAGTGAAGTCGTACATGGCCACGACGTTTAGCAGCCCTTCACCTTCCCCGCTCTGAGGTGGAGGAAGGGGGAGTTTCTTCCAGGGCCTGTCTTCCTGGGAGAAAAGGAAAAAGGGGGAAATGTTCAATCTGGAGCAGAATACCCGGTGAATATCTCCGAAACACGCTCTTACTTACAGGGCGGGCGCGGCCCGCGTGTCGCCTGGTCGGAAAACACGAGGAAGTTCTGCCCTCGAATTCCAAGTGTGTGCTGATCTCCCTGAAACCGGCCATGGAAACAGATCAGTTTATGTGTTATGATGTATAAAAATCTGTCCTTTCCACTTTCTCCATCTTTTCTTCGGAATTATTCTGTCTTGTAGCCCTGCAACTTTATCAGTATGAACAGAGAGGTCAAAAAGTTTAATTCAGTTTGTGTTAATCCGTTTGTTCACATACACTGTACAGTGGAATAAATAGTTATTGGATCCCCTGATGGTGCTGACAGAATACCACCAGGAATGCACAAACAGAAGAAAAAACACGTTACACAAAGGAAGGCTGAGCTCCATTAAAAAGGAAACAGAAACTTTTTAGAGTGCATGTGAACAGGGTGATCTGCAGGATTCCCACCCTCAGGACGTGAGATAGAAGTTCAAACGAAGCTAAAGATTCACAAATTATGAACAAATGATCAACCTGCGTAAGTCTAATGATTAATTTCCTGGGTAAGTAGTGAAAATAAAATGCCCTGTTCACAGCCTCTCGCTGAAAGTTTTTAAACCAGGTTTAGTTAATTTCAGTAGAATAATGGCAGGGAGACTATAAAAGGTATATGCTGTTTCCATCCATGTGTAAGTAAAAGTTTCTTTTTTAATTAAATCCAATCCAAGCATTTGGCCACAAAATGAGGAAATTTTGTTTAGTAGCATATCCTTTTAAAACAATGATATTTTGATCCAATAAATTCAGAATATTGTCATTACCTGGTCTGAACAGAACAGCAGCAGCAGAATATGGAGCGGATGGAGTCATCTGAGGGAGGAGTTGAATGGGAAAGATATTTAGCATTAGTTGGGAGAAAAAATAGTTAAATCTTAACCACCTTGAGTAGACTAGTGAGTCTATCCTAATTTCGTTTTAACCTCTTTAGGTGTTGAAGGAAGTAGTTCAACATTCTGGGTGTAATGTATAAACTCAGGACTGAATAAAATAAGCTCACTTAGAGAATGGAGACAAGGGCAAACAGATCATCTGGATCTTGAATATATATGAAAAAGTGAATTTGATGAGGTTAATTCATCTCCTTTTTATTGAAATGACTCTTTATTCTGTGGCTGCAAAAAGCCAGATCTGAGTCTATCAGCACCAAGGTAGGTCAGCGATTATAAAGGACTATATTGGATTATAATAATTCAAGTTGTTCACCAATGCGTCTTGCATTGCTGCTGTCCCTCTCTGCTCTCCCTTCTGTCTACATTTATGACATAAAGTTTATCGCTGGCCTCCAATGCTGAACCTTAACCTTTTACATGCAGTACCTGTCCCACAAGCTGTTTTAGTTTAACTTTTTGTCACCTAGTGCCTCTGCGGTTTTAAGTAGGAGGTCTTTGACAGGAAGTATAGTTTCCTTTCCTCTGAAGTTAACACTCCCCGTGTCTCTGCAAATCTTTGTGCATGTGTGTTAGGGCCATTTTCTCAGCCTTTGTGTGGTTGCAGAGACGGTCGGCTACTTCACTTCCTGTGTGTTCGAGAGATAAACACAAACACCTGTAATGTGAAAGGAAATGACTTGTTTGAGTTGTATTTGGATGTGTGGGTCTTTATGGACATCGAGCCTATCTGAAGCAGCAGCATATTAGTGGAGTCCACCTCCTCTGATGGTTTGTGGTGAACCAGTACGCTGTTAGCATGTTTTTTATGATGTAAATTTCGACAAAGACACCTTTTAATGATAAGGATCTCTGTAAGCTGACGCGCTTCATCTAAAAAATACAGCAAATGCAACAAACCCCAAATAATTGCTTTAATCGATCATGATTTTTAAGGTTCTTTTTGTTGGTTCTTTTTGTTGGGTATTTCAATGAAAAGTGCAACAGAAAACGCAGACTGACATACATAAAACACTATTTTGAACCGAGAAACTGGTTCCCAAAGGGCTGTTTACTGATGTTAGGGATTTATTTGAATCTGCTTTACGGGACGATGCAGAAATATTCTAAAGTGCAGATTCGGATGCAATGTTTTTCTTTTTACATCTGTTTGAGAAGCTAACTGAACCTTTCAAAGCCCAAAGAGTTGCCTAGAAAAGGAGATTTGGTTCAGGTCGGGTTGAGGAGAGCAGGAGGCAGCCGGGATGCAGAGCTGGAGCCAAACAGAACCAAATTCCACTTGGTCATCGTAGGAAATGTAGGATCCCTGGAAGCTCAACTGGACAGACCAGGAGCCCGTATGATGTCACAGCAGGATTATTACTAAGAATGCAAAATTATCGTTATTTCATTAAAATAAGGTTGCAGAAACAACGTTGACAACTCTCTAATCGGTTTTCAGACTGTACAGTTTCTAACTGAAATAAAGGAAACTCGGCGACTGTAGGAGCAAAGTTTTGTTGTGATCTCTTAATAGAGAGCATAATATGCAAATAATTATGCAAATAAGCAATAAACTCTATCCAAAAGAGAAGCTGCATGCATAAAATACACTTTTTATGGGTCGTATTAGAAAGAATGGCTTGTTACTCTGTCATCTCTATAAAAACTAAGCTAGTGTCAATCAGCCAGCCAATGTACATGCATGTATGCAGATATCTAGTCAGCATACAGCACAGCACTTGAAGCCCAATTACTTTCTGGAATAACATCCCAAATCCAAAAAAAGCTGCACTATTTTGTCCTTTAATCGTCATGGGGAATGCTAGTGCATCGGCAAAGATGTACTGCACAAGCTCGTCCAGGATGGTGAATGCAGTGTTGTACGTTTGACCGAGATGTGGCTGCAGTAATGCATTCTGAAGTGGAAGCACTCTCTACCCAGCCAGTAATGTGCATGGATACAGGTTTAGCTTAAAGAAGGAGGGCCCGCAGAAGTGTTTCAGACCAAAACAACTGCATCTAAAACTCGCCAACGTATTCACTCGAACCCTCACACCTGCATGAGAAACAAAACTTAAGCTTGAGCTGCTCGACGGCACTGAAGACCCGAGGTGTTACTTTGCTTACTCGTTCCCGTCGTCTATCCAATCAGAAGCGTTGCGTTGCATGAGCAGAAAGTACCACGCCGAAATCTTGCTGCACTTCTGTTAATGGGTGCAAATAAAAGTGAGGCCAAAGTGCCCCCTTTTTGTGTTTCCTTTGCCTGATCCGAGCAGTTTAACCCTTGTGTGTCCTGCTGGGGTCATTCATACCCCGGACTCACTGAATCACGGGTGTGAATGACCCCCAGAAAACACACACAAGGGTTAAGAGACAAACACAAAAGAGATTTCAGCCCAAGGATTCAGGGTCAAGAAATAATGTACCGAGTTTTGAACTTTGTTACAGACTTGTAAATTCCTTTAGTTAAAGCATAAGCCACGCGAATGAAAGTAAATAGGACAGAAAGTTTAACAATGATGCACTGTTCAACACGAGGATAGTTTTTTTCCCCCTTTAAAGCGGAATGTATTTCGTACATCCTCTGCCCAGAGGACAGATTCAGTAATCCGCCTGCAGATGTTAGTATGTGAACAGGTACTTACTGGAGTGAATCATGTCTGTCTCTCTGTGTCTTCTTTCTCCTCTGTTCTCCTCCTACTGTTCCTCTTCCTCAGCGCCACTCTTTCTTCTTAAGGTCGACTTTTTGAGGTCAGCTTCAGTTCCTCTGCTTTGTTGAAGCTGATGTGATGCCCCAGGTGGGGAACGACACGGATGTATAGGAAGAGAGAGAGGGGCAGGTGGGTGGAGGAAGTGGAGACGCCGAACAAGACAAGGCAAAGGAGCACGCAAAGAAAACGAGGAGGAAGTGCTGTTGCTGCTGTTGTTTCCAGCCGTTGGCCACATCAGTCTTTTTTTTTGTGCTTTTAAATGTCTACTTTACACTAAAATGAGTTATTTGCACACAGTTGGTAGTGTGGGAGATAGATAAAGACAAGATAAAGACGACATTAAGAGGAAGCAAAAGAATGACGTGAATGAAACCACAGAGCATCCGTCTGCAAAGCAAGGCAGGAAGAACACACACATACAGTAACACTCATCAAGTAGCAGCAAGCTCTAGTCGAAAAATCTGATTGTGTAGCTAAAACTGGGCTTTTGGTTTACTGCCACCTCTTGTGTTGGGTGATTCCCTGAATGGACCTGCAGTCAGTTAGTTCAATACAAGGTCAGATTATCAACAACCAAGCCAAATTGCAGAAGGAGTATGTAAAAAAAAAAACTAAAAACTACACCCTAAATAGCTTTATGGAAATTCTTTTGGTCTGTTAGCATTCAGATACAACATATCAACAAATATCTGTGGTCCATGTATCCATAACAGATATGAATCTCTTTTTACTGGCCACAAAACTTCAGAACTGACTACCAGTGCGCTAACCAGAAGTGAATCCAGCTTACACCAAAAAAAAACATGACTGGGAACCACCAGGACCCCTAGAATTTTTCCATACGTCACTCAATGGGCACTAGATGACAACTTACATGTATTCAAGTACACAGAAACACACACACGGCCGTCTGTACATCTCGTATTTAGCCATAGCTGTTTATTTGCATAAATACTCAAATGACAGTTGTAGATGCCGCTATGTGGAGTGAAAAGATTCAAGAAAAGGGCTGAAACCAGCTGCCAAATTGACCGGACACGAGCACAGCCTGAGGCAGGTGAAGGCACAGGTGTCTGAGGCCAGCTGTCGATGGTCGGACACAAACCCGGCAAGTGAGCTATACTTTGCTTTCACTTCCTCCACCTAAACACACCACACTGGTCATTTACTCATGGGGAGGACTCGGGCCAGACAGTATAGACAGGCCTCAATGCAAGCCTCTAAAAATTGGTTTCAGTTTCAATTTTTTTTTTAAAATCCCCTCTTAAATGTGTCTATCTGAATTTGGGTTTTAACTTAGGTCCACCAAATGGAATTGCTGATCCATTCAGGTATGTGATTTGGTATTGGCATTGTCTTTCATTTTTTAAAATCAAAATCAGTTATATATCTTTCTTTAACAGATCTTCTGTTATATACAGCTACTTAATGTTTTTTCTAAATTGTTCTCAGTTTTGACAATTTTTCTGCATTTTTACCCAGCTGTTTTAGCATAATAATCATAACTAAAGATCATTTCATTCCCAAAAGTGAGTTCACTTGAATGCCCCTGTTTCAAAAACTCTGATTTATAAAATCTTCCCTTTTCAAAGCTGACCTCCAGGCTTTCCAGGGGATGCTCCTGGTGATCTTATGGAAATCTGTCCGGGCAGACACCAAAGCACCCGCCTACACATCAACATTTCATATTGCAAAACCAAATATTGAAGATTTTCCACTCTATTTTAAGGACTGATTTGTCTACTCAAAAGATCTCCCTCCCTGCTGACCTCTCTCTTCGTACACCGTCACGGTCTGTGCGGCAGAGCAGTACGAGGAAGTTTCTGTGGCAGCTTTTTTTTCTTTCTTTTTCTCATGTGTCCGCCTCCTTTGGCTTCATTTCTATCCTGACTCTCATTCTCGGTGTCATGAGATACTGAGCTGAGAGGAAACTAGACGATGGACCGCCAAGGTAAGAAAAGCTTAGGATATTCTCTTCTCCGAGGTAATTGAACGGATCGTGCGCAAATGATGAGAGGAATATCCGCGAACTCAGAAAACAGAACTTAGGAAAACAGAATGACGCTCTGGACTCGTCGTGTTAGGTGGTCAATGCGAGTATCACTGCAGTCAAACTTCATAATCAGAAATCCTTTAAACTAACATCCAAACGCGCGTGGACAGGGGACACCAAAAGAAAAATAGTTTATTAATGGGATGCCTACGAATTTGTGTTGGCTGAGTGGGATTTATTAGGAATGCGTTTCATTCTTAAGGTTAATCAAGACACTTATTAACAGGTGAACGTGCAGCTTTCTCTGAATGCCGGGAGCGCGCCTCTGCTGCGTTCAAGTGTTGCCGGAAACCTTGGCAAGCCTTTAAAACGTCGCCCAGTTCATTGGCCATCAGCTTTTTTGTCACTCTTTGGACAAAATAACGATGAACGAGCTCAGAGACAATAACATATTGGCAAAAAGACCGTCATAAATGGCCCTAACTGGTGGTGTTGGCGCAGCGTGAGAGCAGGCATGAGCCACAAACTAAACCTTTTAGTTTGTGGCTCATGCCTGGCTCACACCACAGGCCACCAACCATGTTTGGTTTCAGTTAATATATCTTTACCTTTGAAACTCGTGTTTTACAGAAATATGTATATGTTTATTTATTACAGTCATTACAGTTTGTGAAATTTTATTTGGGCTTCTTTGGACTTGTTTCTCTTAAGGAAGAGTGCTTTCTTTTCCCCCATACGCACAGCTGACAGTGGGCGAGGTTAAAAAACACACAGTTGACTGAGTTTGATGTTTAATCTGATAAGCAAATTACGAATTTGGTGGGTTAAAAAGGTGCAAAGAAAATCTAATAAAGTCTTGAGCAAACACCTGCACATGTCCTCTAGCAGAGATGAAAGAAGATAGGTTTGTGATTAGAAGAAAACCCATGAACAGAAATGTATCTTTGTCCTTAAGCTTGTGCACATTATAATGACTAGACAGTGAAATTGTCTAAAGTCGCAGCCGTAATGTGGGATTCTCTAACTCTAGTTAAATCCATTTTGGCAGGCAAGACCTATTTTTTACTTAACTTTATTTCATTTGAAGCTTCATCAACTAGTTACTTTCAATATGAATAATGAAAAGAAAATGTTGCTCAAATAACACATTATTACCTTAAGGCAAAATTATTGAAGCTTGTTCCAACTTTATCATTTTGGTGATGTATATGTTGATGAGTCCTTTTTATGCAGAAAAAACTATCTATATGTGCTTCTAAAATGGTTATTCCACCTCAAGACTATATTTTAGTCACTTTAAATATCATTTAACCTTGCTTTAGAAGGGCATACTGTTATAAGGCTTGGGTATGCACTAGTTTTGCTGCTTTTAGTTCTTTCAGTGGTTGGCATGGTTTCCTATTTTGTGTGCCCCTTTTTAGAAAAGCGATGCTTGTGTTTGGTTGGTTTCTGTCTCTTTCTCTCTCTGTGTCTCATTCCATTGGCCTTCTGCCTCTAACCTGTTCTCATTCTGGAACAAAAGCACCGGCTCATAAAAGGCTTGCATGGCCGGGGCTCTCAAGAGCGCAGATGTCTTTCTGAAGCTTTGTCCTGACTGAATGATGTCGACACTCGACATTCAGCTTAGCAACACGGCGGAGTTTAGCCCAGCCTGGCGAAAGCTTATATGTGCATGGGGAGGGGAATCAAGTTATTGACAGAAATATGTCCAGCACTTCAAAGTTAAGGGACTGTGTGACAAAAAGAAGAATTAAAAAAACACGCAGGAAATCCTGCTGCTTCTGAGGTTCATGTAAGTATAACTGAATTTCCTGCATTGGTGTTGTCTTTAAGTTACAGATGATGCCAAGGTTTGTCAATTTGAATTTTATTAGAGCAGAGCAACAGCTTGAACTACCAATTGTAGTTTTAGGATGAGTGCTTCCTAAGGATTTCCCATTTACACTCGAGACTCCATACCTGTGTTGATTATTGAAAAAGAATGGCACACAAAAGGATGAATACTTGTTTCAGATTATCAGCGCAGCTGCTAGAAAAGCTGTAGCCAGAAAATGGCTTAAGCCATCGATACCTCCAAATAATGAGAGGTATGAGACCATTTAGGATATTTTCAAGATGGAATGGGTAACATTTTGATATAGCATTGATGTATTTGGCAAAAATTAGAAAAGATGGATTGAGAACACCTCTAAGAACAAACTTTGCTTGAACAGATAATTGGAGTCTTGTTCTCTATTGGTCTCTAGCCTTCTACTACTATTCTACTGAGGGCATTCCCTGTTGTTTTACCTTGTTTTTCAATTGTTTTTCTTCTTTATTATGTACAGTCATTTTTTAGAGCTCTTTCATGGAGAATGTCTGGTTCATGGATTTAAACTCACTCTTTCCTTTTTTAAAATATGTATATATATCTTTTATTCTATTTTATATGTGTATAAAGCTCTGGTTTTCGTAAGAGGTGGCACACCCCCTTTTTGTTTAATGTGAAATGCTCAGCGAATATAATGTTTTAAAGTTTTTGGAAACAGCATCTCCTTTCCTAACAGTAAAGTGTACGGTTTGCTTGCTGCCTATTGTAATCATATTCATGCAAACCTGTTCCATTCCACATTATGCGTTTGATTTCTTAGTCTCATTTTTGAGTTGGAACGTTCACCAGTCACCAATAAGAGCAACTTCGGCTGAGTAGTTGGAGGAAAAATGCTTTGAATCTATTTCTAACCAGTAGGAAGCGGATACATCACCTTATACAGGGGCACCTTATTTTCTACGACCTAAAATAAATGGCGACCAGCAGCCTTGTGTTTTTCTGTAGCTCTTTAGAACACAGGAGGATACGAAGGTAGTTGATACAGAAACTAAAATGCAGTGCCTCAGTCAGACATTTTAATGCCCTGACTTTCAGAAGTGGAAACCCTCCTGAGCTGTGATTTAAAAGATTTTGGTTAACTATTATTAACCTTTTTTTTTTTTTACTCAGGCTTTTTATTTTCTCCAGCTGCTGTGTGGGAATGATATCCTGTCTGTGACCACCCTGATGATGCATATTTCAGGAGTGTAATTGCTCTTAGTAAATTGGGCTGACATAGTCATCTTTTTCAATTTAAATCAATAACTATTGTTTTTTGGGGGTAAGTAATATGTGCAAAGGAGACCTGGAATTTCTGGTTATAATATAGACTTGAGATTGATCGTCTTTCAGAGGACTCCTAAAGGCTCTTTATCTATGTTATCTAAGCACAGCAGCAAAGAAAATACAGACACTGAAAGTCTGTATTTCTTTGACTCACCTTGGCGTTTTTGTTATATTTACCTTATTATTTGGAAATGTTATCTCTTCACACAATGTGCAGAGTGACATACTGTATCTTTTATGTTGATGAAGAAGCGTAATCAAACTTTGTGCATCTGTCCTGAGATCAGATCCGTCCCTCTGCATTGTAACGCCGCCATCCAATGGGAAGAGGACGTAGACGGAGCCAGAATGAGTGCCGAGGTGCTTTTGGAGGAAACGCTGATCAAGCGTTCGCAGCAGAAGAAAAGGACTTCGCCCCTGAACTACAAGGAGAGGCTGTTTGTCCTGACCAAGAGCAGGCTGACTTACTATGACGGCAAGGCCGAGGTCATTATTATTGTTGTTTTTTTAACTTTACGTTTTTATTCTGGTTTTCTATTGTCCTAGTTTAGTTTTTTTCTCCCTTTTTTCATAATTTCATTTCATCATCAATAGGTGAACAAAGGAAAATTTGAAAAAATAATTGTTCCCTTTTCAGGGAAAGAACTTTGGCATTTAACTTAATTACTTTGACTGGAAGAGTTGATTTAATTAACACCTCTGTGGGCCCCGTTCAACATTTAGAGTCTAGAGCAGCAACTTACTATTTTCACACATTCTGAAAGAACACATTTGTTCTCGTGGCGTGAAAACAATGCATGACACTGCAGAATTTAGAAAAAAAACATAAAAAGGAAAAAATATGGTTCAAGGATATGTTTTCTTTCAAAACAGTACCACACGCTGAGGTTCCAGTTCATGCTCATTCCGTCTTACAAAGAGCCCTGCTGTACACTCACATCTTTACAGTGGTAACTTAATCAAACACGATGCTGGAGGAAATGACAGTTTGATTTAGGCTTCTTTCTAAGGGGGAAGAAAAACACCCCAAAAAAAACACAATTACTCATCAGATAAGATTCTGATCAAATACAGTTTGGAACGCAAAAGTCATGTGACTCAGTGAGTAAGAAGAAAAGTGATATTTGTGACACGCTTTTTCCATCAACAGAAGAAGTTCAAGAGGGGCTCGATCGAGTTGAGGCGCATCAGATGTGTGGAGATTGTCAGGAATGGGGGTGGGAGTATCCCCTGCCAATACAAATACCCTTTCCAGGTACAAAGACGCATGTCCGCTACCCAGCATTCAACTGTGGATATAAAACGCTGCTTTAGTCCCTTTGACAAACGTGTTTAAGGAAATGCTTATCTGCATTTAGGGGCTCATGGGTACCTTCTTGAAAATGTAACTGCATGTCAGAGTTTCCGCTTACAGCACCTCACTAATGAAGGATTTGTTGTCTGTCCTTCATGATGCTTAGCCCCCATATACATCTGAGCTTTTTCTATCAATCATTTTGCCCCCACCCACCCCCTTCCCATCTCCCGTACCCCGCTTTAAGATTTTCAGAAATATGTGACACAAATGTTGCACATCTGGGAATAGCTTACTCAGAGTACTGGGACGTTTTATCCAGATGAAAGATATCTAGCGCCTTTCTCTTTGTGTTCAGGTGGTGTACGACACCAACACCCTCTATGTGTTCGCTCCCAGTCTGAACAGCAGAATCCAGTGGGTCCAGAGCCTCAAAGAAGGTACATTCGTCTTTAGCTTTTCTACCGTCCTATAGTAGAAGTAAAGTAGGGGCGCCAAGTAACTGTAAGAGATTCCGTTGTCTGGTTTTACGTGAGAAATGCAATGTTTTCACACTTTAAACCACATATATCAGCAGCCAGTTTTCACATACAGGTGGCCAGCAGCCCCCGCTGTTTCCACTGCCTTTTTCATGAAACAACATTTAGACAAATCTCAAGTCCCACTTCGCTCAAATGGCACGCAGTTTTTTTCATTCTTAAATCTGATGTTACGCAATAGAAAAGCATTTCTGAAAAATGAATCTTTAGTCATTGTTCTTGCCTGATGATAGAATGCTCTACTTCTGAATCCTTCTGGAGTAAGCTTTTCACTTTCAGACTCAGAAATAAAAATAAAATTAGGACATTTTTATGTCGGACGTAGAGCATTTGGTCCAAAAAAGAGCTTAGCTTTCAGAATGTATGAATAATGTTGTTGATGCACTTTGGAGGTTTATTTTCCAGATTTATTTTTCCTCTGAATCTTCATAAAATAATATTCTTTAAAGTCTCACAGCATACTAGTCAGGAAAATCGTTTTCCCAGGAAAATCTCATGACTCCCCCCAATGAGGGAAGTTCTTACACTGTTGCGTTGCTGTTTTGTGCACCCAGAGATCAAGGACAACCCACTGGTGTTGATGAAGTTCCACCCTGAGTTCTGGCTGGAAGGGGTGTGGCTCTGCTGCAGGCAGGCAGAAAAACAGGCATGCGGCTGTGAGGAGTACAACCTGTTCGGAAACAGTAAGACACACACACACACACACACACACACACCTGTACCATTAATCCTCCCGATAAGGCATTGCAACTGTTTAACTTCAAGGCACACTATGCAGACATTCCTTTAGAAAATATACAGATTCATACAAAAAGAATGCCTCTAAGGCAAGTCGTAGCTTCCCAGAGCACTGTGAGGTCACAGATGTAGATTTCAGCTGGTATAAATCTTGTTTAATCTAATTTTGCTTTGCTGGGGATGTTATTGGGTTTCAGGGTTTGTGGACGCCTACTAACAACCCTTAGCAGCGCTTCTAATCAAACCAAATGTGTTCAGTTTAAACACCTTAATTCATTTAACTGTTTACAGTGCAGGCGGTGTCCTGTGGAGTCGACGGTGGTTTTGTAATTGTATTTAATATTGCATAGTTTCACCTCTGGATGAACTTCCTGAAACATACACACTTGA
>CAJRST010014446.1:7461008-7485374 GCA_907169785.1 Menidia menidia | reverse complement strand
ATATATATATATATATATATATATATATATATATATATATATATATATATTTGTATATTTGTATAGCTGAAGTCGCAGAGCTCTCAGTCATGAGCCTACCCATCTCCAAGCCAAAACATTCATCTTTAAAGTTGGGCATTCCTTTTAGCAACAGCGCAGGCTGGCAATGGATTCCTGAGCCTTCCCTTATCAATCTTTCTTGTAGTTACACTGCTATAGGCAAAGTCTGTTTTACTCTCACACGTGCTCTGAGCATCTCTCTTAATCTTGCCAGCTTTATGCTGTTAATTTTGTCATTACGTTTTTTTTTTCTTAGTTTGTCCGTCTGCCCTGTCCGCTCAACCCCCAACCAGACGAGGAACACGGCCACGCTTCCTGAGGCTGCTTCCAGTTCAAAAGGAAGTACTCCTCCCAGCACATAAACACTCATTACACAGGATTTGTTCTTTAAATTCAAGATCCCGTTAACACCAATATGGCGTAATTTTTCAGCAAGATGGTATGATAAGGGAATATGACCCAGATACAGAAATAATGCTTAGTTTCTAGAGTTCAAGAGCTAGAGGTGATGGGGGATGAAGAGAGCATGGGACCAAGTGTCGGGGGTCTGTAAAGAAAACAGGATGCTCACCTCACCTCAAAGAGCAGCTGTTTTATGAGCTGAAAGTTTTTGTCTCTATGTGAAAGTTGACATGTCTAGGGGGAAGGGGGGGACGACTGAAACGCCATAGAAAACTAATTCAACCACGTGGATTACCTTTTGATAATTTATGCATGATACATTATCCATCAGATTTTAAGATCTTATAAGACAGCTACAAGAAATGTATTCTCACGCTCTAATGTGCAAAACTGTACCTTAACTTTGCTTCAAATTTTCTGCAGCCATCAGCTGCTGAATGTATGTCAAGTTTCAGAAACAACCACAACCACAGGAGCTATATCTGTTGTTTCTTCCACAGAGTTTGACCAGACACAACTTGACAAGTTTTCTGTGAGGGTGGTAAGTTAACTTTAAAGCTATTGTTTTAGTTTTAGGAGTTTTACATGACTTTCTCTCAACAGGTTTGATTTCTTTGTTTATTTCGTTCTAGTTTTGCATCGAGACTAGAGTCGCACTGACATGGCCCTGTTTACTACATGAATACGCTTTGTCCTCACATATGTTTGATATCTCCACCTTTTTTTTAATGATGTCGCACAGAAGTTAAAACATTGTAATCTTTTACGCAACATTTTATACATATATAGATTTGCAGATAGTTTTACACTTCCGTCTCAGGTTGAACTTTTCAGTGTTTCAGGTTGAATTGCTTGAAATAAGAAGCTTATCAAACATTTAGAGATTAATTCGATACAAATTAATTTGTCAGCTGAAACACAGGAGCCATGTTTGTTAAGGTAAAGCACAGTTATGTGCTTACAGAAGCCAGCTTGGCATGATCACTTTTACTCTCTAGAACAGATACATTTTTTTTCTTACAGAAGGGTTCCTACATGAGTCAAAAGTAACTTTCTGTTGCCATTCCTTATCTGCTGTGTCCACGATGATCTTTTTTTCTATGTTAAGTGTTATTTGTTTAAATCTGAGCCGAGCTTTTCTTATATCTTCTGACCAAAGGACACAAACTGAAAAGATGTCAGCACCAAAGGTATGGCGTTTCTTCCCTATGGCTACCCTCCTCCTCCTCTTTTGCATTGGAGCCTTATTAGGAGAAGTGGTTCAGTCCATTTCGCACTGTAATCACTTTTTCCTTCGTCAAACCCCTCCACATATCCCGGGCATTCTGGAAGAAGATTCCGGTGTTTTCTGCCTTCATGTACATCAGTGGAAAACAGGGAGGGAGACCTAAGACGCACTGGATGATCGAGCCACAGGTAGGTTACTGACCATCTTAAAATGTGACCATTTTTAGGAATGGGTGCTTGATTACTCCCCCCTCCTCAGATTCAAAGAGTGCACATTATTTGGACCTGTAATGTAAAGAAATCCACGAAAAATAAAACTGTCCTGAAACCATTTTTAATCCAGGTTGGAGAGCCAAAATGAACAATGGATTAATGGTTTTCTTTTGTTTCTCTCGGAAGCTATTTATTTTCTCTTTCACAGCTTGAAGATGATAAGGCCAACAAGAACATGATGGACAGAGAAAAAGGCAGGACCTATAACCATCAAGCCATCGAAACGGATTTCACATCAATCAGAAAATTTGATAAAGGTCATATATTTCCAAACTCGTATGCATACAGCAAAGATGACAAAGTGGCCACTTTTACTCTGACCAACGTTGTTCCGCAAGCAAAATCGTTCAACCAGGGCAGCTGGAGTAAAATGGAGACGTGTGTCAAATGTGTGATGGAAAAGTATTGCATCAACAGCAGGGGTCGCAATGAAGGGTATGTGGTGACTGGGGCACAGCCCAGCTCCAACAACGTACTGAATAAAAGGGTCAATATTCCCTCCTTGCTCTGGTCAGCATTCTGCTGCTACAGCGCCAAAACAAAGATGTGGATCGCAAGCGCGCATTGGGGAGAAAACGTCCCAGATGAATCTAAAGACAAGCATCTGGAGACCAGAACGCTGAGAGAACTCTACAGCAAACTGACAGACAACCCAAACTTTAAAGTGTTTCCTAAACAGTGTCCTCTCAATACAAATGTTAACAAGTTTTATCCTAAAGTAAAAAAATGCCAGTGTCCCTCTTTCCATCATCTGCATATTCCCATTTAAAGATCCTATGGATTGCTATTTTCTTAAATTTTCTTTTTTGCTTGCAGGTAAAATGATCTACCATTATCTTTGGTGTAATGTAATAAAAAATAAAACTATAACTGCAATTGTACTGTTTTGTACTACCTGCCACCTACTCAGACGTATGACACAGGATTTGTTTTTTTAATTCAAGTTCATGTTAACACCAATATGATGTGATTTTTTTAGCAAGATGATAAGGGAATATGACCCAGATACAGAATTAATGCTGAGTTTCTCGAGTTCAAGAGCTAGAGGTGATGGGGGATGAAGAGAGCATGGGACCAATTGTCTGGGGCGAGTAAAGGAAACAGGATCCTGGACCTCAACCTAGAGGGCAGCTGTTTTATGAGCTGAGTTTTTGTCTTTATGTGAGAGTTGACATGTCTGAAATAAAATCCATCAAAGTCAATCCTGTTGTATCTCTGTGCTGTAACAATGCTTGAATATTTCCCATGGACACAAACTATCCTCTTATCCTAATGGGACATTTTGCCGTTTTGCAGAACCTCTTCCGGCAGAATGAGATGCATTTTTAAAAAAAACCTCGTTTGAAATTAATCTTAACTGCAAGTCGGGAAGTTATCTGGATGTTAGATACAAATATCTTAAATGCTCAACAGAATTGAATCAATTCCACTTGGTGGACACATTGGGGGAAAACAGGGAAATTCAACATTTAAAAAGCACATACCGGTAGAAACTGTGTCAAACACACAGGCTGGCCACTGGTCGCTGCTGAACATATGCCCCCTGCAAATAATAGGAATAAACTGGCTGTTTTTACAAAGAAAAAAAAATATCACTGCAAAAAAAAGTCACGTGATCAAAGGTTTTTAACAAAAGACCCTGAGGAGTGACACTAAAGTTTATCTGCAAAATTATCTCATTAGATCATTTATAAATAGCCAAAAAAAGTCCAGTCAAATCAAATGTATGCTCTGCCACAAAAATCAATAAAGTTAACACAAAAGAAAAAAACAGAAAAGTGTGTAGATGTCAGTAGAAAAGCACCACACTCCCAGCAGCGTCCTCTTACTCTGTCCGACGTAGCTGGGCTGTGGGGGAGGGATACGGAGATTCCCAGGAAGTCCATAAAAGGCGAAGACCCGGACGCCGTCTCCCCACTGGTTTTTCTCCTGCTTTACGAGGCAATAAGCAGCTAATCGCGCTGCAGCGCCCCCTAAGGTGTGGGAGTTGGATTTCTTCAAAAAATATTTCTTCCAGACAAGGCCAACAAGAAGTACATGGCACTGTTATTATTTAGTTTTCCATTTAAAGCCAAGTAAACTGAAAAATATATTAAATGGTACGCGTGCAAACATTATATAAGTGCTGTATGTAAAACAAACACCATGACTTAGGACGTTTGATTTATCTATGCTTCCATAAGCTGAAGTGTGTTTCACATTGTGACCAAACACAGTTCAGGTGGCGTTGCCTGGTGGTTTCATAACTTTAAATAAATCCCTGACACACAGTAAGCCCCCACTGTCCCTGAAAACACCACCATTCAACCCAACCATATTATTCGTTTGGCTTTATTTTCAGTTTTAAGACTACAACGTGCATTTATTGTACCGTATCCTGTATTTATCTATAAAACTGAGAGATAATTCTCATTCAATTCTAAACTGAGACCCTGTTTAATCAGCAATACACAGTCCCCAACCCATTTAAATGAACTTGGCTGGAATTGGATCATTTTTTCTCCGTTTACCTGATAACAAAATCTCAAGACACATTTTTACTCTGAGAAACCCGGACCTTCCTTGGCTTTTTCATTTATAAATAAAGAGCAATCGAAGAAAGGACAATATAAAAACCCCTGTGAATAGATAATATTGTTAAAGATGACGAGAGTTTAATAAAAGAAATATGCGTTTGGTTCAATGAACAAGAAAAGAAAACAATCGGCGGCGCGTGTGGTAAGAACTGACGTCATCAAGACGCGCCAAACAAAGCCCCATGTGCAGAAGAAGAAAAGAGTACCGGATAAAGTTACATTTCTCCTCAATTTGAGACAATGGAGAGAAAAAAATAAACATTTGTTGAAAAGTAATATTAGGTCGCTGTGTTGGTACTTGTGCTGAAAACATGGAATACGACATGCAGATAAAGAACCGTTAAAGAGAGGGGAAAAGCAAGCCCACATTTAAAGACCCAAGAAGAAGAGTGTAATTTCAAGTAAGTCGGCACGTTTTTGTAATTTTCTTTGGCAGCTGTAGATTACTATTTGTATAATATCTCTTTATAACTAAGAATTTTGTCTTTGCGTGCTCATTAAACAGAGTAAACGTAAAGACCTGCGTATTAAAAGCCAGTCTTCAACATCATAAATCAGATTGCATGCAAATAAAAACTGAAATGGGAGCCGTTATGAACGCTGACGGTGATGCTGAAGACGATTCTACTAAACCAGGAGGCGTGCGAGGATTTTTTTCCCACCCCTTTGTGTTACAACTTGGTGTTTAGGATCAAGTACACCAGAGACGGCCTAAATCAACGGTTAACCTGTTGAACACTTAAGTAACGCACGAGTTCAAGGCTAAAAAATACTACTAGGCAACAATATTTCATATCTTTCTGCATAAATGGATTTGGTTTGAGCCACGGTGGCTATCTCAAATCAACAACAAATAAAATGTGGTGGAATACAGCTAAATTGTATTCCAAAGTGGACCTCAGTTTTTGAAGATGCTTTAAACTGAGCAGACTGCGGCCATGTTGGTCCACACAGGTGTCCCATATCACACTAATTACCCCGAAACAGATCTTTACTGTGACTAACCACACAAGTGTAATATGAACCCTGTCCCTCTAAATGGGGTGTGTGATAGTTATACAGTACATATACTGCCGTAGATGGCAGCCTTTTTAACTGGTGCGTAGGCTAAAAATCCACTTAACAGTGAGTCATAGCATCCTAAAACAAAGCAAACCTAAAAAATGTAATAGCTTGACATGACATTTAGATGGTCAAACAGCTTTAGATGGTAGAAAGTATTGCCTTATCCAACAAGGAGCATGATGTTTCATTTTATGACAGCACTCCACTTTTCACTGTGTTTTTTTTTAATTATAGGTTAATGGTCTGTAGGTCACATCAGAGCCACGGATCAGAACCATAAGTTATTAGGTTCCCAGTGATTGGCTTTATGTGGCTGACTTTATGGGATTAATAAAATGTTGTCCATTTTTTTGGTTTATTTTTACCCACCCCAATTTAGTAATTAATATTGTGCCCGTTATTGATAATGGATGGATGGATATTGTGCCCGTGCTGGCTATGATAGGACAATGTTTCCCATATGGAGCTGGCAACCAATAGTGAGAACAATGACGGACGTGGCCTAATCTGAGATCCTGGCATAACTTTAACTCCTTCAGCTCTATCCACTCAGCAGTCGTTGTCATTTAACAGATTAAACTTTTTCTTGTTAAATCACACATTTCCAGTCCATAATGTCTCACGTGGAGGCTTTGACACTTATAGCCTACCACCTTGAGGAAAATAATGAAAGCAAATAGATTTTTACATCATTAATCTTGTTGCTAGACATCACAGGATGCCTTTGAGACTCATTTCTCAGCAGATCTGAACAGTGCTGGCAGCATTAGGGGGGCCTGAGCAGCATATCATCCCATCAACCGTAAGGTCTTGGGGGAAATTTGAGGCTTGAAAACAAATCGTTAAATATGGTTGCAACCTGCAAAACCTTATTAAGGATCTTATTTTATGGGAGCCTTTTGCTTCCACTGGGTACAATGTTGCATACATGGCTGCTGTTGGATTGTTAATAAATGCCTTATGTCTCTCCAGGATGCTTCTGTGCTCGCTGAAAAATTAAAGAGGGATCTGGAGGGAAGAAAATATGGAGGGAGGAGGACTTTTGGAAAGCAAGGAGAGAGAAGATGTGGAGAGGACAGTTGCGTCTGCAGAAACAGGAAGATTTAAATCAAAAAGTGAGGTCGACGAGGAGGAGGAGATGGAAAGGACAAGGCCTGCCTCCAGAGGCAAAGCCCAAAAGGACCTGATCAATGAGCCCATCTCAGCCGCCTCCTTTTCCTTCCTCTCCTCATCGGTGTGCCAAGGTAGAGAAGGATGCGAGGAGGAGGATGAGGTCAGAGTCTCCATAGTTACCATCGAGGATGAGTCCTGTCCGTCTGAGCCCTTTGGCACCGCCCACCTGCATTCAGCCAATCACACCGTAAGAACAGAAGATGGACAAGACAAGAAAGAGGGAGAGGAGGGAAAGATGGAGGGGGTCAGAAAAGAGAAGAAAGATGAGGATGAGGAGGAAAACAGAGAGGAAAGAGTCGAGGAAAGTGCAGAAGTGACATCACCTTCAGCTCATCTGCAACAACAGGTAGGGGTTCCCCTTTTGACAGGACACTCACAAATATCTGAGGAGTGTGCGTCACATGTCCTAAAAGTACAGAATAACAGCAAAGGAGAACTGAATGGCTAATTCCCTCATGTAATGCCGGAATGATTGAGCTCAGGGGATCGAATTACCCTGCCATTAATAGAGAACCCTGGTTCACGTTAACTTCCTTATTTTCCACAAATGAGTCCGATGTGGATCAATAGTTGAGGCTAACTTTACTCTCTCCTCCTGGACGTTGTGGAAATGCTTGAAAATGAAAAGACACCAAAAACCGTCTTTCATCGATTTAGGTTAAGTTTCCATCTGCTGGATGAATGTGTGTGAAGGTGCATTTATCTGAGGTGGGTCATGTGAACAGTCACTAGGAGAATCTAACGTCTTTATATTTATACATATATATTTTTTTGAGGATTTATTTAAACATTTGTACTGCATAATAAATCCTCATGTCTGGACAACTCTATGAGCCTTAAGCATGTTTGTGCTCTGAAAATACAGAAAACGTCCTTGGAGAGGGGATTCTGCAAATCTTGCCTCACTTATAAGCCTAATGGATTCATTCCACTCTGAGTGGACATAACTTTGTGCCTGGTATACACAGACTAAATGAAGACAGAGGCAGGCCTATTTGCTTTCTGTTAAATGTTTTCCAATTTTTCTGGACATTTTTAAGGCTGAACAGCTCTAATTATTTACACTTCACAGTTAGTGTATGTTTGTCTGATTATTGCTCTTTTTTCTTTGTATATTGTCTTTTCTAAACCAACATAGTGCTGCTGCAGCACTATCAGTGATGCTACTTCTGGAGTTTGCCACCAGGTGGCGACAGCCCACATTTTATCTCCTAAGAAGCAGCCTTAGAGTCAGGCTGTGCGTTATGTGGTCTGCACACAAACACACACACGCACACACAGACCTTGATGTCGTGTTTGTGTTTCAGTTGCCACTATTTCTCCCTTCTTGTTTTTGTAAACAAACTAAATGGCCAAATGGCCTTATCTTTGTGTGTTTGTGTTTGAGACCGACTGTGTTGCAGAAACTGTGAGTCATTCTGAAATGTTACCAGTGCGGTGTCCTAAAGAGTTAAAAAAAGAGAGTAAGCAGAATCTCAGCTGCAGTTTGAGCGTCACTTACATGCAAGCCTGATTTTTCTTCCATATTGATTACCTTTGGGAACATCCTGTAGATTGAAAGATTTTGGACACGGGCACCCATTCATATTAAGGGTGTGGGCAGACTCTTAAGTTGTACTTTGCATTGTGCCTGATCCATTTTGTCATTCATCTGCTCTCTTTGCTCGCTCTGGGTAATGTTTTCGTTTCTGTGGCTCTTGATCCCTCACCAAGAGGCATAATTAAAATCCTTCTTCAGACACGGTATAGAGAGCTTGCCTCGAGCCTCTTATAAAGGCTGTTGTATTGTGTGCATGTTTCACTCAGGGGTTGTTTTACTCTGCCTGCCTTAAAGTGAATCTCTTTCTCTCTCTCTTTGTGGTTTAAACAGACAGATGAAGTAGTAAAATCCCAGGAAATACCAAAGATTTGATATTTTCGGGGCAAATGATTTTACTTATTGGGGTAGGTAAAATATTCAGCAGCCATGAAATGAAATGCATCACAATAATCTAGTTAGGATTTAATAAAAGCATGAAAAATAGACTTAAGATAATAAAAAAAAATATATATATATATACACACACACACACACACACACACTAAAGTCAAAGATCATGTCACTTTCGTTCTCACTGAAATAGAAAAATGCTCCTCGAACTCGTTTTTATTCCAAGAAAAATAAAAGAAAAAAATTCAAAGGCAGGTTAAAGGGAGTGTCATCTGCATAGTGGAGGAATGAGATGCATTTCTTATTAGTCAGACAAAAATAGAAAAGTTTTGAGTTGCTGGAATACTCGTTTGTGGCGGAAGTATCTACAAGAAATTCCCCTTTTTTCCTCTGAAGTTGTTTCAGTAAAGTTTGAACCTCAGCTTTTGGATCAAAAGTCAATCAGAATAGCCATGTTCTTTTCACACAGAGCACTGGTACCAAAAAAAAACCCTAAATCCTTTTTTAAAAATCTCTTAAAGTACACGGGACAGATTAAAGAGCTATGTGTAGCAGATGGAGAGTCGGATCAGGTTGGGGTACAGAGCAGCATATCTCAGGATCAGCAGCAAAGAGAAAACAACTAAAGAACGAAACGGTTAATTAGAGAGATTTGTCTTTTGATGATTAGTTTTTTAATCCTTTTTACTCTTATTTTTTTCTTTTTTTTCTCCGCGTACTGTAAGGACTGGCTCAAAATCGTAAAGACAAACTACAGAACTTTGCAGTCCTGTCAGCGTCTCATTGTCAGAGAGAATAACTCGATATCTCTTCATGCTTCCTGTAACCAGCGGGCTGTGATGGGCAGCTCGCTCATACCTTCTAACCGTCTACTTTTGAGCTATAGAGAGGCAACACACTCGGTAGGTGTGTGTTGGAATGCGCAGCAGTCAGCATTCCTCAGATTCCTCTCACAACTGTGGGATATGAAAGCCCGTCCCCGCTGGAGCGTGGAGCTGATCTCAACATGGAGACATCCCAATAAGTCTGATGCACCTCCTGATGAGGACTCCTTGAGTTTTTTAATTTTTTTTATTTCTTTGATCGCCCCAGCCCGCCATATGGTTTTTATTAAATTGAAAGCGCATGAAAGCAGATTTTCAAGGATCGGATTAGGCGACGGACGAAGTGAGTGATTATCTGTGTAAGTGTGGGGACCAGCAAAAGGGCTGAGAACATTTGGACTCAGCATTTTACTTTTCGATAAACGATCAAATCATCTGGTACATTTGGGACCAGGTTGGAGTCGGGGCTTGGCATGGAGGTGTGATGCTCGGCCTTCACTAATGTTGAGTTCCACTTGCGTTTCGAGTGTGTGAGACTGAAATAAAAACTGGGGCACTAATCTATTGAGAAAGGGTTGTAATCTAAAAGCTTTTTTTTTTTTCTTTCTTGGATTACTACACATATAGGAGATTAAACACACGCACACACTCATGCAGGAATTAGATTAAAACTGCCTAATGCTCTGCTTTGAGAGTTTATCTTTGTTTCAAATCAGTTTAGAGTGTGTGTGTTCACAAAGTCAATATGTTAATTCATTCCTATGATACATTCTCTATGACACATGACACACACGCACACATACACACACACACTCCCTCACATCATACTTGGGTCAGATGACTGATGTGAGTAGAAGCACATTAGAGCTGCAGTGGCATTCCTGGCACGTGAAAACACACATTTCTTCTCATCCCCTCTAACGGCGCTCTCACCGAGGAGTTTGGTGCGAACTCTCTCGAGTTTCTGGAGGTCAGGTGGAAGGACGACCATAACCGTGACACGGCTTTTTCCCCCGTCAGTCGACTTTTTTACGTCGCCGTTAAAGAGCAGGAAGTGTCCATTTTCACGTCCTGGTCACGGTCAGGCGCAGAGAAACAGCCGTAGCCAAAGTTCCCCCACAGCACATTTCCGTTCATCAAAGCGCTCGACGGGTGCCGCCTCAGCGCCGGAGGCGATCACGCGTTGGAGCCCCAGGTCACGGCAGGGACAATAGAATGGTTAACACCCTGGATCTCAGAGGGAACATGTTAACAGTTTTTACGCTGCACATCACAAATGCAAAGAGGGGAGAAAGACGCCTACCCACTGCAAACCTGCTCCTTAAAGAATCAGGTTTTCAGGCTTTTAAGCACAACAGAAACCAATTTGAATGAGCAAATATTTTGCTGTTTGACCGGACTTGTTGGAAATGGTGTGCTGAATTTATTGTTAAATTGTTGACGAACAGCAAGTAACACACAAGGCAACAGATGAGGGTTTGAGGCAGAAACTTGTGGCTACACACAAAATAAAAAGGTATTAGATCATATCCATTTAGATGCTTGTCAGCTCTGGCCGGAAACAGCTGATGACTTACTTGGGGACCAAGTCAGTGCAACCTCTAAAGTGATGACGGATCATAACCATTTTAGTTCAGCATACTCCTCTACCAGTGGGGATTCCAATGCCTACTGGAACCACAGCAGAGAGAGAGGGATGGGGGGGGGGGTGTTGTATTACTTCAAATCTCTAAGCTAAAGTTGACAAGTTTAGCGTTATAGTAACCTAGCAACAGCTTAGGTAAATAGTTTAGGGGGTGATTGGATTATTGTTCTGGGATGCTGTGGACTTGGCTTTAAAGGGCCTTAATGTACAGAGGTCATTGCAGACCACACGGTCATAACGGGGAAAAAACCTGACCCCACTTAAAAGTGAGCCGGATAAGTTAAATCAGGGTTTTCGTGCTTCTGTCAATGAAAGCAACAATCATAATGTGTATCCAGGATGTCCCTTCAGGTGTTACTGTGAAACCCATTCACTTAGTCCAGCGCAGTGACTCATTATCAAAAAGCACCCCTTTCTGATCCTCTGTAGCTCAGACTGGCGTGTCGGTTTTTCCTGCTGCGCTCGTTCCCCAATGCCTTTTCTCTTCTGCATTCTTCTCTGTTCCGAGCCTCTTTCTTTAGCTCACACACACCTTAACACACCCTCATGCCGCCTCAACACGCGCGTGCACAAGGTCACATTCCCGCGTGGGATGGCATTCCGGCCAGTCAGGTCCAGTGCACCCATCGAGTGGAGTCAGCGCACTTCAAACACACGCAGCCTCGCAGACGCATTCTTTGAGCTGCGGTGGCATTCCTGAGGTCTTCTGCTTGTCAGCAGGACAGGGACCTGAACCAACGACCTTCCGGTTACAGTCTAGCCTCTTTACAGCGAGCCGACTCTGCCCCTGAAACACAAATTGATTTTTCCACCTGTCACGGCCAAGACCAGAGCACATCTTACGTGATGTCTTTGCTCAAGACAAAAATAAAGAAGTCAATGAATGTAAGGCTGAAAGTAATGGTACTTAATGGTATTTAATCCATCTACTGCAGAGGCTAAGATGACATGGTTTTACTTTTAGATTAAAACCATTCATCCTACAACCCCAAATATTGTTGGAAGAATGAAGTAAACACATTGTCATGCATAGTGGCTCAATGAATCCCTGCAAATATTTAATGCTTTTTGGAATTTAGTGGTTTATAGTAGCAAATGGAGGTTTAGATTATACAGTCAGTGGGAATACTTTTAGGTTTATACTCTTAAGCTTTCAGGGAAAAAGACTGAGCACATCTGCTCATGAGTTAAGATTCCCTGGCAAAAAAAAAAGTCCTCCTCGTTCCATGGACAGTGTCTTAAACTGTAGCCACAGCTTCATTTACTGAGAACAAAAGGATAACACTTTCTGCTCACAGGGATAGAACTTCCCCATAATTTCCCAGGAGGTGTCTTTGGAAGATGATACAGAGCCGAAGCCTGAACATCTTTAATTAAGCATTCGTATGCTTTTTGTAGCTGTGCAGGCTGATTTGTTTGGGCAGTTGGTCATACACATCCTCAGAGGTTAACACCACGCATGCATAAGACCTGATAGAATCAGGATTACCAGGGCAGTGCAGGGGCTAATGTGACCCAATATCCAACGTCCTTGATGAAGGGTCCTTCGGTTCCATCTTTTTTTGCCCCTTCCAGTAATAGGCTTAGTGATCAGGCGAGTATCTGAACAGCTTCTCAAACTGCGCAGCTTGTCGCTAATGATTACAAAACCTTGTAAATTCCTGGCCTAAATCTCACAAAGTATGACATTCCTTCTGATTAAAACCAAGACAATCACTCTAAGAATTTCATAAAAACATTCTGCTTCGATATAAGTTTTTCTAGAGGGTTTAACTATTTAGTCTTGTGCGATTAGTTCCCATGTGCATGCATCTATTGCATCTCGTAACTTTTCTTTTAAATAAATATAGGAATGAATTTTTGGTTTCCTTTCGAAATGTATGTTTTATTAACAGCACACACAACAGAAAGGAAGATTGTGGTTGAGCAGAATGCGGCAGCGAAAGCACAAATCAAGAGTCTCTTTCTTTTTTTTTCTTCAAATAATTCTCTTCTTCTCTTACTGCACCATTGCCATGGTAACCAGACAAAGATGTGCTCTTACCACTTGGTCATCGCTCCGGTGACCCCGTGTTGTGTTGAGAGTTCAGGACACAATGGGGAACAGGTGCTCTGCTGTCCCGACTCCTCTCTGCGTTTTACGACGTGTAAGACGACACCTGAAGAAAGCCAGTAAAACCTTCAATCTTGTGTCGTCGTCGCACTCAACAGCTGTGTTTTTTCTCACACACCGTTCCCGTCATCATCCTCACATCAAACATTTTAAATTTTCATAGAATTATGCACTTTAAACAGAATTTACCCCCAAACAAACATTTTAGAGGATACTTGTGGTCATTTAAGTGATCATAACTCATCAAACAAGCCTGTTTCTGTTTTTCAGTTGAAAGGAAACATATTTCAAAAACACTTTTTTTCATACCCTGTGTTTGTAGGGTGCAATGCAGGTAACCATTTACAGAAGATGAACAAAGCCAGGCGCCATGTCATCCTTTAATTAGCCTGTGGAGCCGGTTTGAGGCCCACAGCTGCAGCTTCTTTTATTTTCGGCTCACAGGTTACAGTTTGACACCTGAGTGTCACTCCATGTGTTTAAAACGCATATTTTGAGGCTGCAGATGAATATACTAACAGAAAAAAAAAATCAAACTTTGGCGCAAAAAAAAAAAAAAAGCTCAACCAATCACTGCACATCAGACAGCAAAAACCTTTTAGAAACCTTGATTAAGATCTGGTGATAGTTTAATATCTTTCCGTTCTTCAGAAAGAAGTAGGCAGCAACTAGTCGCTGTTAATGGCTTTTCACTTTCGACAGAAGTTTTCATATTAAGCAGATGTTTTTGTTTTTTAAATATTCATGAAACTGGTCTTTATTCAGGTAAAACTAATAAATTAGCGTGTATGCATCTCCTCTCTTTGCCTTGACTTCCTCCGTCTTTCTGCAGTGATTGCTAACAGTTGAATCTCAGTTTCACCTCTGAGAATGACTGAAGCTTAGACACACACACACAGCTACTCATTAAAATATACATGAGCAGAAAGTCCCTCAAATCCCAGCAACACCGCTAGCATTCATTATTGATGAACACAGACACACACACACTGGAAGCACACGGCTCTCTGCAGCCGCATTGTTTGTTGTCTTTATTAACCACATGTTGTTTCGCTGCATTGCACCTCTGTAATTTGTCCCACCGGAAACAAAGGAGACAGCTTGTTAGCCTGCTAACCGCGGCCTCTGCAGTGCTGACCATCGCAGTCCTAAGGTACTAAAGCGCCGCAGCTATTCAGGCTTTTTCTCAAAACCAACCAGCAATTTTTCTTTATTTTCACCAGAAAATAAGCCCAAATTGTACGGCGGGGCTCCTAAAGATGAACAGCAGAAAGCAGGGAGTTAAACAGCCAAATGTGCTAATTTTTCTGAAACTAAATCAACAAAGCGATCTTCAGAAGCTCTAACTTCAGAGGTGTCTGTGCAGCACTGACCAAATGTGGACGCAAAGGAAAAAGAAAAAAAGGGAAGGCAGCGAAAAGAAGAAGAATAGCAATACAAGCGGAAAGGCTCAAGATAAAATCCAAAGTGTTGGAAGTAATTACTGTACATCAAGTCAGAGACAGAGCACATTAAAACAAATGCAGCGTAACACATAGGAGAGAGCAGTGGCCTCTGAATACTAAAACACCAAGCCAGCACTTTTGGATCCATTGGATCATTTGTCCACCTAAATCTGTAGATTAAGTATTGTCGTAATCTTTTCTCATGCTAAATAATCAGTACACACTGAATCCAGTTTATTGAGCAATCTTTTAGATCAGGAATCTCAGACTCTGCTTCCCGGGGGCTGTTGTTCCAGCAGGTTTTAGGCGTTTCCCTTCTTCAACACACCTGATTCAGTCATTGCACTGTTGGCAGACCTTTGAAATCCTTTGAAGGAACCTATTTAATCTTAATCAGGTATGTGGAAGCAGGGAAAGAAGGTGTCTTAAGGGCCAGAGTTTTAGGATGCCTGGGCTACACGGATCAATAAACGGCACACATTCAAATCAGGAGGTTGTGGTCTTCATCTTTCATACTGGTAACTTGGCCCACCCAATCAGAATTCAAGGACACATCGTCTCACCAGCTAATGAAAGACCAGAGATAGCTCAGTCATTTCCAGGTGGATTTAAAGATGTTAGCCTGTGTAAAGAACCATTGTTCTGTGCTCAGGTTGTCAAAGTGCTGAGGTGAAGCCTGTACGGTGGCTCTCAGCAGTCATGGAACCCCTGATATGCTTTTGACTGACTAAAAAAAATAATAAAAACTTCTAGTGGATTGAAATGTACATTCAAAAGCATCAGCATGTACATGTAGTGTGTGCAAAGGGCTTTCATGTAAAGAAATGTGGATAATATGGTGGTGTTACCAACATCCAAGCTTAGAATAGCGCTAAAAGCAGTTTCTCCAGCGGCTTTATCAGAACCCGGCTAATATTTTGACATCGCCATTGATCGATTGCATTGTATGGATCTAAATGAACTGGCTGTAATGGAGACACGGAGTTCTGTTGTACTTTGCTCAGTTTCAACTGTACTCTACTCGGAAAGTCTCCAGAGAAGAAGATGAAACATCATCTGCTTAAAATCAATCGTTCACACATTCCTCTGATCCTCTTGCAACCTCTCTTTATTGATTCTTCACACACTTGTAGGATAATCCAGCGAATGCACACAGACACACAAACACACAAACACACCGCATCTGTTTCGGCCTTTGAAGTGTGCATTTGTGTTGGAGTGTCTTTGAAGTGGTTTTCTGCGCTCAGTAGTCGGCTCAGTGGATGCAACACACACTAACACACACTCAGGTGAACTTTTGTTTGCCATGTTCCGCCTTAGCTTCACACACCAAGGTTTTCTTTCAAATTCATGCATTCTTAAGTAGAGTTTTGTGTTGCTGAGATTTTTTTATCTTTTTTTTTCTCATACAAGTTCACAGAAACAAGATTTTAAAGAAACTTCTGTAGAAATCGTCTTTGCCTCGACATCAACACAAGATGTTTGTGTCATTGAATGGGCAGGAAGCCTTGTGCAGGTCCTAGTTATCCTAAGAGCTAGGTTGACTTTTCACCTCCTGGCTGAGAGAAACTGAAGATGCCTTCGCTCGAGCTCTCTGGAGAATGAAGCCGCCGTTCCCCCCAGCAGAACTGTAAATGTTTCAGAAGACGAGGAGCTATTTTCACACACACTGACGTGACCATCTTCCACAATACAGCCCCCCCAGAGTGTGAGAAGAAAAAGCATGGGCATGTGGAAAAACAGCAAGGGTGGAAACGTGAAAATGTGGATGAAGTAACGCAGAAGTTCAGCTTTCGTTCGAGAGCCATTTAAAGCCAGGCTGTCGTATCAGGAAACAGGACACTGTACCAAAGAATCATCCAGCTGTTTAATTTCCCACGTACAAGGTTCAGACGACAATAAGTCAATGTAATAACAAACTCAAGAGTTGAGGCATTAACCGTATCCCAAGATTAATTTAATAAGCTATAAGATTAACACAAAACAAAGCTTTATTTTGTGGTCTGAGGCAGCCAAAGAGCCTTGATAAGAGGGCTCTATGGGACGATAGGCCACTTAATAATAAAGTTCAATCAATTAGTTGTTTGATTAATTACTTTTTGTGCAACTTAGGACAAATGACTCATTTTAGGAGCAGTGATCAATAGCCTGAAGCTGCAGGGAGTGGCGATACAGAGAATGCTGCATATCATCATGTTTTAATAGCATTTGTCCAAGAGGAAGTGAACCATAATTTATTTTTGGTCAGGTTACTTTTGACTTACAGCATGCAGAGTATGTGACACCGCGTCATGGTTCTGAACAAAAGCTAAGCCAAGATTCCAAGGCAACCTCCAATAAAGACAATTAACGTTCTGCTGTTTTTATGAAATCAGAAGTGAAGTAGCAGCCTGATGCTCTGTGTTTCTTCAATGAGACAAGTTGCATAAAAGGGAGGAAACACTTAACTAGTTTACACATCGATGTCGTTCAGCACCAGCGGCACAGCCCTCCCGCTCCGACCAGGGGGTGTGGCTTTATGGACCACTGCCACCGCTCCCCTCGAGCTATCATCAGTCAGCTGATAGCCCCCCCCCAACTTAACACGGATTCTCCACAACACACCGGGTGGAACGCGGCTTCTTAAAATTTACACACACGCTCACAAGTCCTAAACTGTGGGAAAGAGCCTGTTTTAATGGAGGGCACGCACACACTCACACGAGTTTCAGGTTTTACAAGGCCATCAGAGGGAGAGACGCTGTAGGGTCTGCATACCAGAGAGGGAGGGGGGGTGACCTTTAAAGCTTTGAACAGACCGGAGGGAAATACAGATGAGGAGGAGATGCAGACTTCTGCTGTTTGTCACGGTAGATGCTTCATTTTGTCATCTTCTGCTGGAGTCTGCGCAGTAGCCCCTGTCCCTGTGTCTTACCTCTCCTCTGTCCGCTGTCCAACATTATCTGTTGCGGGGCTCGTTCGTCCTTTCCGAATAACCTCTCCCATCAGCAGACCGTGTGTTTTGGGTCTTCGTCACAGAGCCGAGGCAGCTCAGTCGCCTGGAAGAATACAAAAAGATGAGAACAAGCTCTCTTGTTTGACATTCTGCGTGCCACATGCAGTTTATTTTGCCTGAATTATTAAGGAAAAGCAGATGGGTGTGGGGAGGGGGGCGAATACAGCGGAGATTGGAAGCAGAGAGAGGGGAATGTCGAAATCATGTGTCTGACATTGAAGAAAACAGAGGGATGGAGGAGGGAGAGTAGAAAAAGACAGGAATTAGGAACAGACACAAGGGGACGAAAGCAGCGCTGGTCCTGGAAAGATCTGAAAGAGGGGAATCAAAAGCAGAAGAAAGAGAAATAAGAGAGGGTGGGTGGAGGGATGGAGGCCGCACTGGGACCGATCAGTCTGGCATTCACAAGACGAACCAAATCCTGAAAAGAGGGGACGGTGTGTCCAATGTCCACATAAACAAGATACCATCACTTCTAAGCCTCATAGACCAATATGTTATTCCCAGTGCATCAAAGAAAAGCTACGAGAAGCCAACAAGTGAGACAACTGAGACACACAAAAACTCCCATTGGAACAGACGAGAGCAGCTGCTGAATCTCTGAGAGTGGAACGACGTCCCATTACTTACTAATGCAGGACTCTAGCTGCCCAATGTCTGCGAGGCCTCTTTGATGGACTCAGTGTTTCTGAGAGCTCTGGACTGCAGGCGACTCTCCTCATGTGAACTATGTTGTTGGGATCCAAAATAAACAGGGTGCAGCCTTTAGGTTAAATTCTCTGGGTTCAGTCACCATTTAAGGGGACCATGGTTGTGTTATGGAAGCCTTAAAGGATTTTATCAACACTCTCCGTGGCATTAACACATAAGAATAAAAGAGAAAAGGTAAAAAACATTGTTGGAATATACAAAGTTTTCGCGGCTCGTAATTCTCCATCAACTGCTTGAGATGAGCCCTCAAGGTCCAGCCTGTGGACTTTGAATTGCATTTCTTTACATCCTTTTTACTGACAGCTTACCCAATTACATGGGCCGCACCGAGATCCTAACGCCACAGCACAGCAAAGCCGAAACCACCTCTAAGCTTTTAATCGTTCGCATAGTTGGGACGTGTTGCGGAGCGTTTCGGGTGGGGCTTTCTGTTTGCCGAAGCTCAGTACGAGCCGCAGCGTCTTTTGTCAGATCTCATTTGTTTGGATTTTTGGCCTGAAGGCGTCCAAGAAGACTCCCTGTCTCCCGTCTGTGAATCAAACCCCTCTGTATGTTGATATAGTCAGAGGTTTGCCTCATTGTGTGAATGATGCGGAAACCACCTCCAGCTTAAGGAGGTGCTAACGTTCTGAAGGCCGCGGAGGGTTCAGGGTGAGACTGGGTTTCCGGCCATCAGATAAAGGCAGAAAACGAGGCAGAACGGGGAGGCAGATGGGTCTAACAGGTGAGAGAAACTGGGGGTTGTTGAGTGTTTTGTCTCTCCAGGCTGAAGGTGAAGGGTCAGCCTCACTAATTACTCCCCTCTCCCCACCTCCAGACGCCGCCCAGTGAGTGTGTGTTGGTGGGGGGGTGTGAGACTCTCGGTGTGTCGACCTTCAGGTCAAGTCAGCTGTGAGAAAGCTGCGACATCCAACACCCCCACCCCCCCCCGCTGGGTGTGCCACTGAAAGTGTGTTTGGGAAAATCTTTCTTTGCGTGCAATTCTACTGGTTGCCGGTCTCCTGGCCTTTGTTCTTTTTAAAAGATGGCGGTGTCGTTGAGTCTGTCGTCAGTCGGTTCACCGCCTTCATTGACTGAAAAGCCTCAACCACAGGAGGGGTCAACCCCTTCCTTTTTTCCCAGGTTTGGAGTTTGGTTTGGTTTTCTTTTTTTAAGTGGAAGGAATCAAACTTTAAAGCAGAAATCCAGACAACGTGAATGGAATTCCCATTCATGTCAACGTTAAAAAAAAAAAAAAAACATTGATTTGAGATAAAAGTGAGAGTGATAAGGCCACGGCCAGACTTGACAAAGGCTCTGGTTCATATTTGGCTGAGGCCAACATGAGTAAAAATCCTGATTTCGGCCTTTGTCCCTGCTTTGTTTCTCTGTGTCTGTTGAAAGCAGACTTCGGAGTATCTCAGTTAGTTATTGATCAGAGCTGATTGATCTGTGGAGATCACCGACAGCCGGCAGCTCTTTTGTTTTCTCGCAGGCTCGCAAAGCAATGAACATGTCATTTCTGCTGTTGGGCTTTTCCCTGAAATACCACTGAGTGTGATTTACTACCAATATGACATTATATCCAGATGTTTCCAGCTGCTCGGCAGGAGTTTGACTTGCAAGAAACTGTTCACACTGAGTAGGCCTGTCAGTATCTCCATTTTCTGAGGTGACTGCAATAATTTCCATCCTCATTTTTTGCTCCAACTTCACTTCAAAGGTGAAGCTAAAAAAGGCCACTTACAAGTTATTATAATTTACAGGTAGTTCTAAAGACTGTGAAAAGGTTCTTGCCGTTTAAAAGCCCCTTTTGATGGTTCTCTGAGCGATGATGGGTCCCCCGAAGTGTCGACACAAAAAAAGATTTGCTCAGTAATTTATGGGAACTATTAAAAAGTCCCTGTGGTTTGAGGTAATGCTGTGGATTCACTTTAAGCAAAAATCCTACTTCATGGTTTGACCACACTAATGACTCACAAGTTCTAGCTTAAGAAGAATTACTTCTCTAGGTATGTGTTTCTTTAGGCTTGCCCAGAATGCCTTTCTCTCAGTTTTTTCCACACCCTCCCCTGGATGAAGTTTTTTTTTTTTCAAAATGAAGGTAAATGCAACACGTTAAAAAATACCCACGGCATTGTTGTCGAGGCTGTAGGCCGGGAATATGTTGGCTTTTTATTCACAGGTTAACAAAAGCTAGTCTGTTCTTAGTGCAATCTGTTTCCACTTGCCTGCGAACCTCCCCTGTTGCTGGAGGACACCACAAGGGGGCGCACCAGATGACTGACAACGATTTTTACTAGTATGTCAGTGACTGGCAGTGACAAAGACTCATTCAAAAACATGTGAGAAACCACAGACGTCTTCCAAGAACTCCTCTACTACACTTTTAGCTATTCCTGCCCTTGCTTGTCTAATAATATAATTAAGTTGGATCCAACACTGCCCCCACTGGTCACCTGAATATAGCAGTTTATGAATAAATAGCGTACATTTTTCCAGGGCGTGCTCACGCGAGTGTATCGGAATAATGCCGACGTTGGCCTCTAAAAATAGCCTAAGATAAGATAAAGAATCCAACCTGTTCAGTATACATCTTAATACGCAACGACAACCTCGCAACTCAATGAAAGTTGAGTCAATATTGTCATGACTTTTCAGTCGCTCACCGCGCATTGGACATAAGTACCCCGCGCGCGCGGCTCCACCCCTCTCTCAGTAGCACGAGGCACACACAGAGGCATGTCCCTGCGTGTTCCTGCTGGAGGTCGAGCGACGCAGAGGCAGAGAGGCAGCGGGCTCCGGGCGGTCAGCGGCTCCCGTAGCGGCGGTGACGCGGAGCGGACTCCCACATCGTGTTGTGGGCTTTCCTTTTTTTTTTAAATTGGCCTCTCATCGATACACCTATTGAGCTGATGGATCTGTGACGTCACCAACCGTCGGATTCTCCTGCTCAAGGATCTGTTACTCCAAACTTTTCGGTTTTAATTTTTTTTATTTATTGATCTGTCTGGGAGGCTCGGAGCGACCGGCGGAGCAGCCATGGGTTTCTACGGCACCTTGAAGCTCATCTTCTACAAAGTGAGTGCTGACTGACAGGCGCGTGCGTGGGCGCGTGCGTGGGCGCGTAGGTGATCCGTTTTTTGGGTTTTTTTTTACTGAGAGCTGTCGCGCTGAAACTGAAGGTTGTCAGGCGCGTGCACAGCCGGGATGACAAGGCGTTTCTTCTCCAGTGCTACCCGCACCCCGACAGAGAAATGCCTCGGTGGCGCGTGCGTGTGTCGGTGCGCGTGCGCTTGTGGACCACTGCGGAACCGGGGGGGGGGGCATCTCATTCTGATGTGCTCTCTCCATCCATCCTTCCTCCCTCCACCCGCCCTTCCTGCCTTGATTCGATTATCGGTTATAGATTCCTGTTGCTCCCCCTCAGTCTCGTTTCACTGAGCGGCGTGTTGGACTTTGAGCCCCAGCGCCTGAACACAAACTGGAAAAGAAGAAAAAAAAAAACACTGGAGAAAGCACCACGAACTGTGGGCCACGTTCCAAAATGTTAATCGTGTCATCTGGCACTAATCATTGAAAGTGATCACAGGCAATCTTTAATTTAAGCTGAAGCCTCATTACAGCTTCAGGATATTGGGTTGAATATAAAAATCCACAACTAAAGAATACCCCGTTTCAAAGTACAGATATAGCAATAATGGGCAGATTTTGGTTGTTTGTATGCTGTAATATTGGAGTGTAAACTAAACTTTAAACTGAACTAAACTTTAGGATCTCATGCTCAGAAAGCCTTTTTGCTTCAGGTGACAATTAAAAAAAAATCATAGGTTCAAGTGTACTCTAACCAGCCAAACCACAATATATAACATTGTTGTGTTTTTTAAGTGTAAAATCAATTCAGAGAATTTTCTTATCCTCACCCTGTGAGAACACAGAGAAATGAGAGCTTATCAGTATAGCCATGAAGATCCCATTACAGTTAAAATTCCATAAAAGAAATCCTCATGTCTTAAATCGGCTTCAGAGATGCATGAATCAGGTAAAATTTATGGCAAGTTGCAGTTTCAACCAGAGCTTTGAAATCACAACCTTGAAAAAGGGAACGTTCACCAAAGGAGTCAAACAGGAAGTCACAGCTGCTTTAATCTGCATTGTTTGGGTCAAACTTCGAGTAAATGAACTGGAATCAAGTTCAACTTGATTATCTGTTGCTTGTTTATGCTAAGCCACAGATTAAAAGCTTGAAATTTGACATTTCTGCTTTCCTTCTCTGTGAAAACACAAATAAAGGAGGTAAGGTTCAAACCGCTGCCGCGCTGGCTCTTGTATTCCAAGCAAATTTGGTTTATTGCATTGGATAGGGAGTCACAACAAAGAGTCAAAATGATACAAAGAATGTTTATGGACTCAAACCACAAGATTAAAACCTAAAATACATGTCTAAGTTTGTATTCTAGTATAGCTGTCCTAATCTGCCTCAGTTTGGCTCAAAGAAGCAGCACAGCTATAAACCACCCGAATAAGATTTAACAGCGATTTATCTTCCTCACTCGGTCTGAAAACAAATTGTGGCAGATCCTCCAAACTGAAGGTTTTTGTTCGACACGTGTTATTACAGGTGGAAAGAAAGTCCATTAAAATCCATCTTCATCTTTAAACTAGGAGATTAAACCCCTGAAAATAAGAGAGCAATGGAAGCTCCTGTAATCCGCATAGAGTCAAATCTAAAAGAAAGAAAAAAAGCAAACGACACCAAGAGAAAAGCCAACATTTTGAGTTAATGCTTATTTTTTTACTGCAGGGAAACCACAAGATTAAACTTGCGAAAACGTGACTTCTGCCCACAAAGTCCTGCAGCTATAATCTGAGGGGCTTAGTTCATGTGTGCAGACTGAAGCAGCCAAACTGCACACTAACCGGTAGCCTCAGGACAAAGGGGGAAATAACCTCCCTGTATCCCTACGCTGCCCAGGGCTCGACCCCCTTAATAACAGCCCCAGTAACAGTTCAAAAGGGTTTTTTTCTTGTAAGGTGGAAGTCTTTAATTCATCACACCCAAACTTCCCTTCATGCGTTGCTTATTGTCAGAAGCCTCAAAAGACGAGATAAACCCTTGAAAATGGATGTTCTTTTGTCAACGGATAGCTGTCACAGAACGTATTACGAAATGCAGCAGCTTAGAAATAAACTGCTTGATTAAAAATGCATCACCGAACCCCCCCCAGAAAAGGCCCAGCAGGACCAGATGTTTGTCTGTCTTTACAGCTCCCCGCAGTGCAAAACAACACAAACAGCAGAAGGATGGAGCACGTGGCTGAGAGGGCTTCCTAAAAAGAAACTGCTAGCTTCTGTTGATTTGGAATTGTAATTGTGTCGAACTGCACGATTAGAAACTTCAGAAATGGACACATGAGCCTCTCAAAAAGGAAACACAAATTCTGGGCCAATATGATGGAATAATCAACATAAGATCCCCAAATAGGATAAGATGTTACCCTTTAGCATCATTACATTCTTGAAATTGTGGCTTGGTGCTTGTTAGTGTTGATTTATGTGGTCAGCTTTGGTCTGTAAAACGCAAAAAAAAAAACTAAACTTGAAATCAGACTAAACCTCAGCAGCGTGTAAATAAGTCATAGAAAAACATGGAAGGCCACCACGTTCACTGCTGATTGTGGACTCGGCATTGGTCCATCAGACGGGCTAAAGCTCCAAACGTCCCCGCCGTTGCGCTGTAGCGGCGCCCAACGTCGACGTCCTGGAAGGCTGGAACACAGACGTGTTTTCCACCAACGCGCAGCCCAACCGAGCCCTTCTTGTTTTAACAAGAAACGCATTCCTTTGGTCCTCACCACCAAGTTGACTTTTTCTTTTGTTGGCTCATAACATCCTCACAGATGTGGCCTCTGTTGCTCGGAGCCAGCGACACAGAGTCAGAGAGGGGG
>CAJRST010014446.1:7400133-7460908 GCA_907169785.1 Menidia menidia | reverse complement strand
TTTTGTGGGGGCGGGCCATCAGATGCGGGGGGGGGGGGGGGGGGGGAGATGTGGAGGCTCTTCGGAGGGGGGGGGAGGGGGGGGAGGGGGGGGGAGATTACAGGACGAGGCTGTGAATGAATCAAACTCTCCTACTTCACTGATAATCAGCAGACTGAAACATCCAGGAAGAGGACACACACATTCTGTCCACTCTGTGTGTGTGTGTGTGTGTGTGTGTAGCAGCCCATTAGCTCGTGCTCTATTTTAGACCAACGCTGCACCGGCGACATTCCTCCGATTTTCTGCATTCCTGCATTCATTCACTGCAAGAGCCCCACAGAGGAAAGAGATAGAGGGCTGATTCAGACCTTTGTGCCACCTCACAGCGTTGGCTTTTCCAGCCCCGCTGCGGCTCAGCTCAGGCCTGCACTTTATCTGCTCCTCCTCGTCAGCCTGGACTCCGTCACAAATGTTTGGTCTCCTCTGACCTCAGGGACGTCCCAGAAAGCCACAAACATGAGCGGAACCATGTTTCGGATTTCCTTCCCAGGCATGTTGTGCCCAGATGACCAGTCTTTGTGTAGTTCAGAATGTTGAAACCGACTTATGGGACTGATCGGGCATATAAGTTAGTTCCATTTCAATCCCTGCTCATTTTTTTCTCTTACTTGTTTAGATGTAAGCCCAAAGGTTAGTTTTTTCTTACCAGTTTCATCAAACAGTGGCTCATTTGTGTCTCTGAATAGACTTATACCACCTAGCTTTTGCCTTTAAGTGCACATTAACACTGAGATATATGAGTTTTTAGCTCAAATCACTCAGAAGTTGAGCATTTTGTGTTGTCATCTTCACTCAGAGCTCCATTTCACAATCTCTTGCAGCAAGTGTGGGTGTTCACACTGAAATGGAAATGGACTGTTACAGTTCTTCCATTTAATTCAGCGTTGTTATTGGCTTGAGCTCCATATATAACCATTTCATTTAAATGGAGTGAGTTAGACTGACAAATTAGCTGTGTCTGAAGCAACAATCTGTTCCAAACAAACACCCCTCCAAAAGCCTTTGTCCTGTCTTAATAGGTCCAGTTTATTTGGTCGCTTTCCAATATGGGCGATCGTCACCACCTCTGAACTCTTGCCTCTATCTCTGTGTTTCTGTGATTAGATGAAAAGGAAGCTGGATCACGGTCCAGACGGCCGGCCGTTCCCTTCGGGGAAGAAGCACTGCAAAGGCAGCGGGTACCTCAGGTAACGGGATCAAATCCACAGCATCAGCAAATGTTTCCATGCTTATACCAGACACGTGTTACGACTTCAGCACAACTCAAAAGGTCTATCCCTTGGCAGAAAAATGCGACAATGTTTACTGCAGTAGTCAAAAGGCACAAACTAAGCCAAAACAAAAAAAAAAACTAAGACTGGGAGAGCTCCATTTATTTGGTTGCTATTTGTAATTGGAGCCTTAAGATGTCACCACAGCCCATAAGCTGCACATTAAGCACGCAGCTACAGAAAGGGGGTCTTTAAATGACATCCCCACAACAGCAGATAGCAGCCTGTGTAGAGCTAACCATTAATAAAAGTAAAGTCAGTTTAGTTAGCAAACACGCCCACACTTAAAACAATCAGCGCTGCCTTTAAATCAGCAATCACAAATGCTAATGCTGTGTTCCATTTCAACAAGGAAGTCGGAATTTTTCAGATCCCAGGCGCAACATCTGAAGTAAAGGCAACCTTTTTACGCCCCTCTCTGCAGTCCCTCCAGTCTGGCTCAGGCCACGCCCACCACATTTGGGGACCTGCGGCTGGCCAATGGGCATTCGGCTCAGAGGCGACGCGTCACCTCCGGCCCGCCCCCGTCTGGCCTGCAGGACTGGCTCCACACCTTCCAGGTACATTTCTTTTTTCTTTCTCTCTCTGTCCAAAGGATCTTTCTCCTTTTAGGGTTTGCTTTCCGTTGCTCTTCTTTCTTCCCTGTCTCACTGTTAGGTTCAGCATTATTGGATGTATATCAAATTTAGCAAAATAAATAAAGCAGCGTGGGATAGTCAAGGGGGGCTTTTCACCAATTAAGCCTCCCTTGACAAAGCAAATGTGTTCAGCATAGCACGGTACTCAGATTTCAGTTCTGCTGCCATAAGGCTGAACAGGACAATGTTCCTATTCCCTCTCTCATAATCGAGGAAAAATATTTTTACCATATTTACAGTCAGTTAATGTAACAAGTTAGTTTTTTCCAAAAGGTGTATTTTAACTTTTAACTTTATGTAACCCTGAGGTTAGCTGGCGTCATTGTTAGCCTTCAGCATTTATTTACCAACTCACTCCTCAATTGTCCATTTATTAATGTGGAAGCAAATGCTTTCTGTCAATTAAAGCATAATTAGCTCATTGACATTCAGCTCTAAAAGATTGACCGTAGAGAGGCTAACATGACTCACCAGGAGAAGAATTACTACACCACCTCTCCTGTCCTGCAGCACTGTACAATGCACCCGCATTTCTTCATGCGCTGCATTCGGTTAAGTGTGTGTGTGTTTGTATGTCTGTGTTTGTGTGCAAGTGCATCTTCTGCTTTCTTCACATAAACAGAGCGGCAGCAGAGTGCAGCCTCCAAGCTGTCCTTATTCAGCTTATAAAAGAAATGTCCAAGGACAAACGCAGCCATAAAAAGAAGCATATGCACACACGTCCAAATGAAAAAACACCAACCTCACTTTTGTTGCTTCAGGGGGGGAGAGAAACAATTTGACAGTCTGAAACACTGAGCGAGACACAAAATAAGAATCCAAAGAAAAGAGTTCAGTCACAGACAAACATTCAACTCTAAACAGAAAAAGAATGGAAGGTTAGAAAAACCAATTAAACTCAACTGAAAGAAAGATGACCTATCTGAAAGTGTTGTGCTAAAGAAATATTGAAATCGATCAAGCAAAAACTAAACACCGGAGCTGAAATGGATCCTCAGTTGATCCATCACTGAAGCCTCAGCAGAAGGGTGGAGCCACCCATTCTTAGAGAGAAACGCTTAGATAAGCTTAGAGATGCCCAACGACACAAGGAAATGGACTTAAATTCAGCCCGGGACTCAACATTATTGAATGGGACTGGGCTCATGTCGACAGAGAATAGAAAAAGGGGCAGTCAACGTCCAAAGTAGAGCTTTGTGGCACCCTTCAAAAAGCCTCTCTCACCTTTTCTTTTCCCACAGACGTGGAGCGGCCCAGAGAGGCTTTTGGCTCTGGACGAGCTGATCGACAGGTGCGAGACCAGTCAGGTGAAGCACATGATGCAGGTCATCGAGCCTCAGTTCCAGAGAGACTTCATATCACTGCTGCCCAAAGAGGTACAGCAACAGAACAAAGCAACAGCAGAGACAGAGAGCATGGCTGACGCAGGGCATTGTTTTATGGTGGCGTTTGATGTCCTGCCCGCAGCTCGCCCTGTACGTGCTGACCTTCCTGGCTCCCAAAGACCTGCTGCAGGCTGCCCAGACCTGCAGGTACTGGAGGATTTTGGCTGAGGACAACCTGCTCTGGAGGGAAAAGTGCCGTGAAGACGGTAAACAATGGAACACGTTTCCACCTAGATACACAATGCAATGGTCACCAGCTATGTTCACTTGGGTTCGCCCGTGTTTTGTCCTACTCTGCTTTTTTTCGGTAGTTGTGACAGTTGTTACAGTCTCAGAAGAATCCTTTTTGATGCTTTCATTAGAGATAGTTTATATCTTGTAAAAATACAGCCTAAATCCTCAAAATCCTCAAATCTATCATTGTGTAATAGGAGGGAGATCAATAGTTTTTCATGTGTTACAGCCTCTAAAGATTACCAAAACAATTAGTTGTTCCTCTAACGGTTTATTTTTCTCTTGGTCAGCTAATCATTACAACTCAAGTGTAGCACATTTGCACACTGGAGTATCCACAGATAAAATTTCACTGAAAATATAATTGAATGAATTAATATAATGAAGGAGGTTAGTGAAGTAGTTTCATTTTGTGGGTGGTTAAGTACCTCTAAAGGATTGGCCGGCACCAGATTGTCATTAATCATCCTGTGAAATGATGTAAAACTGGAGTTTTTGAGTTGTGGGTTCACGTCACCCGAGCAGGGCCCCTGCAGGTGTGTTTCACAGAGGAAGTATGTTTAAACCAAATACAAACAGAGGGATGAACTTAGTGGATGTAAAGTGCTTTTTGACCTGAGTGTAACGTGCAAACACAGCCACGCACGGTCTGTCACTCTTCATTCATTCAGCGCAATGCAGTGCCTGAGAGGGTGTGTGTGTGTGTGTGTGTGTGTGTGTGTGTGTGTGTGCGCATCTGGGCGTTCTGCCAGTCTGCAGAGAATCACCGCCAGCACTCAGCAGCCATACCAATGAAGCTACCTAACGTTAGCACCACACCACAGCCATACTAATGAAGCCAGTGTTAACTGCAGCTCACCAGCTTCATAAATAAGGCTAATTATTAACCCCCCCGCTATACCAATGGGAGCACTGTCAGAGAGAATACAAATGCAGCTAGCCCTCATCAGCGGCGCTCCACTTACATACTAATGACTCTAGACGGAATGTTTACCAACAACAAAAATTAAAGAGAAGCTTCTCCACGCACAATATGAAATGCTACTGTGATGCTATAGTTGTTAACAGTAGCTTACATGGTGCTAATTCAACTACAGATAAGTATCAACTTATTTAGCTTTTATTAGGAATTACCGGCAAGGGTTATTTGTATGCAAGGGTATATTTGGATAGCATTAGTTAAGCTATTGTTTGCTCATGTTACAGTCAGGCTACCTCATAGCTTCAAAGCTAGTCGCTGATCTAAGCTTATTGGTTTCTGTTTTTTGTCCTAAGGTATCGCAGAGTGTGTTTCACATCGTCGTAGAGAGTGCGTGCGACCAGCGGTCAGCCCGTGGAAATCTACCTACATCAGACAGCATCGCATTGAGACCAACTGGAGGAAGGGGGACACACGGGAGCCCATGGTAGACTGAAATGCTATAAAACGCCAGCTCCTGTAATGGGCGAGGAATCATGGACATGGGAGGGTCATTAGGTCTCTGTAATTCTCTGTAGGTGCTGAAAGGTCACGATGATCACGTCATCACCTGCCTCCAGTTCAGCGGCGACCTGATTGTGAGCGGCTCCGACGACAACACACTCAAAGTCTGGTCGGCGATCACCGGCAAGGTAGAGCTACATAGTTCTTTTGTAAATGGAGTTTTTGCAGCTTGTGCTACCACAGAGGAACAGTACTTAACCACATAAATTCATCTTTTTAAAATAAAAATACAAATTAAATGGAAGGCAGGTTTGGTAACATCTGCTAAAGTGCTCACACCAGATCACTATGAGGCTTGTATGGCTAAACGGAGAGGAAAAGAGCACATGAGAGGCAAGACGGACCAGTCTTATTAGTCTGGGTGTGTTCCCAAGATTGTGTTTAACACCGACACACTAAACCACTCTCCCTGTCACAGCCCGGGGCGGCTCTGTTTATATACGTTAAGAATGAAATCAAGAATAAGGACACATAAGGCACATGTCCAGCTGGATGAAAAGAGATGTGTGCACCAAACAAAAATGTTAGGCTGGCTAGTTTAGTTTTAGGGATTTTTTTTTCTTTAAGTAATAAGATGTCAAAAAGTAGGACTAATTTCAATACAATTTTAAACACTATCGTTTTCTGTTATTTACTCTGTTGCGTTTTGGTTGAAAAACATAATCTCCGTTCATTTAGGATGATTTTATTGGTCCCTCTCGTACCCGTCTTGTCTTAATTGGTTTTGTTCTCATTTACATAGTCAACATAGTGTTTGTTCATGTGATAAAAGCTAGCTGACTATTATTACTTGGCTGTTTAATTTCAAAACCACACACAACCCTTCAGATAAATTTCACAGCTGTGTCTGCTGCGTATAATCTCGTTGTGTACGGTATTTGTGTGAATCCTTTCTCGATTTCTGCTTTCGGGGAGAAAACGTGTTCCATAAGTCATTTAGAGAGGCTTTGTAAGCTTCTTCCATGTGGCTGGATGTGTCAAAGTGGGGGGGGGGCAGCACATTCATCTGGTTTCGGTTGAGCATTCCTTAACCCGACACACCTGTTCTCTCTTCCATCTAGGCACACACACTGCCCATGTGTGTTTGTGTATGCGGTACTCATGATGCGGGAGCTTGAATCTGTTTACACAGTTGCATTAAAGGGACCTTTGTCCTCGTTAGAGACATAAAGGCAAGCCTCATGATGCACGTCAATAGAATTACAGGGGAGGACTTTCACCAGGAAATTAATTTAAGTCAACTTAACGTCCTCCGAAGTGATGAAAAGCACATTGCATGTGTGTGTGGGGAGAGGCGTGTTGCTTCCTGCAGAAAGAAAAACACACACACCCTCAGCCGCCGCCTGCAGGGACGGAGAGGCATCAAGCTGAAAAGCGTCCTGATCTGAAGAAACGCTCTGATCAGGACGTGACAGCGCTGTACTGTTTGCTGCAGTGTCCTCCTCCGTCTCCGCAACAGTTGCCAAGGCAAAGTTATTCCCCATGGTTGCCATGGTAACCACCACCACAACTCCTTCAAGGTGAAGCTGCATTTTTCTCCTGTGTGTTGGTGTGTGTATGTCCTTCAGTAGTAACTGTGAAAAAAATGAAGCAAATATTGCCCCACACGCACCGCAGACTTAAAGAGAATGCGAGATGCGGACAGTGAGGCGAGAGCGGCTAATTGGCTGCGTTTGTGCAAATGCAGGATTTATTTTCAAGGTTCACAAGCTACCTGGCGCCTTTTTAATTTTATTTTTTGCACAAACCACGCAAATAACTGCCCGCTCCCAACTGATTCAGACCGCAGAAGTTTGTTAAAAGTCCCTCCTTCCTCTGCCGTCTGTGTCTCAGTGTCTGCGCACGCTGACGGGTCACACCGGCGGCGTGTGGTGCAGTCAGATGGCCGTCGCCACGGTGATCAGCGGCTCCACCGACCGGACGCTGCGCGTGTGGGACGCTGAGAGCGGGGAGTGTGTGCACACGCTGTACGGGCACACGTCCACCGTGCGCTGCATGCATCTCCATGGCAACCGGTAACACACACACACAGTTTTTTTTTCTTCTCCCCCTCTTACACACAAAACTCCAGGAACACCTAAATTAATCTCTATGGCAACCGCACGTTGAAACGTTATATGTACATTTTATGACTGTTATTTACACACACACATAAATACAACCGAGTCGCCACATTAGAACAAGACACACACTCACACAAATGACTCGAGGGGACACTTTTACTGTCATGTGAAAAAAGGAATCGTTCCCTCTTTCAGTTTGAGGGTTTTGTCATCAGGATTGAAGTAGTCCTTAGCAGGTATTAAAAGGATCAGAAGAACTCCAAAGCAAAGCACACAAACTAAGTACCCCCCATCTTTAAACACCTTGGAGAGCCATCTCAGGACCTCATTCGAAAATCTCACAACACAAAACAGGAACTGTTCTAGGACCTGGTATGTCAAAACGACGGCCGTGATTGGCTGACACCCCTGTGATGTCTGCCTGTCATCTGTCAGGGTGGTGTCGGGCTCCCGAGACACGACGCTGCGCGTGTGGGACGTGTCGACGGGCCGCTGCGAGCACGTGCTGACGGGCCACGTGGCGGCCGTGCGCTGCGTGCAGTACAACGGGCGGCGGGTGGTGTCGGGCGGCTACGACTACATGGTGAAGGTGTGGGACCCCGAGACGGAAGTGTGTCTGCACACGCTGCAGGGACACACCAACAGAGTGTACTCGCTGCAGGTGAGCACAGCCGGAGCCTCTGAGCTGCGTCCCAGCCGGACACCTCTTTACGGCTCTGAAATCTGAGCGTTTATGACGGCTTTGTTCCAGTTTGACGGCGCGTTTGTGGTGAGCGGCTCATTGGACACTTCAATCAGAGTCTGGGACGCAGAGACAGGTAGAGTGAATGAGAACATCTGATATTAACTGTATTCATGTCTTCAGCCTCAGTTTAAACTCAACTATATTAATTATCTGAAGAAACCAAAAACCTGATTTCTTTGAGCAGCTTTTGTCCTTAAGCAACATCACCTTAAATTGACTTCATAACTTTTGAAACTAGACTTAACCAAGTAAACTGTTTATATTCGTATGCCGTGCCACTTATAAAATGAAAAATTCAAATCTAACTTCACTTTATGGTTGGTAACTGTCACTAAATTATTAATTGTGCTTTTTATTCAACTAACCTTTTGCCATTTCAACAGCCTGTCGCCCCCAAGTGGCCGTAACCAGAACTACTCTGAGAATTAGCTCCCCCAACAGACCATAATCAAGCCAAACAGATCCATAAAGATATGAACAGGGCTCTTACTAACCGGGGCCGACTGCTTCGTCCTAAGGTGGGTGCGTTCACACGCTGACCGGTCACCAGTCACTGACCAGCGGCATGGAGCTGCGTGACAATGTCCTGGTGTCCGGGAACGCTGACTCCACGGTGCGAGTGTGGGACGTCAGAACAGGACAGTGTCTGCACACGCTGCAAGGTGAGTCCAGCCCCTGTTTGTCCAGCTGAGAGTTTCTGTCAGAGCCAACAGCAGTCTCAGTCCCTCCACCTGTGTGCTGACTCAGCATTAAAAAAAAACCAAAAAAAGACAAGCTGTCAAAATCTGGAGACTCTTTGACCAATGCTTATCAACAGGCCGCTCTGAACCCATAAGACACCCAGAATTCCTGGACATAATTTGTCCCAGCAACAGGGTCAGGGGTCACTGTATGCCCTTTGTGTCCCCCCTCCCCCCAGGACCCAACAAGCACCAGTCGGCGGTGACGTGCCTTCAGTTCTGCAGAGGCCTGGTTCTGTCCAGCTCGGACGACGGGACGGTCAAACTGTGGGACCTTCGGACCGGAGCCTGGCTGCGGGACGTGGTGGCACTGCAGAGCCGAGGATCAGGTCAGGACCCCAGCACCTCATCCCATCAGCAATTTGAAGACTCCACTTTATCACCTCAACAGGAACTTAAATAAACGATTAGTCTTTTCTTATTTTACTGAGTTGACCTCAGAAGCCAGAAGGCATTTACTTTGTTAACAGAGAAAGGTTTGTGGTAGTGAGCAGACAACCATCCAGTGTGCTTTTTATAAAGCCTAGTTCACTTTACATGCAAAGATGCTGCAGAAATATGAGGGCAGCCACTTTTGTTCTCCACAGGAGGCGTGGTGTGGCGAATCAGAGCGTCCGACACCCGGCTGGTGTGTGCCGCCGGCAGCCGGAACGGCACCGAGGAAACCAAGCTGCTCGTGCTGGACTTCGACCTGGAGGACAAGAAGGAGACAGACTGAGGAGGATGTGACATCAGTAAAGAAGCAGAGATCAGGAAAGAGGATCTGGAAAGAAATGTTTTGTTTTTTAAAGAAATGCTGCAGACACTCCTACTTTTTTTTTTTGTTTTAAACCAAAGTCCTGACTGGATGCAGTCCCCCCGACTGTCGAAGAGACGTGTGAATGTTGGGCAGACTTTTGGATTCATTCCAAACAAAAGTTTCCTTGCTTTGAATGTAGCCTTATGGGAGGGGAGGACAGACTAGGGCATTCACTGTTTTTCTGCTGCTGAACCAATGAGGAGGAATCAACGCCGTCTGAACCCACCAATCCATATCTACCAAATCTTTACAGACGGAGAGCCGGGCACCTTTTCAAGGCGTCGGAGGCCAGCAGTTTTACTCATCCTCAGCCAGTGTTGTCCTCTGCTTGTTTTATGTTGTTGTGCACGCTGTGGAGAGCGGGTGGCCGGCCCCGCTGCCTCTGGCCGTCACATTCGACGGGGGCGGTCAACACACTGCGGTCAGGCGCTGCTGCAAGAGTCTGTTTTGCAGTCATTCAACGGGGAGAAAACCGGGCTCAGAAAATCACAACCGGAGCCTCACATTTGTAACAGTCGGAACATTTGTAACCTTTGTCCCTCAAGCTTTACGGGAACTTTACTTAATACCACAAGAGCATTACCAAAATAGTTTTTCAGCTGCTTTGTCCCCTTTAAATCGCTCCCAGCCGGCCATAACGCGAACCCTCCGTTGATGTTTCACTGCCAAAAGTTGGAAGTAGATATCAAAAGACAATTTTCCACACTTTCAGCTCCAAGTTTTTCAACTTGTAAAACAACCCAGAAACCGCAATATAGCTTCTGAACCACGTGGATCGTTTCCTGTGTCGAATCCCCTTTCAGTGCTCCAAAAGGGCCTGTGTGAAGTGACGCTCTGTGGCATTTAGAATTCTTTGATCCAGATTCATCCCAGTCGCAACCAGTAAACCGGTGAGGTCATTTCCAGACGCTGTTTGCTTACACATTGCTGCTTTTACCCACGTTTATCTGCTTCCCTCAACATTTTCAGCCCAGCACGTGGCTCCAAAGTTGTTATTGGTTAACCAGTTTGAGCTTCTCATCTTGGTCACAAGCAAGTGTTGGGATATTTTCTATACCTATAGTGTGACTATACAAACCCTCAATCAGCTCGTTGGGTTGTAAAATTCTGAAACTGTGACGGCCAACTATTTGCTATATTTACTGAAAATGTAAACCCAAATTGTGCGGAACCCCTTCAAAAAGAGGGATCTGAAGCGGAGCAGGGAGGAACAGGTAGCAAATGTCCTTTTTATCCTGTTGAAGCTTCAGAGTTTTGTGCCTTTTAAAATGTAGATTTAAAAATGATCTATTGACCAACCTAACGATCAATTCAGAAGGCGGTTTCTTCATGATTTAAAAGAACTTTCTATGCAGCTTTTCCAGTTAAATTGGACTAATTTCGACTAAGAAATGTCTATTTATTAGAAAACCTTCCATTTCATCTGTGAATTAACAAGTCTTGAAGATTGTGGGCACGCAAATGACGGCTGAAAGACTTTGAGGCCATTTAAACAAAAATCTCCTCAACCAAACAACACTACGTTAAAACAACATTACACATTCAACTCTTATTATTTATGTGCTCTGAGTGGCCATCCAGCTGTTTTGCGTGGATCATCTTGCCACAGTTGCCTCTGCTAATGAAATACATACAAAAGATAAATAATTTAAAAGAGTTCCTGGTTGCAGGCATTAATCCGATAAGCTGTTGTTGCCAGGCAACACTTCCACCAGTAGGCAGAGATTTGGGTGATGTCTCCCCCAGCAACAAGTGGTATTTCAGGCAGGAAACTTGACCGTTTGCAGGTGTGAGGCTCTGTGACAGTGTAACCATGTAAATAGTGTAAATACATAGAGGATGTACATACTAAACTTTTTTTTATAAGAAAAATCTGAAAATATTGTCTTGGTGGAATGAAAAGAGAACTGGATGGATGACTATGAAACAATAAAGATCAGTTTTATAAAGAGCTGACTGGTTGTCTTGTTTATCAGTTTTTAAGAATACCTCAGTGTGATGTTGATTCCTATGTTTTCATTTTTCTGTCAAGCAGCTAAGTTCAGATACCTCTTCTCCCCTGAATTACCTTCTAATTTGGTACTGCAGCCCATTGCAACTGTACAAAATGTAATCATATAATATTAGGCTTTTCTGAACACATTCATTAAAAAATACATTCTTTAAAACACTACTGACTAAAGGGTCACAGTATAACATTAAGTATGTTTAAATATGCTTAAATTCCACATGAAATGCAATATAATAAAACAAGCTTCTGTTAGAAATTCCCAAATGGGTCTGCAATTGTGTTGCAGCTTTGCATTGGTAAACAGGCTTTTTATGTCAAATTTGAGTTGAAAAAGTTTGTTTTTTTAAATAAAGGAAGCGGCCATCAGAGCTTCAACTTTTCATATAAATCCATGAAAGTGGCGAGGCGAACAATACTGTCTTCCAAGGGGAGTGGTTATTTTGAATGGCTTATAAAAAACAGAGTTTTACTCTGGAGACAAGGTTTTCAGAGAGTAAAATCTTCTACCAAAAGCTTTCACTAACTGAAAATGATTGCTCAAATGGAGAACTTCATTCACCATCACAGAGAATCAGAAAAAAGCAGTGGTGGGCCGTCAGGGCCTTCAAGGCCTTCTCTGAAGGCCTAAGAAAATATCGGAATCACAGACTGATGTTAATTATATTTTGTCCATGAAAACTTATTAAATATCTCGAAATAGTCTGTCAGCTTCCTTTCATAGCTTTCCCCCTGGTTGCGCTGCTTCCAGACATGCATTTTCATATAAAATCATTTAACCAATCACATTTCAGACATCCTTTGTCGCTAGGCAGGGTCAGAGTCAAAGATGTCTGCCAGGAGGCCTTCACAATCCGTTCTGCAGGCCCCCCCCCCCACAGAAAATACATGTCGAGTACATTGTTGCTTCAACCAATCAGATTTTAGGTTGGTGATGCCAGGGCCTGCGCGAAGGCCCCGGAAATGTCCCGGAACCCACACCGCTGATTGGATAGTCAGATATCCAATCAGGGCAAAGCTAGCAAACAAACCGAAATATAGTTGTGTTAGTGTAATAGCTATTTTATTATTTCGTGGTGGATTTACTGTCAAGACTATTTTCAAAACGGACTTTTCAAGAAAAGTAAGTGAGTAAAATGTTGTTTTATTCCTAAATGGTATTGCGAGTTTATGAGGATATTATTGATGTTTTTGTTTTTGTCTTTTGGGGGGGGGGGGGGCGATCGCAGCTGTAGCTGCAGGAGTAGAGGACTTGTGCACCCCTGATCTTTAGACTGTATTTTAGGATTGTCCTGATCCGATATTTGGATCGTATCGGCCGGCATGAGAAAATGCCAATCGAGACTCCATATATTTTTTTTCAAAGTCTGATCCCACACGAGCATTAGCATTAGCATCTCCTAACCCACAGGTCTGTGTAAACTTTAGTTGTTATAAGAGTAAATCCCTGTTCAACATGAGTCTGACAATTAAGTAAGTAGAAAGAAAAATTCAACTTTAATATAAAAAGCTGGATCGGGACATCCCTATTGTATTTCTACATAATATGATGATTTCTATAACCATAAAATAGTTATTGAGGGGTGAATTGATTCAGACGGAGCACTACTGAAGGCCTAGGTGTGAAATGCACGGTCCGCCACTGGAAAAAAGCAAAGACTTTTGCTTATCTACAGTATGCACATTAGACAAATTGACATTTCGACAACAAGATTCTGCATTCGGCAGACTTTGTAGCACGATGCATCTGTCTCACAGGGAATTCGAGGAGGTTAAAGTTTGCATGTTTAGAATCCAGAGGAAAGATGCTTTGGTTGAAGCACTCGTCAGTGCACCACTTGTAAATCAGCTTTGCACTCAATATTTCTTTTAAAAAGGCCACTTTACATGCAACACATCGATCCTAAACTGACAACAAGACCACTGTTAAAATTCCTCTTCAAGAGCAGGTAGTAGCATAGCGTTAATTCATTCAGAATCATCTTATAGATCCCTTGCTGCTTTCTGTGCTACAATAAAATGAACTCCAGCTTTAAACCTCAGTCCTCCCACACGTTTCCTGTCTGAGCGCGTTGTGTTTCTGCTCCAGCATGTGGGAGTCTGTGGGAGAGTGGAAAGGAGAACATTGTGCAACCAGGATCAGCCTGTAAATCCTGAACAAGGAGCAAACGGAAACATGTGGGAGGGGTGTACAGTTCATTAATAAAATCCATTTACATTTTTCATAGCCGTTTGATAGGGATTGTTTTCAACACATAAAACTATATGATTTGAATTATTTTTCATTGTTAGCCAATGAAATAAACAAAGTGTCACTGCCAGTGAAGTCAATCTGTGATGAGTTTGCAGCCAATTGATAACATTCGGAAAGGAAACATGGGAGGACTTTCTGTGGAGTCCAAACAGAACATAAAATCAGAGGTGTCGAATACATTTTTTAAAAAGGAATGAAAGCAAATGAAATCAATACGAGCAGAAGTCTGTATGGAAGGAAAAAGAATCCCAGCGAAATGAAGAAAAAAAGAAGACAGGAAAGTAAGCAAAGTCAAGAGAAACTTAAAGTAAGAAGCAGGAAAAATGGGATGTTTGATAAAGAAGATAAAGAAAATGAAAAAACAAAGGCAATGAGAGTAACAGACAAATTATAGAAAAAAAATAGAGAACAAACAAGAGAGGGATAGAAAAAAAGAAGGTAAAAACTGAAAAAGGACAGAATTGAGGGGATCAAAGTTACAATGGCAGGAAGAAAGAGGAAATAGAAAACGGTAAAATGAACAGATGATTTCAAAGGAAAGCAAATGATAGATAAAAGAAAAGATGGGGAAAGCATACAAATAAAAGACAATAAAAGGAACAGAAAAAGAATTGGAAATTAAAAGGTTGAAAAAGCAGATGAGACATGAGAGTGAATTAAATAAACAGACAAAAAAAAACTTCAGCAAAGTTGGTCAATTCTTTTTTGTCTTCTGTGTTCAAACATTTTAGCTGTTCATCAAGCGCACATTTCTCTCTCCTTGACAACACCTCTGTGTTTCAAAGTTCACCCGAGGGGGACCTTCGGACCTTCCACTGTGCTGTCAGAAAGCTGAAAAGTCTCATGGGTAATCGATGAGAATTGTATTTCAGCTGCCACAAGTGGGGATTTTCCCAGGTGGAACACACTTAACAACAACTCCTCACACTTATAACAGAGTTACTTAATTTCTCCCTCCTTTGAATTGAATGGTTCATCCAAAGCTCATTTTGTTGTTATAGTGGTGGGAGGAATATGTTTTATTTGGCCACTTGATGTCAGTTAATGTCAACATGGCATTTACTGTGACTTACCTCAGCCAGAAAGAGCCTTTTTTTGGCATCACATTCCTTCCCCTCGGTAGTCCTGACCGTAAACATATTCTTTTGTCTCCTTACCTAAAACAAGAACACAAGCCAGTTAGGACGTCTTGCTCAAAGTCGCTCTGATATTAGACTTTAGAAATTTGTCTTACCTTGATCTTCAGGTTAATGAAATATTAGGCTAACTTAGAATCTGTCTGAGATGAAAAACAGCAACAGCAGTGTTTGTTTGGCAGTGATAATTTCTTGGCGTTTTAATTATTTTTGGGTTATCAGCCACATTGAAACATTCGAGACAATGGAAAAGTTCTTTGGAGAGGCCAAGGATTCATCTAGAAACCCAGACACGCTAACAAAGAATCACACACACTCACACACACAAAATACTTTTCAACATGTCATGATGTGCTTAGAAATGAAGGAGTTAAACACACACAGTTTGTTTCCAGCCACTCCTGTTTACCCATGCCCCTCCTTCCATATCTCTCTCCTATTCTGGGCACCTGATTGCAGGTTAAAGCTGGTGGTGGCAGCGACGACACACCCCAATGCAAACAGAAAACAGGTGGAGTAGATCAGATTTAGTTTCGGGTTTGGGGAAGTGAAACTTACACAATCATTGTTACAGAGGGGTAAAATGGCACAGAAAGGAGTGCAGCTGGATCGGGAAACCTTCTTTTGTTCGATCTGTGTGGATCTACTAAAGGATCCGGTGACTATTCCCTGTGGACACAGCTACTGCATGGACTGTATTAAGAGCCACTGGGATCAAGACGAAAGTCAGAGCTGCCCTCAGTGCAGGAGGGCATTCAGAACCAGGCCTACGTTGGTGAAAAACTCGATGCTGTCAGCCTTGATAGAGAAGATGAAGAAGACTGGGCTCCAAGCTGCTTCTGCTGATCTCTGCTACGCTGGAGCTGATGATGTGGCCTGTGACGTCTGCAGCGGGAAGAAGCTGAAAGCCATCAAGTCCTGTCTGGTGTGTTTGGTTTCCTACTGCGAGAAACACCTTCAGCCTCACCATGATGTGACTCGACTAAAGAAACACAAGCTGGTGGATCCCTCCAAGAACCTCCAGCAGAACATCTGCTCCCGTCACGATGAGGTGATGAAGATTTTCTGTCGCAGCGACCAGCAGAGTATCTGTTATCTCTGCTTAATGGACGAGCATAAAGGCCATGAAACGGTCCCAGCAGAAGCAGAAAGGACCGAGAAGCAGAAGGAGCTGGAGGCCAGCCGCCAACGAATCCAGCAGAGAATCCAGGAGCGAGAGGAAGACGTGCAGCTGCTTCAACAGGAGGCGGAGGCCATCAACGGCTCTGCTGATAAAGCAGTGGAGGACAGCGAGAGGACCTTCATGGAGCTGATCCGCCTCCTCCAGAAAAGAAGCTCCGATGTGAAGCTGCAGCTCAGATCACAGCAGAAAATCGAAGTGAGTCGAGTCCAGGAGCTTCAGGAGAAGCTGAAGCAGGATATCTGGGAGCTGAAGAGGAGAGACGGCCAGCTGGAGAAGCTCTCACACACAGAGGACCACAACCAGTTCCTCCACAGCTACCCCTCACTGTCAGCTCTCAGTGAGTCTGCACACTCCTCCAGCATCAACACTCGGCCTTGGAGCTACTTTGTGGATGTGACGGCCGCTGTGTCAGAGACCAGAGAGAAGCTGCAGGACGTGCTGACAGAGCAGTGGACGCACATCTCACTGACCGTGTCCGAGCCGGACGTCCTGCTGCCAAAACCAGAACCACAAACCAGAGCCGACTTCTTAAAATATCAAAGGAAAATCACACTGGATCCAAACACGGCATACACATATCTGTTGCTATCTGATGAGAACAGAAAAGCAACTTTAATGAGACAACAGCAGTCGTATCCTTTTCATCCAGACAGGTTCACTTACTACATTCAGGTCCTGAGCAAAGAGAGTCTGACTGGACGCTGTTACTGGGAGGTGGAGTGGAAAGGGAGGGGGGTGGAAGTGGCTGTGGCGTACAAGAACATCAGCAGAGAGGGGAAGTCGGCTGAATGTGAATTTGGATATAATGAGAAATCTTGGTCCTTAAAGTGTGACGCAAACAGTTACACGCTGCGCTGCCACAAAGTCCACACTCCGGTGTCGGGTCCCCAGTCCTCCAGAGTGGGAGTGTACCTGGATCACAGAGCGGGCGTTCTGTCTTTCTACAGCGTCTCTGACAGCATGACCCTGCTGCACCGAGTCCAGACCACATTCACTCAGCCGCTGCACGCCGGGTTGCAGTTTGGTTATTACCGTTTTTCATATCCCGGTGGAGACACTGCTGAATTCACTGCATAGATTGTGATGTTACCCAGAATCAGCTAGAATAGTTCGATCAAACTATAAGCATAGAAAAGGAAAAAAAATCATTTTAAAAATCACAGCAAATTCTGAAGTGAAAAGCAAAATGTACTTTGTTTTTTACTTAAACCGCATTTATGCAATTTCCAGTTTTTGTTTTTCCCACTACTTTTCGTAACCAAAACTATGTTTTCTTTTCCACAGTGATCTAGAAAATGCATGACCTGTGATAAATTGACTTTCTTTTTGCAATTCTTGACAGAAAGTTGAAGGAATATTAACACCCATTAAACGCTTAAAAAGTCCAGTATAGAATAACAGTCCCAGACAAAAGTCAACATCCATTTCTTACACTATTAGTTTTGTAAATGAGCATTTACTACTTTAGTTACTGTATCTATTCAGTCTAAACCTATTTTTATCTGAAAGTAAATCAAATTATGGTGTTTAGTTATAATTTTATTTGTTATCAATCATGTTATAGATTACAAGATATAAATGCCATATAATTGTAATATATATCCTCATTTTACAGAGATGTATTTGAGAGTAGATTCTTGTTTTATGCACTATAATAAACAACAATTCCAGTTTAAATTGAAAACGTTAAGGCTCTGTTTCTTCTTCTCTTCAAACTGAGAGGGATGCAGGGGAATGAGACTCGGATCCACCCAAATAAGCATCTAACAACTGACTTTTTTTATATGGAGGTTCTGCTCTCTTTGTAACTGTTTCCCGAGCTTTTGCTGCTCATCCACACCTCTCAAAAACAGATCAGTACACATTCGGTCCTGTTCTAATCGCAGGTCTCTTCCGCGCAGGAGTTTCTCACAGAGTTGTGGAAGTCCTTTCTGAGGAACCCCATCCTTAGATGTTTTTTCTTGTCTTAACAGGTAGTCTTTTACAACCTCAGCAACTGATGTACACAACCCTTAGGGTAAGAGTGTTATGTGGAGCTTCACAGCCTACTGCTGTGGAGCTTTTTCTGCCTTTTATTTCAGTCCTGTACACACCCAGAGCAGCCCCATATTCATAGCTGCCTTTTTTGTTTCTGTAACCCATATTTCAGTTTTTTCTCTTCCGCATCCAGGGCTGATTGATTATGTATGTTTAGCCGGACAGCCCAGATGGAAAAAAGACACGAGTTCCTGCCGTGCATCAGGCTCTGTGAGCTGAGCCTCATCAAAGGTTTGTGTTTAATGTGTTTAATCATCATGCTGTTGTTTTCCTGTTCTATTTTTTCTCGTCCTCTCTGGTGTGCCTATAAAATAAAAAAAAGGAGGGTTGACTTTGTGCTTTTAGTGAGATGAAACCCGCCTGATGTTTGTGTGCTTTAAACCACACACTGCCCACAGCAATTACATTAACAGTCCGCGCACACACAGATCCGCGCTCCAACCGTCACTGACTTAATGCATCAGTTTACCGGCCTACACTGCTGTGAATCCAACCCCACAACATGGAGAAAGATAGCCCTCTGACTCTACAGTCCCTCCCTATTCATGCAAAACATCCACCACAAAATACAAAATAGCCTCTAAGCTAATATGGTGACACGGAGTTTGACAGCATAAACCAATTAAGATTGAACTGGCATAAATAACAGTTATTACAATATCTCCAAACGGGGAAAAAAAGAGAAAGATCCACATCCTAAATTTTGCACCTGTTTTTTTTTTTTTTTGCAAAACTAAACGAGTGTTTGAGGACTACATTCAAGTTACTGTTTCCTTTCGTTATTTGATTTTGTTGTTTGAAAACCTCATTGCTGCACTCTGACACAAACAGGAAGAGAAACATCTGTTAACAGTTCACAATCACCTTATTGGAAAGGAAAAACAGATCAGCCTTCCTGGTTTTGGGCTGTGCTTCCCTCTTGGCTTGAGGCCAAGCTGCAATTCATCTGATGTCCAGCAGGGGCTCAAGATTTTTCTTAAAACATATATATATATATATATATATATATATATATATACACACACACAAGAACTTTAAGTTTTACGGAAGACTGACAAAAATGTCCATAAATGTAAATGTTAAACTGTAAACTGGTCAACATAGCAGAACATGGTTGCTTTACGTTATTTCCTCGCGTAGAAGAAGACCGTCCTTACTTTATGCTGCATTCACGTGCCTCAGACGTGGGGAGGTCTTCTTTCGACACTTTTGCGTTTCATGCACAAACCAAATCGAAACCAAACCCTGGGAAACTTTTCCCAAAATCAATAAGTTGTTTAAATTGTCGCTGAAAACACAGAAAACGCCGAAGTCTGAGAAAAGCTGATTTGCTCATGTCCGCTGGCACGTAAAGGTCATCCAGCAGAATAAACTTTTAAGAAAGTAAAGTCAAATAAAAAATTAAAAGGCTGAAGATTAGCTTGTTACAGGTTTTTCCTTTAAAAAACAAACATGAAGAGCTTTGAAATGATGACATTGGGCTAAAATTCACGTCAAGTCTGTTCCTGTGTTTTAAAACGTTTAAACTTTACCTTCAACTTTACCTTCAATTCCAACTGTCCAGACTCCTGACATAAAACTTTTAGCGATAGTTGGTTGTTCTGATTCTGTCACAGGAGTCGTGTTGGTCACGCTGTTCGCTTCGCCGATTCTAATAACTGCTAAAAGACCCAACGTCAGCTAAATACATATCTAACAAGCTATCATCCATCTCTGAAATTGGTTATTTAAATATTATTATCTCTAAAAGCACGAGGGAGTCGGTTTTAAAGAATGTGAGATGAAAAGGAACAAAAACTGTGTCAGAAGCCAAATTGAGTCTTAAAACGCAGGTGGATGGAGACTCGCTGATTAACGCAATTCAATTAAGAGCAACACTTACGCAGACCCAGTTACCACGGCAACCGATCATATGGGGACATCCCCTCCCCTCCAGCTAGACTGCCGTCATGTCCACTTCAAATAAGCGCCATCCAGTGATTGAAATGGTGAACTACAGGAAGAAAATTCCGACTTTTTCCGTCAGTTAAGATTCGTCCGTAAGCATAAGAATCCCACTGACGCTGCTTTACTCACTTTTGATAAACCCACTATATTACATTAATCTTCAAATTAGCATTTCAGAGAAACACTTTTTTTCCTCTTTTTTTTTTTTAACTATTTCTGCTAAGTCGTTATATAAATTTGAAATCATCTTATTGACTTTCATACCTATGTTGTGCATGTTGGTGAGTGTTTGCTGTGTTTAGAGTGTTTCCTGAATACAGCTGGCTTGGCTTGAGGACACCACAGAGTCAAAGCTGCCCTGCAGGACAAACTATTACATGACCCATTTTCAGAATAACCTAGATCTTCTTTCAAAGCTCTACATTGTGCAAAAATAAACCGGCACATCAGCAAATCTGCACATCGTTTCACACACATGCCGTTAGCTGATAAGTTGCTTGTTGAAGTGTTTTTTTTTATACAAAACTGTACAAGCCGTTATGATTTAGGGTTGCTTCCGTTGGTCGGGTCTAGGTCCAGCAAACACGATGTGTCCAAAAATGAGGTCAGCTGGCTCCCCATACGCTTCCTTGACCACCAAAGAACTGTACCAACACTTCTCCAAATGTGCTGTTACACACAGTAACTCAGTCACATTCTACCACTGAAATATTTATTCCATGTTACGTAACACATCCAGGAGGACTGTTGGCACAAAAACCCCAGAAATAACAAAAAAATGGGTAAAGTCTAGGATAAAATTTCGTTTCAACCACAAAGCAGTCTGAGACAAGGCTGCTTTTTCCTTTTTTAAACAAACTCCCACATTCTGTCACTCTAAATATTCAATATTGGCAACAAATCAAATTTTCAGAACTGAAGTTGTCACGTTCCTTCAGTTCGTTTGTGTCATGTCACAGTTCTCGATGAGCAGCGGTCCCAGATCTCAGTCTGTGGTGTTTTCTTTTACTCCCAAACTTCCGGGCTCAGTAGGTGGCGTGTCGCCAGGTCACCTGATCGTGCGGTACATCATAAAATCCACAGTGGTGCATCGCGGGAACTTCCCGATGGAGCTCTCCTCCACTGGCGTGTACACCTTGATCTGCCGCATGTGCGTGTCTCTTCCGTTCTGGTGGTTGGCGAGCACCGCGATCTGGATCATGAAGGTGCTGATTGGCTTGTTTGTCCGCTGAAACACACAAAAGCGTATGTCACTCAGCTACAAATATTCTATACTAAGATGTCACACAGTGGGCATGTCTGACCCTCAGATATTCAGCCTTTCAGCTAAACTGGTTTGGATGACCGTCTCTCTGCTCTGAACCTCGGATGTCACTTAATTGTTTTTTCCCCAACACTTTTGATGAGGAATAATTATTTACAGTTACTTTGCACAGTGCCATAACAGAGAGCAGAAACAGAAGACCTTTCTTCGAAAAGACTGCTTTAGAACGATGAATGAAGAGATGCATTTCAGGCATAGGTGGGCTATTATAAGATGTCGCCAAGCTATGTACATAGCAAGTAAATTTCTTTACCTGATTCAAGAGAGAGATATGAATCCACCCACTGGGCTCCACCATCTCCAGCTGCTGTAGACACAAAGGTGAAAGAGGAGGTGGTCCTGTTAGATTCTCAAACTTCAGACAACTGGAACTTTCTGAGCTTCCTAAAGAGTTACCCGGATTTCTTGAAGATCGTGGAAGTTGTTCCCCACTCTGACAGAGATCTTACTCGGGGTGTAGCTCTCGTCTGATTTATAATCAGCATAAATACACAGCATCTTCACAGTCGTCCTCCTCCTGAACACAAAATACACCAGACATTGTATTACAAAATGCTTTTGGTAGCTTTTTAATTTTACATATATTTATGAGCTGAAAGGTGTCTGTGATACCTGAACTGTATGTTGACCAGGTGAGGCTGAGATCCATCCGACTGCCAGTAGGTCTCCAGGTTGTCATCTCTGAGCTGATCCACTCCAAAACCTTCACACAGAACAGCTAATATCAAACTGATCCTATCACTCTGTATTAACCGCCAGGTTCAAATAAAGTACATTGACTCTTTTCTTTTCATATCATGAGATCATTTCATAAAAACATGTGACATTTAACGATAAACAGTCTTTTATACAGATGGCACAAAATTACATATAACCTCAGAGGTTCAGTAATATAATATCTGCAAAGTAAAGGAGGATCAATGTAGCCAGAACACAGACACACATGCAGAACTAAAAGTGAACAAAGTTGCAGGTTCTTCTACACATCACTGTATCTATAGAGGATTTTCGGAATTTTAGAGGTTTACCGGGTTTACAGGAGGAGAGAGACCACACCGCCTGAGAGCCGATCTCCCGAACCGTCCCAGTCCGCTCCAGCTGTTTAGGGTCAGCACCTGGCGGTGTCTTGCTCGGGGTGGCCATGCTGTAACAACGGGGGAAATTTCGGAAAATATTTTTTAGACACTATACAAAAACTCAATTGAAAAACAGCCGACATACCTATATACACAACAAGCAACTTAACATGTAAATATTGCCAGCTTTGAGGCTCAAATTTAAAGACAAATAGATGGAATATAAAAGCCATTTAAATAAAACTAAAAGTAGGTTTATAGTCTCAATACGATGACACTAGATGTTTGCCAATAAATGTGAAAATTTCCACAAATATGTAAAAATTAAACAACCATTTTAGTGATGTTTGGTAAGGAGCTATTGCTAGTAGCTAGCATTTTTTTTCATGTTGTAAGCTGCCTCAACTAGCCGTTAAGCGTACATTTGTATTGACTATTTAGAAGCACAACTTACAAGAAGCGTTTTTACAAGTCTTGAAAGTACAGTGTCAACACATTTGACTTGGTGTTTTTTTAAAAAGGTGTAGTTTCAATTTCTTCCTGTTACTCCCACTTCGAATCTCCCACTTTTGCTTTACCAAGTCGCATTTAATTTACGTCACCAGCGTCCGGTCGCGAATAGTGTGCGTGTCTCCCGCCATCTTTTCAGCCGGCTTCCAGTAGAGAAACACGTTGCTGGGGATAAAAAAAAAAAAGAGAAGTTCCATACCCGATTATTTATCTCGAAACGTCTCCGCTGTGCTGTCCCATTCCGAAGCGGACTAAGGGAGCCGACGAGGGGTGAGTTTTTAATATATAACCCTGCATTTTGGTGCGTATTTCGTTGGTATTACCATAGAAACAAGAGGTGTTCGCCACCCTAGCAGCTGTCAGAGCGCAGGGCCTCCGCTTATGTCCTGTAACGAGAAGCTAACGCTAACTGTTAGCGTTCCCTAGTGATTGAACTTATTGGAACGCTTTTGCTTCCATTATGTTCTGTAGGAGAGTCATTTCACTCTACTCAATACACGACCAGAACCCTGCCTGAATCTGATAAGGTAGATATTCACATGCCTCGTTTACAGGTGGTGGGGCCCGGAAAACGCGTTTTCTCATTAAACCTGCGGAAAACGCTCATGACTACATTCATTAATGCTCTGAATGAGGATATTTGTGGCCATCGACAATGAGTGGAATATAATTGATAAGAAATGAATACGTTGGGTGTATTAACTGGAAGAACTGAAGACTTCGGCGTAAGAATGAGTCGTATATGAGCAGGTTATTTAAGGGCACATGCAAACTTGATGCTGCTCGCCACCGCCCGTCACGTTTCACGGTGTCCCGAGATAAAAACTAAAACCCGAACTCTGTGCGATAGGTTTGAATCAGATTGGTTTAGAATCACGTTAGATGTCTCCTCCAGTCCTGCCGAACGGCTGAAGGCCTCCAGGTCGCACAGGGCTGCCATATGCTGGTGTGACGCTCTTCCCCCATAAAGGACTGCAGACCGGACCGGTGGGAATCTGGCTTTTGTGTTCAGACGGATTCAGTGTTAACAGAAACATTACTTAGATGCCACACTAGGGGTTTGACAAACTCTTTGGATTATTCTTTAGAAACGCGGAAGCAACTAAAAACGGGATCAGAAATCAAGTGTGTAGCCTGGATTTCAGGTCGGGTCAAACTCAGGAGTTGCTGGTTCAGGGCTGTGGTTGGAGATCTGCTGCCTCCCTTTGTTGGGTTGCACACTGTGGGATTTTGTTGCCTCAGCAGAGTGTGAAAGCCCGATTACTTTGTGTACTTGTGGAGATTTTAGTTTTTCTATCGCAGGTTAGTTTTAATGTTTGCTATTTAGAGTGACCCCCTCTGCTTTCCCCTGTTTGATGAGAGACATCACCAGGTGTAGAAAAAAGAGGCATTTTGGAAATACTCAGAGAGAGGTCTTGCTCACAGAAATAAAAAAGATGAATCAGCCTGACCCCTCCTATGTCACGCTCTCCATTGCTGGGTGACATTTTCTCATATTAGACCGCTGAGCCTCTGAATCTTTCAGCTCCGCAGGTGCCGTCATTCCAGCCCTCCGTCATGGCGGATAAGAACACCAGAATCGCCATTGTCAACCATGACAAATGCAAGCCCAAGAAATGCCGTCAGGAGTGCAAGAAGAGTTGCCCCGTGGTCCGCATGGGTGAGTCTCCGCTCACATGAGGGGCTGAACTAAAGGGTCCGGCCGCACAGAGCAGACCCCAAAAATGTCCCGTTTGCTTGCAGGGAAACTCTGCATCGAGGTGACTCCTCAGAGTAAGATTGTGTGGATCTCAGAGTCTCTTTGTATAGGCTGCGGCATCTGCATCAAGGTAAAGAAAATGGGAGGAAGGAGTGCTCTCACCCCGTTATGTGTTCGGGTCTGTTGTCTCATTACAAATGTATGCTGTCGTCGTAGAAATGTCCGTTCGGGGCGTTGTCCATCGTCAACCTTCCCAGCAATCTGGAGAAAGAAACCACACACAGATACTGCGCCAACTCCTTCAAACTGCACAGGTAGGTGCTTTTACGTCCGGCGTTCCGGCACCACCGGACAGCATTAGGATGCTTCTGGGTCGACCGGCGGCGCTGAGCTCTGCCCCCCTGCGTTTCAGGCTGCCTATTCCTAGACCCGGGGAAGTGCTGGGGCTGGTGGGGACCAACGGTATCGGCAAGTCGACGGCTCTGAAGATCCTGGCTGGAAAACAAAAACCCAACTTGGGCAAGTTTGACGTGAGTGACCCTAAAAACGCCCACAGCTGAGCCGCAGAGATAATAGTCGGGCGTAGCTGCGCTTTTGTCTGCTGCGTTTATCTGCAGAAGGCTGAGCTGGAAAGAGTCCGAACTCCACGCTTCCGTTTTATAAATGAGACCACAGATTTCTGTCAAGCTTTAACTTGAACTCGGAGAAACATTTGAAAGAAGCATTAAAAGTATAAGTCCGATCTAAGGTGGACACAACGCTGAGGGTTCAAGGAAAAATGACCCTGTCGTACCCAAGAAATGTAAAGAATATTTAATTCTCTGTTTAAATAAAAAAAAAAAGTTTTTAGATTTTAGATGTCTGAAGCTAAGGCTGTGACATGAGTTTGATATTTTCCAGTTGTTTGCTGCTGCCTGCTTTGCTGCTGTAATTTTAGAGGCGTTCGGTTTATAAATCTGCTCTTTTCAATGACAAATCTCAATTTCATTACTTTTTAAAAAATTTTACTTTAAAGCAGTAAATAATTGTTTGCTGTCGGATATTAATTCAAATATATTAACTTCTGAACTGAACCTTCATAACAGCCTGATAGAACAAGTTTGAGCAGCCTCACACTGTGAGCTCTTAAGCGGCCATCTTTAAAAGGAAGTTCCCGTGTGAACGCTGAAAACAAAGTGATGAATCTGAAGATGGAAGTCTCATTCTGATGTACAATGTTCACACAGTTTAGGAGGAAAAACTTCACAGAGGCCAAGAGTGCAGCTTTTCATCAGAGAAACTGTGAACATGAAGCAAAAATTAGGCACACTCTATCATCAGAAGCAACGGGGGCTCTGAAGTGTTTTAACGGCAGGACAAAGAAAATCCTGAGTCGGCATCAGAGTCAAATATGATGCAGCTTGTTGGAAAGGAATCTTTTCTGTCAGCCAAAAGACCTTGGGTTTCATTTAACCTCACGTGATTTATTCCATCTTATTACCAGACTTAAAGTAAATAAATCAAAAAGAACAGCATGGGCTCTTTGTTGGCTTCTGGTTGTTATAGATAGATCTTTGCCTGGCTTTGAATTGGAAGTCTTATCAAAGGTGAATTTCCCGGACTTTGCCCCCAGCTGATTGATCTGTTCACCTGTCCCAGAACCCCCCAGACTGGCAGGAGATCCTGACCTACTTCAGAGGTTCCGAGCTGCAGAACTACTTCACCAAAATCCTGGAGGACGACCTGCGGGCCATCGTCAAGCCGCAGTACGTCGACCAGATCCCAAAAACCGTCAAGGTCAGTGACCCCCACCTGCTCTTTCCCTTTTAGCTGTAGGCATGCTGTAATGTCGCTTCTCTGCCCGCAGGGGTCAGTAGGGGCCATCCTAAGCAGGAAAGATGACACAGACACGCAGGACATCGTCTGCAACCAGCTAGGTACCAGCAGCCTCCGCCACCAGAGGCGACAGCTGTTCCGGACTGTCGCGTTCTGACCTTTTTTTTTCCTGACGTCTGACGAGCAGATCTGAGTCATCTGCGGGAGCGGAACGTGGAGGACCTGTCCGGAGGGGAGCTGCAGCGCTTCGCCTGCGCTGTGGTCTGCATCCAGAGGGCCGACATGTGAGCGCCGCCGGGCGCCGCGTCCCGCCCCAGCTCCGCCTGCGGGGCGCGCGGGGCCTGACGCTGTTTCTGCTCTTCCCCCCTGCAGTTTCATGTTCGACGAGCCGTCCAGCTACCTGGATGTCAAGCAGAGGCTGAAGGCCGCCATCACCATCCGCTCGCTCATCACCCCGGACAGGTGAGGAGCCCCCCCCCCCCCCCCCCCCCCCGGGGGGGGGGGGGGCCCCCCCCCCCCCCCCCCAATTGAGGCGCGGCGGGCTCCGTTGGCCCGCTGATTTGGTTATTCACGGGGCCGGCTGTGCGTTTCAGGTACATCATTGTCGTGGAGCACGACCTGAGTGTGTTGGACTACCTGTCAGACTTCATCTGCTGTCTGTACGGAGTCCCCAGTGCCTACGGAGTGGTCACCATGCCCTTCAGCGTCCGGGAAGGTAACAGCCCCAAAAGGCCCCATTGATGAAGCCCCCCTACCCCTGCCCACCTGCTCTGATTTCCCTCTGCGTCGCCCCCAGGTATCAACATCTTCCTGGACGGATACGTTCCCACAGAGAATCTCAGGTTTCGCGAGACCTCGTTGGTCTTCAAGGTGGCTGAAACGGCCAATGAGGAGGAAGTGAAGAGACTCAGGCATTACCAGGTCAGCCCCAGTCCCCGTCCCCCCCGCCACAACATTTCGGTCAACTTTTTGGAGTGACTTTTCTCTTTTTTTTCCACATTCTCAGTCCTCACATACATCACTTTTTTCTGTTTATTGGAAATCTTTTGTATTTTTTTTTTTGTCCACAATAGATTTGCTTTCCTCTTATTCGTCAAACAGTTACTGAAAACAGGAAAAATAACTCTATATGACGTCTGTAAGATGTTTACCACCAGTTCTCTTTGTCCTGACCTCCAGTATCCAGACATGGGAAAGACGATGGGGGAGTTCACGCTGGACATCAAAGGAGGAGAGTTCACAGACTCGGAGATCATGGTGATGCTGGGAGAGAACGGTGAGCTTTTCCCCAGCTCCAGCAAAACCCATTTTGTGGTGAATTTTTGAGGGAAGCGTTTTGGGAAACTGAGGGCGGCGCTTGTTCTCCGCAGGCACGGGGAAAACGACCTTCATCCGGATGTTGGCAGGAGGACTGAAACCCGACGGAGGAGGTGAGTGTCCCGCACACCGGCCAGCCGGACGGCAAAAGCCACACCTCTGACCCGAGTTGTCTTCCAGGCGACATCCCCATCCTAAACGTCAGCTACAAGCCGCAGACCATCAGCCCCAAGTTTAAGGTGAGCGATAATCACGTCTTTTTTTTTTTTCTCAAATGTTAGGCGAGCTAAATGTCCGTCTGTCTGCAGGGCAGCGTCAGAGCTCTGCTGCACGAGAAGATCAGGGACGCCTACACACACCCGCAGTTCATCACCGATGTCATGAAGCCAATGCAGATCGAGAGCATCATCGACCAGGATGTGAGTTTGAGTCCTCCCTGTTGCCTTAACTCTGCCAGCAGTGCGACTTTACTGCCACGTTTCCTCCAAAGCCTTCACATCAAAGATGGTAAAACAGCATAAATGGGCTATTTTGACTTTTTTCCCCAATAAACAAAACTTGAGCTACGTGGCATAATGTGGGGATGAACAGCTGACGTCTTCATAATGTAGCTCCTGGGGAGAATTAGCAACAGACTAGTAGAACCTAAGCTCATGAGACATTCGATATGAACTGTGACATCAACTTTAGTTTTTTCCCCCCTTAGTTCTGTGTTTACGCCAACGGCTATGATTTCAAACCCCTCTGCAGGTGCAGAACCTTTCTGGCGGAGAGCTGCAGAGAGTGGCTCTGACGCTGTGTTTGGGGAAGCCGGCCGACGTTTACCTGATTGACGAGCCCTCCGCCTACCTGGACTCTGAGCAGAGGTTGATGGCAGCCAGAGTCATCAAGAGGTGCGTGGCTCTCCTCCTCCTCCTCCTCCCTGTTCGTCCGGCTGACTATTCTGTAGAAGGAAACCAAAGCAGTCAGTTTTGATGCTCAGAAGATCATAATGCTCAGAGATTTCAAATCTGGATAAACCAAAGAAAAACAGCCAGAGTTCCACATGCTCATAGTTACAGTTTACTCGAATTTAACATCTGTAACAGGTATTTTAAGTACAGGTGTCATGTGGCTGGACTTAATGTTAGGAAGGCGCAACAAGGGGACAGAAAACTTGCCAGTGCTGCCCAAACGCAACTATGATCAATTAATGTTTTGATCATCGGCTCCAAGGACAACCAGCAAATCTTTTTTTGGACTCTTAAATACTGAAAAGTACTAATTAGTTAGCAGGGTTTCTTCCATTCAAACCCTGAATAAGAAGTCCTAAAAAGGGGCTTATAAAACTGAGGTGAAAACCCCTCTGAATGGGTTTTGTGTTCATTCCTCATCTGGCAGGTACATCCTCCACGCCAAAAAGACTGCGTTCGTGGTGGAGCACGACTTCATCATGGCCACATACCTCGCCGACAGAGTCATCGTGTTCGACGGCATTCCCTCCAAAATGACGGCGGCCAACACGTAAGTCCCGCTCAGGCTGCAGAGAGGCGGCACGTTATTTAAAAATAATGTCCAACACCAAAACTCTGGCTCCTCCGCCAGGCCTCAGAGTCTGCTGGCGGGGATGAACCGCTTCCTGTCGTTGCTGGAGATCACCTTCAGGAGAGACCCCAACAACTTCCGACCCCGAATCAACAAGCTGAACTCCATCAAGGTAAGGCTCGAGGCCGGCCCCTCCCGCAGAGGAGAGGCGTCCGAGCGCACACCAATGCTGGGCGCCCCTGTTTTCCAGGACACGGAGCAGAAGAAAAGCGGGAACTACTTCTTCCTGGACGACTAAAACGCCGCCCCGTGCGACAGCGTGCGAGATCAGGGCCGCAGTCGGAAGCCAACCGGCGCGTTGCCCTCAACCTCCACAGCCTCTATTTTCATCAAAAGATGGCCGACAAATAAAATCACAGAGAAAAATCACATCAGCCTTTCATGCACCGGCGAGCTGCGTTCAATAGCCAGCAGTGTTGTGACGTGTAACATAAGGAAGAGCATCGCTCCCCGTGTCTGCCGGCCCGGGCCCGCGGGCCAGAGGCACACGGAGCCGATGTGGTGGAACATTCAGCAGCATATTTTAACACTCATGCATTTACAAGCAAAGCGATAATAAACTGAAGCTTCCTGACCTCACACAGCCTCTGCTCTTTCCTTTTCCTGTTGTGGTAGCAGCTGTCATAGATATTTCTCTCACCACATGTAAGACACGTCGCTCCCTGTGTATAGGCAGAAGTTTAATTTTAGTCTGAAAAAAAAAAGCTTTGTTAAACCGCATTTAAATGCTGTTGACAATGCCCAATTGTTGGTATGTATTGTGATTTTATGTATATATCATTTTCAAGGTTGTGTTTTTGGATTTCAATTTAGATTTCATTTTTATCTTATGTCGAAGGGACTCAGTGAAGCCAAGCAGCATGACCTGAAATTTTGGTTTTGTTCAGTTTTTTAAACTGCAGCCAGTCTGAAGATGCCAGAATGTCATAATTTATATATGTATATTTGCGTTTGTTGTTTCAGTCACTTAACATATATCCAAGAATTTTAACAGTCCAAGAGTTGGACATTTAACATGTAATCTAACATGTTTTCAAACTTTTATACATTACAAATATTTAAAAAGCGCCTGTAGTCTTTCAGGACTCAATTGCGGTAAAATTGCCTATGATATTTCTGGCATAGTAAAGTCACACATGTACACTCAAAGCACGAGCCCATACACACCAAAAAGAGCCATCAATGATGCTTCTATAACCTAAATAAATCTGCTTTCTTTCAGTTGTAATTTAGGCCTAACCTTGTACATTTGATAACAAATCGCTATGTCAGGACAAAGAGGAAATTGATATACCAAGGAATTAAAGGCCCTAATATGTTTGTCACCTGTTGGTTTTGGCCGGAAGAAGGCTGAAGCGGCATGGCTGACGAAAAGACAAATGACCTGACAGCACCTGAGAGACGCATCTGTCCCTCCCGCTGGTCCACCTGCTGCAGAGATGTCCACATCTGGTCCTCCAGGGCCACCGTCCTGCAGGTTTTTAAAGGGTTTCTCTGTTTCAACACATCTGAACCTCCCCACAAAGACACATAACATCAATTTCACCTGAAAACACAACAAATAATCTCAACCAAAGATTTATTTATTCATCCACATACAAAAGAAAAACAAAAATTCTGTACAGCAGATTTTTTGAGAAAATAAAAGCAATAGCTTTAAACGTAAGGCACTCAATCTACAGAGAGGTAACTGATCTAAAGTGAAGGAGGAGAAAAGGAGCAAGACGCACAAAAACGACCCACACACACACAGCTTTGACTTAAACCTGAGCCCCACGAAAACACACAAACTGCTCCTAAAGCTTTTAAACAGCTTGGTGCGTCATCCTTTCTGTCGGCTTGTTTTCAGTTCAAAGACCGCGCCATAGACATTCTTTAGCCTTTTACAGTGCATTAAAGTGATGGAGAGCACACAGACCGGAAGCCCACATAACCCCAACCAGTCCGTCTTATTAGCAGCTTTGTCTTTTTTTTTTCTTTTCATTATTTGCCTATCCCAAATAACCCTTTGAGATTCTCGCTTGTTAAATCTATGCTATCAACTGTTTGGTAATGTAAACTGGAGTCTGCGCACGCTAGCGAGGTGAATAAGGTGGCCAAATACACCAGAAGCCTGGATTGTGTCGCAATCTTTAGATCCTGACAAAACATTCTCAAGTATGACAGGAAGAGAAAGGGAGGAAAATGGAAAAAAAATAGGGGGGGGGCACGAAAGAAAAGTTGCTTTATCTTCTAAGTGCTAGTATCCCCTCCCGCGACCCTGCCCCCTGTAGGAGGAGTTAAACTGGAGAAAGCTTTGCCCCTCCCCTGCCTCTCGAAATCTTCTCCGGGGTGGCCCCCTCCCTCCATCGTAGCCTCCCCTTGGCCTTCCTGCCCGTGCTCTGAAGCTCTTCCTCTGGCCTGTGTAGTTCATGGCTCCCATCTCAAAGTCCTCCTCGGGGCCGCAGGCCACCGACAGCGGCTCGGCCATGGCGTGCGGCGGCAGGCAGCCCATGTGACCGGGCTCCTGAGCGCCCAGGGCCTGGTACGGTTTGGTGGGGATGAACGGTTTCCGGTGGCCCCGGTAGCCCGACGGAGAGCCGGGGCTGCTCCCGGACTTCATGGTGGTCAGGGTGACTGGAGAATCCTTCATTTCAGGGTCTGAGATCAGCGCAAGCTGAGACAAACACACAGGCCAGGTTACTCCATCATTCCGCCCACCCTGCTGAGGTCACTATGGCTCATCGACTGTGACTCAGCCCCAAAGTGAGGTCCAATAATGAGGCCCAAATCTAACACTCAATACAAAAACAGAATGTAGAGATCTAAATATAAGATACTGAAAAGCATTTTTAAAAAATCATATCCTGAATAAGATGGTCCCGGATAAGGCCCCCCATATTGATAAGATAGAATATAAAAAAGAGCTTAAATTTGGTCAGTTTTTTTTTTTTTTACACTGTTATTAGTTTAAAATAAATTAATAAATAAGCAATTTGCCCTATCAGTCCATTGCTCTGACCTTGTATTTGTCTGCTTTAGAGGTCTGGCAGAGAATTAACAATTTTACAAAGCGTCTTCAAACCTAAACCTTGAAAGATAGTGCACATTAATCTGCTCATGACTGTGTGTGTAGCTCCGTACTATGGGTTTGTTGTTGAGTGGCGGATCCACCAGCAACACCGCTCGGGTCGTTCCCTCACCCCCCTCCTTTAAGGCTGTTAGGAAAAAAAAAAACAAGCAAAAAAAACAAAACATGAAGTCATCATATCTAAAGTTTTCATTATCCAGAAAAACATTTGTGGTGTAGATTTTCTCTTTTTAAAAAAAGCTGCTTGCTTACCACAGTTGGGAGAAACTACGATGGTTCTGCTGTTAACATTAGCCAAATTAGCCAAATGCCCGTGGCCTGGGATTGGGTCCCCGTTGGAGGGCTGAAGTGACTCCATCATCCCCTGCATGGCCTGGAACTCTTCGGGGGTGGAAGCGGACTGATACCCCACACTGACGGGGGGATACTGAGGTGCAGCTGTGGGGTACATTGACTGTAGTGGGCCCTGACCTGAGAAGCAGCCTTGGGAGGAGGGTGGGGGACCCGAGTATGGTGGAGTAGGGGCGGGATACCCAGCAGGAAAGCTGGCGTTTCGGGGTGGAGGCACCTGCAGCCATGGCCCGGAGGGGACGGGCATCCGGTGGGATGGAGGCTGGGGGGCTCCTTGGTAACCGGCCTGGCTGAAGGCTGGCTCGCCGTCGTACTTTGAGGGCACTGACACTGGAGTCGGAGGGTAGTGGGGGGGGGTGTGAGATCCCTGCTGCCTGGCAGTGGGGTTGGGTGGAGCGTAGGGGGGTGGCGGGGAGGGGGAGGAGGGCTTGGGCTGCATGTAGTAGGTTTGCTGCAGGGGGATAAGGTAGAAGTAGGGAGCAAACATGGGCGTGGAGTAGGCCTACATGGAATGAGACAGAAGCAGAAAGAGATGTTGCTTATCAGAACATTGTGCCAACTTCTGTTCATTAACATAAACACCCAGTTAAAAAAAAAAAACAGAAAAAGAAAGCAACTATTGAAGGACAAGTCTGAAACAAATAGACTGTGTGTGCCGTGTCGTGCTTCTTACCCTCACACCCAAGTTGAAGAAAAACCTCAAGACGTTAACATCTGCAGAGGACAGAGACAGCTTTCATCATCAAAACCCTTTTAGTGTTTCCCCTGATTAACCATCTCCCCACCTGCCTATTCATCCGCTTACCTAACCACGTTTTGTTCGTTTTTTCAATCTACGGGGCTGCCACCAAAAACTCTGGAAATCGGAGAATGCTTTGCCACAATCAACCTCAGACATCGAGATTCTGCAAGTGTGCTACTAAGAAGGAATCAGATGTCTGGATGACTGTCATAAAAATGTCCGTTCTGGAATTCTAACATGTGCTAGGGGACATTTTTCAGTTGTCGTCTGTCCAAAAAGTATTTAGAGCTGATTCTTCTTTATTCTGCGAGGGGAGATCTACAGCTGATGGTGCAATTGCTCAGTCCTTAAAATGCTGGCCGAGAAAACTGTTGTCGTGATTCGTGGTTTAGTATCGGGAGCACAGCGTTCTGGCCGGGAGCGGCAGCAGATGAGCGGAACGAGCTCCCTGCCAATTTACTCAGAAGAAGTGGTCTTTTCGTGAAGCATGTGCTAAAGGCTTCTAAAAATCAATTCAGATTTATGCATAAATGATTCATTCTCAATGACTAAATGCTATAAAAAAAATCTTCTAGTAAACTGTGCAAAGGTAAACAAATCTGTCAGCTGACAGAGCGACTGATGGACAGCGGCTGACAATGAATCCGGCTCTCCGGATGCGGGAGCCGCTCGGCCCGGCTCACCTTGAGGCAGGTCGTCACCAGACCTGCTGGCGGAGTAGGCCGGAACGGCGGCCATCTCGCCCTTCTCTCCCTGCGGGAAGCCGGGATACAGGGGGTCCTGGTAGATCTGGGACAGCTTCTGCAGGGGGACCATGGGCTGAGGCGGAGGGTGGGGGGGTGCGGACTGTACATGGTGAGTGGGCTGCGGGGGAGACGGGGGCCTCTGAGGTGGAGGTGGAGCCTGGGCGTGGTTCTGGACGCTGGCGGACTCGGCGCTTGAACAGCTTGTGGAGCCAGAGAAGGAAGGTGGAGGATGGGGGACTTGGGAGGGGTCTGGTGGCTGGATAGGAGGGTGGGACTCTCCCGGTAGAGGGTGAGGGGATTGGGGCTCGGAGGCCGTCTTGGTGTTGGGCTGTGGTTGCTGTTGGGGGGGACAGGACTGGGGGAGAGAAGCTCGGCTTTCTCCCTGGCCCTCGGGTAAAGAGGGTTTCTGGTTCTGGTTTTGTGGCACAGACACTTGGAGACGCATCTGGGAGAGAGGCGCCTGGATTTGGAAAGTTTCAGACGCCATCTGGGTTCCTTCAGCTTTTGGCAAAAAACCTGCACCGAAAAAACAAGATAAAAAAAAAAGAGCAAAGACAAGAAGACTGTCATAATTCCGATGCAATGTTTTACTCAACATGCTCATCCTTAATGTAATATCATGTTACTTAATAAACAAAAAACGTCAAAGCAAAAATGAATGAACTGCAGGCAAAAAAATACAATTATAACAGTAGAAGCAACTTTAAAAAAAAAAAGATCAACTTGCTGCCAGCTGATTTGCAAAGTCTGCTCTGTTTGCTGAGGGCTGATGGCTTTCTTTGTTTTTTTTATGCTCAGGCAACACATTTCTATCTGAAAGTATTAATTGCCATTAAAATGTGTCTGACTTTATCAGCCTTGCCCCATCATAGCTTCTCTACTAGCGAAGACAAAACATTAAGCAGCCTGAAGCTCAGCTGTAGGCAGAGTTGTGAGGTCTTTCGGGTGGGGGTGATGTCTTACTTGTAGGCCGAGCCGGTGGGGTCTCTTTGACGTGAGCGAGTGAGGACGAGGAGGGCGGACTGGGGGAGTGAGGTAGAGAGGTGATGGGGGAAAACGAGCGTGGGAGAACCTGTGCGGCTGTGGGAGCGATGGGGGCAATGAATGTTGGAGGCTCGACAGAGGGGGAGGGCGGTGGGGAAGCAGCAGACGTGGGGAGAAAGGACGAAGCTGGGGGTGATGAAGCAGCTGGGAGAACCGGGGTGATGAAGGCGCGGAGGCCTGTGGAGGGCAGGGGGGGTTTCATGCTGGTGGTGGGGGCAGGTGGAGAGGAGGCTGGTCCGGTGTTAGCAGCAGAGGCTGCCGGTGGCAGGCCGGCAGCCGTGTTTATGCAGGGCGTGGAAGCTTTGCAGGAGTTCAACCAGGCAGAGTCGGAGTCCGCAGACGGGGTATTAGCGGGCGCGCCGCTGTTTGTGCTGTGAGCAGAGACGGCTGCGAGGGGAGGGCTTGAGGATTCGGCTTTCTCTCCAGCAGACGGAGTGGAAAGGCCAAGGTCTTCGACTGGACTTTTCTATTGAAAATAAGGACAAAGATTCATTTTTTAAAGAAAAAACCTTTCGGATGAAATTGGACACACAGTTTGAATGAACCGGCTGACGTTTGCTAGCACTGCTGAGGTGGAGAGCACAGCAGATGTACGCAGGCTGAAGAAAGAGCTGTCAGGAAACTGGTTTGTTTCCTCCTGCTCAGATGGGATCCAACATAAAAAGTCACTGCTCTGGAAGCTAAAGGAGCAAGTGAGTTAGCTGCTAAGCTAACAGAGTGGACATTAAGTTATTGAAGTGATCTCCAGGGAAATAATAAAAAACTAATACAAGTATAAGTGCAAATGAAATCCTTGTTACTATGGCGACCACAGAATAGAAAAAATGAGAGCTACCAACAAACCGCTTGTCTAACACACATCACTCACTATTCTGACATATTCTGATGTGAACTCACCGCCTTGCTTCTCAGAGGCCGTCTTTTCTCTCCTCCTTTCTTCCTCCCTCCTTCATACTGCATTACTGGCTGAGTCTGAGGGGCAAAATCAGATTCAAGGGATTAAATCAAATAAAAATGTACTCCATGAGCATAAAAAAAGCTGCCGCTTCTTTTGTCTGGTGGAAACCATTTTACGTATCAGAGTAGCTAAAACCAGCTAGCGGCCTGTCTCTTATCTGGATTAGTCGTTTTACTCCGCAGTCAGAGTATGTACATATCTCTCCAATCTCCAAGTCTTTATTCTTTTGTTTTCATTCTGACATAGTAATCTAAACGTATTGTTGAACATTGAAACCTGGTTTATGTCTGTGGACATAGGCCACTAACAAAGAAATCTGATTTGTATCCGTACAACTGTACCTGCTGGTGATCCTTAAAGTTTATCTTAACTCACCCCGAGTGCGGGGAAGCTCTGATCGTCTTTGAGCTGCATCTCCAAATCCTCCACAATCTCCTCCTCTTCGGCCAAATTCGGAATCTCGGTCGGACCGAGGGCGGACTCGGTTGTGCTGAGCGACTTCCTGTAGAAAAACGCACATCTTGTAGAGAATAAAAACGCATCGTGTACACGTCTACACAGAGGCCTTTGCACTTCAATGAATAAATCCATACAATTCATACATTTTGCTTATTCTGAAAAATCTACTTAAAAATATTTGATTGAAATGCAAATGTTGACAAGTTAACACTAGTTCAGCTGGTTAATATTCCCTGTCCGCTCTTATTTTGGGCTCAACCCACTCATCCTTACACAGATAACCATGAAATAGCTCAAATATGTAATAATAAAAAATTGAGAGTCAGCTCGAATAAAGGTTTATCACTTTGAGCAACAATATTGATAAGAACAACTCTTAGATCCAGCTAAGTACTATCAACACACACTGACCTGATGGTTTTCCCCCCCGCCTGACCCTCTACAGAGGCCTGGGGAGGCCATGAATTCTGCTTCTGTACGCGCCCACTGGATCCCCCTGCTGTTTCCTTGGAAACGGAGGAGGGCGCTGGGTTGAGTTTGCCTCTCCCTCTCCCTCTCCCCCTCTCCTCCCACTCTGAAAGAGACAGGCCTCTCAGTTGGCGCTCTGCGTGGACCGCCTGGTGCGGTTCAGCTGATGGGCGTGCGGGCTCCACCTCCGTGCCCGTTGCTGAGCTTCCTGTCGCGGCTGACCACGGTGCACCAGCTGCTCTCCTCGCCGGGGGAGCGGAGGCTCCACAGAGGGACCTGTCTGCGCACAAAACCACCCGGTGAGAAGCGTGCACGGCCAACCGCTGGCGAACAAGGCGCCTTCAGCAAAGCCACCTACTTCTTGCCCAAGTCTTCTATGTGGACCGTCACCAGGCCGTTGCCGGGAGGCACCTCTTTGATGGTGGCGTTGTAGCTGCGCCCTCCCTCACGCACCTACAGGGGACGCACAAAATCACTTATTTGAGATGAGTACAGGGGCACATTTGTGTTAAATTGAGACACAATAAACGCACCTGGCAGCGATCTCCCACGGTGAACTGCATCCCCGCGGCAATGCCGTAGTCGATTTTCTGCTGGGCTAGAAAAGACAAAGGGCCGGCTTGAAATGAGCTGGTTTTTATCCATCCACATCAGTGTGTCAGTCTAAAAGGCATATGTGTGACTAACTCGAGATAGGATCTGGTTTGTGTTTATTGGTTGAAGCCCGTCTTCCATCATCTTCATCATCATGACTTTCAAACCATAAAACAGGATCCGTGCAACGTGCTGGTTTTTAAACGTGCATAACTCCCAGATGCTCCCATAACCACAGCGGCGATCAGGTGCCGAACAGATGTGGTAGTGAGTCCCCATCAAAAAACCCTCTCCCGACTGCCACTACTTCCATGACAACTGCATGAGCACCCGTGAGTAACTGAGCTTTTTTCTCAATCCAAGTATCTGATGTCAGGCCGATGAAAAGCAAGTCTCCTCTTCCTGGTGAACCAATCAGACTGGTTTTAAATAATGTTATCAGGCGTCCAGATGGCCGATAGACACTTTGGTTTCATTTCTGGGAGGAATCCTCTCCTGGGCTGAGCACGAGGTACTGGGTACTGGGTATTTAAAGTGTTGAGTTCATTTGGTTTACCTGTTATTTCGGCCTCTTAGTGAAAGAAGATCAACTTGGACTGTTTAAAGTAAACTATAGTGACTGGATATAACATTAAGTACATTGTTGCTAATGCCTCATGTTTAAGTCGCCCTTTGAAGAGATGTGTGTGTGTGTTGGTGGGGCTGTGCCGATCACCTCTGACATTTTTTTCAGAAAACATCTTTCAAAAGTTTGTTTTGAATACATTGATAAATAGTATGACACACAAACTGTCTCTTTTTATTTCTAGGTGCCTCTCTCTTACCTCTTTTGCTCTTTAGCCAGACGTCGTACTCGATATTTCTAAGCAAAGTCGGATTTAGAGATCGCCTCGCCCTCTCTGGAAGCTGCCGGCCGCGGCCGCGGCCCTGAAAGAAAACACACACGCACAAACAGAGTATAAACACTGTTGTGGTTAAGCAGGAATGTTTGGGCGTGTAGAGGTTTTTCTGTGCTCGGTTACCCTGTAGCTCTGGTTGTGTCTGAAGGGAGTCGCTTCAGTTTCCACCCTGCATCACAAAACACATCTGTGATGATCTGTTTCAAGCTGTTTGAAGGCAAACCATTAAAAGAAATTCAATTCACATTCATTAAGCTTGCAGGATAGTTAGGAAAAAAGCCTGCCTATTTTAATGACAAACCCCAAATGTCACTTGATGGAGAAAAAAAAGCCCCAAAAAAGTTCAGCATTCCTCTTTCTCTCTACAAAAGACTATAAATGTGGAAAGTGTACAGAACAGCTGGAGCGTCAGTCTGCAATTTGTGGATGGTAGTGAGATCTTTGGAAGCGTTCCAGATCCCATGATGTGGTTTCCCATCCATTTTCAAATGCAGTGACTTAGTCACTTTCAGCCATTTTTACTTCTCTTACAGAAACGTCCTTAGATTCTCTGAATCCCTTGATTGTTCAACATTGAGTTTTCACAGGTTTGCATTTCAGGAACATTTGCCTGAAATTATTTCTGCTCACCTTCTTACAGTCCATCATTTTGTTCTGTTTCATTTTTCGGGATTGTTTGTAGTTCATTGTGTTCATTTTTTAAAAACGTTTAAAATGACTTATTTTAAAATACCAACAATAATTCCCAGCTTCGGTGTAGCCTAAAAAACGCCAGCTTTGGACCCCAGCAGAAATGATTTACAGTGGTCACGCCTCCTACCACAGCGGCTCGTCCGTGTCCACGTCCGACTCGTCGCTGCTCCCGCAGGCGGGCATGTTGTCGTCACTCAGGAAGTCGGACGATCGGCCCACGCGCTGACACAGGCCCAGAGAGCTCTGGTCCACCTTAAACACGCTGTCATACAGCAGCTCGTACAGGATGGCTGCAGAGGATCAAATTCAAGACGACTCGTTCACACGGCAAACGCTCCACTCGTCACAGCACTCAGAGCAAATGTTATGAAATGTGGCAAACTGTCCCTGAGTTTTCTGAAACTGATGCTATTTTATGTTTAAATCATTTTGGCACCCTTTGATTTAAGTTTCCACATTTCTGATGCTGCACTATTTAGTCCTTTATTTATTTTTATTTTTTATTTGATGTGTCATGTTAAGACATGAAGGGCCTCATTTTGGTTTGCGTTTCTAAGATAATTGGTGCCGCTCCCTGCATCGCATGTGAGGCATACCTCACATGACAGAATTTCTTCTTCTTCTTCTTCCTTTTTAAAATGTGGGTGGCCAAGTTCAAAATCTTTCCTTTAATCCTCATTAATGCTCAACTTAAAAAGTGTATAAAATCTACAGTTGTACACTAATTTCTGGGAATAAAATATTGCTACATTAAAAAAAGAAAAACAATCTTCTGTTGAAGTGCTAAATTTTCCATTCAAAATACTAGCAACACATTTCAGGGAATTCTTCATCCTCTTTACGCTCTGCACAAAGAGGTCAGGAGTCTGTAACAGATGTGGGTTCTGCACTCACACTGGCACAGCGCGGCGCTCTTAATGCTGCTGATGGGATAAACACTGTCGTAGTGATTTCCATTAAGGAAACACAACTGCACCTGAAAGAGAGAACCAAAGGCAAAGGCTAAAGTACAAATGTCAATGTAACAATTCACTTTTGTTTCCTGATATTTTACACCTTTTTACATTTTTTATATTTATTTACAGTTCTCAGATCTGAATATAAAGACAATAATGAGTTACACCCCAAAGAGATGAACCTGGTAATCGTGCATAAAGATTACTGATATTAAGATGGAAACATTTGTTTTAAAGACTATTTGATGGCCCTGGTTTTGACATTAGCCAGACAACAGAACATTTTAGGATCCAGCCAGACAGAAGATACATCACATCATATCCCATTCCCATCACATTTGTGTGGAATGAAGGATGCTCTCCCTCTCACCTTGTCCTTGAACTTGTTGTCTGTAATGTTGACAGGTGGTCGGCCCGGCTCCTGAAAGATCTGAAAATCTCTCCTACGGCAAAACAAAACAACGAGAGGGACTTAATTGATGATGAAGCCTTTACAGATATGTAAGAAAATCAAAGGATTCTTCATATGAACATGTGATGTTAAAAAAGTCACATAAAAAACACAGTTCAAATTATTATTTTTTTAAATAGAAATTATGGCATCAGTGAAGATGTTTAACTTACTTGTACATGACAGCCAGTGCGTTCATCTCAACTTCTCCCACCCATTGCTAAAAAACACAACATCATTACCATCTGGTTTTAGTACTTCCTCCAATAAACTCTCAAAATCAAGGAGATTCTTACCTGTGGATCCTGGAGCTTGCATAGGTACTCCTCAAAGTCGCCCTCGATAAACTGTGACAGATTTTTGATGTACATCAAAAGTCAGCGTGCACGTTTACAAAGCAAAATTACAGTGTTCTTTATTGTTATATTACTTAAATATCAGATCAGTCATTCCTCTCATGATCTGACTATTCAAATTAAACTAACTATGAATGTTGGACAAACTTTGTAACGTCTAAAAAACATTATTGTCAAATTTGACTCAACACTGAACTGACTTCGTAACAGCTGATGAGCATGTGCAAAGTTTAGCATCCAGTCCTGAACAAACAAGTCAACCAAGAACAAAACCTTTATGAACAACGCGATAATTTGCTTTGGCTCAAATCTCAATCAAATCTGCAGCATTTCAAAAAAAATTTTAAAACTGAGATGACCAATATCTGTAAACGTTTCGAACGCGACACTGCCTGATAAACCTAATCTCCTTTAACGAAGAGATGGATGCAGAAATGACAGCAGGTAAACAAGGCTGTCGTCTAAAAGCAGTCCATGAGTCACATGTAACCACCTGTGAGCTCCCAACAGGCTGAAGGCAGCTGGCTCACAGCCATGACCTGAAAAAACCCAAGAAGCATACTGGGAAATGCAGTAAAGCACTGCTTCAAAGTGGGAATGTCACTGTCATCAAAAGCAAAGACTATTTTCACTTTAAGTTCCTGTTTCTTTATGTTACCTAAACATGAAACCAAAACTTGCATCTTCATCCCTCACTACATCATCTACAACTTTGACATTTCTTGCAGCCCCATTAAATCAACAAGAGCTTCAAAGCCTTCAGCAACAGTTGCACTTTGCTGAAGGTTTTACAAAGAACTAATCTACATGTTTTATTTTAATGGGAACTTCGAATCACACAAAGTAATCATGTATCATTGTTAAATATCTTATGTGAATATTAAAAAAATACTTTAATGCATTTAAAAAAAAGTGGTAACCATGAGGACGGATAGCACAAAAATAAAAATTGTTCTTTAGACTGCTGCATTATTTTCTTTAGTGTTTCTTTAAGTGTGGGGCTCTGTCCAATACAGTGCATGGAAAGTTAGCGTCCACATTTATGATGGCATGTTAACAAAAAGCTTTATCAGGTTATAAAAAAGAAGAGAAAAAGAAGCACACCCATTTAACCATCAGAGCTATAAAACTCTGTAGAGGAGAGCAATAAAACCCTTCTCCTTTGACATTTCCCCCCAAATTACAAGAAACGGCTCCATTCACTGGTGTGACCATTTGTAAACAAACTAACCAGAAAATAGCTAAAAATTGCTCCTGTAAAAAACAAAACAAAAAAACGTTTTTGGTTTAAGTGCGCAGGCCGTACATACCGCCTCATAGCTGTCTCTGTTTTGCTTCAGAAACTCCACACATTTGGCCCGAACTTCAGTATGAAGGCTTTGGCAATGCAGCACCTACCAGGGGGTCAAATGTAGCATCATCAGAAACAGCAGAGGACACTCCTAACATACCAAAGTGAATTACATTTAACTTACTTAACGTAAATACATAGTCAGTAGTCTAAACAAACATAAAATCCAAATGATAGGCTTACACTCTTTAGGAAACATTCCATTTTAAAGCGTGTCAAGGCTTACAATTGTAGAATGTTGACTCAAAGCTTGCTAGCGCGCATTAGCACAACAACCGGACCAACCCCATCTCTTCACCTGTGACAATTAGCTAGCTAGGGAACATCTTTACGCAAGACTTTTCTACTTAGTTTCGCACTTTACCTGTTCAGCAACAGCCCGAAACAAGCACGACCCATCTTTGGCTATCTTCTTCCGATGCAGACCAATTGATTTTAGGTAATTATCCATCAACTTCTCCGCACTCCTCTCCTCATTTCTCTGCCTGTTTCCGCCGCTCTCCATGCTAGCGGGGCTAGCTGCGCTAGCTAGCTAGTGAAAATACTATTTAAACGGTCAGCAAAACTTTTACACGCCAAAGATAAACACTACTGATAAAGCCACTGCAATGTGATGAAAACCGGCATCTGTGACTCAAGTGCTGTCACACAGAACTGTAGCTGCCAATGGTTTCGGTTTTCTGGAAATGTTGCTCTCCCAATTGAGAGCATTCCCGGGTTTACTAGAAAGTGAAAGTTTATTTCGCAGTTAGCAGAGTAGCTAAACGCTAACAACACGCCCCCTTCTGCGTGAACGACGTCAAGTTTCCCATAATGCAACACGACATTTCCTGATAGTCACAAAGTAAATGTCTAAAATATCAGTTTATTTCCGCAAAAGAAACATCTGAACACATTTGTCATACAAACAAAAACATGAACATATATTGAAACCTCCTTGAAAAAAAACAAATAAACTATAGAGCTTTACGTATAGCTTGACATTTTCCAGGAAGTAAAAAATAAAGAAGCTTGTCTGTGTGGGTTCATTGCTGAATAAAAACTGAATTGTGGAATAAAAACACAGATGACACATAACCTAAATCATTATTTTACAAAATGATAACTAATGAAAGAGGATATATTTTTCTCTTTTTCAGTTTGGATCAACTTGTACGAAGCTAATTAAGCTTGCACTGGGTAATATTAATACTTTTTTGTACTTTCCATTCAAAGTCCACCAAGGGAAAACAGGCAAGGTTTTGATCAAATATGCAAAAACAGTGGACTAGTGGAGTAAATGGGGGAGTTTATCATTAAATTCCAGTGAATTAGAGATATTTATCATGCAAATGTATTTTTCTTTTCAGTTTTAAGGTGAACTGAATAATGTAGATGACAGTGGGGATGTGGAAAGGATTTTTTTGTTAGAGCTCAACTGCACCAGCAGGGGGCATTAAATACTCAAATGTTTGAGTTAATATGTAGATAAAAAATTAATGTCCAAATATTTCCCTAATACTGTATGGCAATATTTTCAACCTAAACAGGCAACATCTTCTATCAGCTATCTTCTTTTCATGGAAGAAATATCATACAAACATATTCTTTGAATACGTGACAGAAGAATATCACAGTATGGTAAAAGTGATAATAAATATTGCCCATCCAAAGGTATTAAAAGCACAGCAATTCCTAATTTCATCGAATTCATCAGTAATCAAAATGTAGAAGGGTAAATTTGTTCATACATCATATCACATTTTTGGATTGTAATTTTGCATACATTATTTAACTGTTGCGACACAATCTAAATGTAATGACTTTCTAGACTGCTGGGCATTTTAATCTATCACTTGTGGGCCCTAACAGGGAACACTAATGATTATGTGCAATGGGCCTTATAACAAAGATACAAATAGAGAGGCTAAAATACTTTTTCTTCACTCTCATGTCAAATTAGAGGCTCCTTTTGGCCCGTTACACACAGACTGTTAAAGGCAAAGCTGTATCTCTTTGTAATAGAGCACGAGAATGATTGCATAAAACACATTATGCTGCATGTTAACTGCATGCTGGCATTACACAGACTCTGGGTTTGTTAACTATGAACAAGCAAAGTCAAACAAAACCTCCACAGTGAGATGATTTGAGAAGTGAGAATATTTGAGTATGACCTAAAATGGTGTTCCCAATTGTAATTAGTCTACCAGGAAATGGATCACATGGGATTAATGTTAAACCCAAATCTCAACAAGACCTAACTCTCAGTTAGAGCCTAAAAAAGTCTCTTTTGAAAAATTTTGAAGTGTGTCAATTCGGCCTCATCTGGCCAAAGCAACACAAGCTGTGACCCAAATCACAAATGATTTGTGGCATGTTTGACTTACGTAACACTTGTCAATCTGAGCCTGACTCACAAGAAGCAAAAGCAACCTAGGTTAGGTCAAGATCTAAATAATGCAAGAGTTAAAGCGGTCAAATGGATTTTTGATTTTTTTTTATGGACTTGTGAACAAAAGACAAAATCGGTTGCAAATTTTAGCCCCCTTAACTGACTCACTTCCCTCCCTCCCTCCACTCACCAGCTCCTCTTCTCCTAATACCATTTACTAAAATCTAATAATGACCTTTGTGCATGGCAGAGTGCAACCTTTGCGCCGCATGATGATTTGCCGAGCCCAGAGCTGCTCCTGCTCGCCGCTGTGGAGCCCTACAACATGCCAGGTAGCCATAGCAACGGGCGAGGAGGGGCCAGAACCCATGGCGACTGACACTTATCCTCCCACTAGTGGCTGACCTTCATCCCTGGTTTTCTCTCTGATATTCTCAGTTTTTCTTCTCTGTGAAACGAACTTAAGAGATTTTTTTTGTCGGGCCGCTGCTACACATGATGTGTCTTTGTCATTTTACACCGGCTGAGTGATAAGCTCAGTTTCCATCCAGCCATCTTATGAAATCACTGCAGCAGCGAACAGGTTAGATGCCTTCGACACCCACTACTGCACAGTAACATGATCTGCGGGCACATTTGACTAGAGAAGATGAGGGAGCAGAGGTGCATCAGATGAAATTAAACTTTATTGATTATTGCAGCAGCACACAGTAACAGGATACAGCAGAGAGGAGGGAAAAAAGAAGGAAAATTAAAGGTAAAAGACTAGGATAGGTGAATATGGGTCTCAAAAGGTGGTGATCATTTAGTATTTCATGCTTCTGGGAGTGAAAGTAAAGTATTAAAATGAATCATGCATGCAGAAAAACTTACTCTCAGGCTTGGCGGAGTCTAGCACCATTGATTGGATTTTATACAAAAAAAAAAAATAGAGTGAGCAGGGTTTTCTCAAAGCTGCAACATTAATGGGTGACAGCATTAGTCCTCTCACTGCTCAACTTGCCTCCAGCAGGATTGTGGTGATCACATTTAATGACACATATTACCTCCACTGCACATGCTCAGGCGCTAAACTGTGCAAGAAAAACATGAATAAAGAGCTAATTTAAAAAGTCAGATTACACCTAATAAATCTGCAAAAAACCACAAGAACATAAACATTCAGCCTTGTCTGGATTTTTTGAGCTACAACAGTTCTGTCTCACGAGAATGAAATATTTGCCTGTCAGCAGAGAGGATAAGTTGATGACTTGAAGATGGATGCTGTTACTTTGAGGTTAAAATAAATTGGAATCCTCCAGTTTATAAAAGCACGTTGGGATGCCGTTTTAGGAAGAAAAAAAAGCACTATACAACAACTTGCAAATGATTTCCATCCCATATTTAAAAAAAAAAAAAAAGATAATAGTAAAGTAAAAGAACACACCAAATTAATTATTTTAAATCTCTCTCTTTATCCTAATGACCTTTTAAACACTTTTTAATTTTAAGTTAAGTTTCATGACAGGATGAATGATACCACTGGTTCATAAAAAATAAAAAAAATTCCATACCCTATTCCAGATATTTTCCATATCCATTCCCTAGAGATACGGTATAAGCTTTGATTTGTCCCTATTTCAGTGTTTTACATCTCTATATGTGTTCCAACTCAGCACTCCAGGGCTCTGATTGGCCTTTCTGGGCTTTTGATGGCATTCCCGTTGATTCTTTAAAATGAATACAAATTCATGTGTACAGCCCTGCATGTGCAGGGCTTAAACAGAGATTTGCCTTTACGACGACTGCGTTGTAGCCTAGTACACTTGCAGAAGCTAAATAGCAAAGCAATTGCCAAAATTCTCTGGTGTTAAAGTAAAAAAAAGGGAGGAGCAACATGCCAAAAGGTCATAATCTGGGTACATTCACAGTAATCCTCTGGTTTGAGACTCAAGTTTTTCACAGTTACAGCACTCATCCACTTATCTCTCACTAGCAGTTTCCTAAATTTCCACATCACGATCACTCGTACTTGTGCAGAAAGTACATAGTTGATGTGAGAATTAATGTTTGTGGTTGGGTCTGTATGTTACAAATTATACAGAGAAGGAGATTATGTGTCAAACAAATGCTTCCCAACAGAAAAGAAGAGCCTATGGATATGTTATCATCTGTCTATTCTCAGCTATGAATTGTGGCACTAAGGCATTTTTGAAAAGTGGACAAATGCACATATTCATTTTCTTTCCATTAGACATTCATTCAGGACAGGGTAGTAAATACCTATATTATACAGAAATCCAAAAGGCTAAATGCTTCCCAGAAGCTTTAACATAAGATATGTTGTCTTTTCATGGTCTCCATTTAAATGTAGGGATTCAGTGACATGCAAGTCATTGGATTTTGGTTTAGCCTCACAATTCTAATGAAACAACAAAGCCGGCAGCAAAGTTTCTATTTGTGAAAAAGTATTCAACTATCCCGGAGAACATTCAGAAAATAACGATACGTTTCTGTGTCCCCAAGCTAATAAGACACAAGTCTGCTGCGCGAAGATGACGGCCTGGACTAGTTTTTGTCTCAATTTCACAAGTGAAACTTGTTGCTGGTAGCTCTGACGATAAATTCAAAGAACAAACAAGCAATAAAGGCAGCAATACTGAGGGTGTCATCAGCTGTGGGTTGTCGTTATCTTCAAACCACAGATGTTTGTTGCCCTCTATAGGAATGGAGGAGAAAAAAATCTTTAGCATGATCAGGAATCTGTGTACACACATTTGTTTTCCTCTCGAAAACACCTCTGGAGCTCTATAATTGATAAAATAATCATATTTTGAATTATGTGTGAGATTTTATTGAGCCGTCAGCCAGGGTTCTGGCATTAGTACCGGATAACGGTGTGAAACACGGATATCTGGACCGAATATTTCCCGGCTGGAGGCTAAAGCAAAAAATTAACACTCGTGACTTAGAGAGGAGAGGGAAAAAAATGGCTTAGGTGTTCTGAACTGATTCATATTTGACTCCCTGCAAAACTGCATCGTAGTGCAGCTTTAAGACCTTATTAGAATCTTCTGATCCCCATGTAGTTTCGAAAACACAAATACATTATCAATATACAACACAAATATTAGAAAAATCTAAGAACCGTCCTCCAGAAATGACGCACCCTTAAAAATTCTAAATGAACAAAGCGACTGCCGATCGCTGCAGCAGCAGGAGGCCAACTCCAATCTAAAACGTGATTATATCAGATCTGAGAAGTAAAAGTGACAAAAGTCCAATCACCAAGTCATTTCTTAAGGGCAAAAAAGGGCACTTTAAGATTTCTCTTGAGAGCAGAGACTATTCCGAAATTCAAATCGTCCAATTCTGAGCATGCCAGTCCGTTAACGGGACTGACAGTAATATAGAAATGATTAGACTTGAAACAAACTGTTATGTTTCTTCAGGAAGAGGTGCCATTCCACGAAAAAGATCCAGGATTTTTTTATTCTGAACCAACACCCTCTGGTCGAATAAAACTCTGTGATTCATGCTTCATGATAATTAGCAAAACTTAAAAAATTAAGCTCATGTTGCTTTTGATTAGCCAGAGAAGGAATTAATATAAAATGTTGGTTAACTTTGTTGGAGCTGTAAGGCAGAAAACCATGAAAAAGTGGTTGTCAGCCAACAGGCCAGACCAGCTACTGTTAGCAAAAAAACCCAAAGACATTCACAGTGGCATTGGTAGTCCAATGAGAGATGTAATTAGAAACAAGATAATTGAAATGCTTATAAAGCACTCAGTTTTGAAGCTACAGGCCAGCTATCTTGGATTTAGGGGTCGAGGCTTGTGAAGTTTCCAAAAAGAGACACTTTACGCTCACTATGATGTTCCCTGCTGGGAATTTTACAAAATCCAGTTTCCAAATTAAATCCGAACCTTGGTTAATATTATTAATCTGCTTAGTGGCAACATGTTTGGATTGTCATTTTGAGGGTGTGTTTATCCCAAAAGTAGCTTTAAGTGAATTTAACTACTGGGTCAGAAGTCAGCCCTTCAGGATCTTTCTTTTTTTTTTTTTTTTAAGAGTTAAAATAGAATTTTTAAGTTCAGGCTTTCTAGAGGACAAGAAAGACAGGCAATAAATATGTCACACGGTTAAATAGCTAAGAGTTCAGTGCTTATATGACGGGATAAAGCAGGCAGGAATGCAGCAAAAATCACGAGCATGACGCAAAAAGTTGAATAAATACAAAACGTTCCTATCTGTGTGTGTTTTCAGTGCACTGAGCGTTAAAGTAGCAGTTTGACATTCTCATACATAGTGCTGAGTGACAGTACCTTGGATACATTACAGAGCTTTACATCCATCACTTTAATAGTCCAGAGGATGGATAGAGGAGGATAGGGGATGGGGGGGAAAGAAAGGAAAGAGGAAAGGAAAAGAAGAGGAGAGAAAAGGAGGAAAAAGAAAAACCTTCACAACGAAGTTTTCAGACCGAGGTAACCGAGGAAAGAGTGTTTGGTGGAGAAAGACGAGGTGGAGCAAGAGGAGGAGGAGGAGGGCGATGAAGGTGAGCGCGGTTTCAGAGAGATGAGAGTCGTAATGGGGAGGAGTGGAGATAACTCCCTCCATCCTGCATGGTCAGGGAGTGAAAGCTGAAAAGGCGGACGGGAGGCGGCGGCGGCGTGCGCGCTGAGCGGTGTGTGCAGCCGCTGGACGTGCTTGCCCGAGCGCTGACTGTCTCTGTGCACGTACGAGCGGTGCGTGTGCACGTCGCCCGGCGCCTCGCCCGCGCTCCCGTTCACGTGTGCGCCGTGTTTCACCTTACAGTGCAGCCGCAGACTGTCCCGCCGCTTGGCGCTGTAGGGGCACAGGCTGCAGGTGAAGGGCCGCTCGCCCGTGTGCACGCGCACGTGCTCCACCAGCTTGTTGGCTGTCCGCGTCAGGTGGCCGCACCGGTCGCAGCGGTACTGGTTGCCTTGTCGATGACCCTGGAAGTGAACCAGCAGCTCCTGTTGCCCTGGAAACGACCTCTGGCAGATGCGGCAGCGATGCTCGGAGGCGCTCTTCTCCGGCTGGGTTGCCACGACAACTGCCAGAGCACCACCGGAGGAGGCAGGGAGGTTGACGGGGCATCTGGAAATAAGGAGGGGCGTGGAGTTGTCATTAATGATACACACATTACATGACAAACAAATCGAGCACACACAGAATGTAGACAACCAATAGGGCATGTTACAGGTGAACCAATGTCAAGTGATGATGTTTGATTTACTCATCAACAAAGATTTAGAAGGCCTTGGCCTTTCCAATATCAACTCACATATTACAGGATTTAAGGATACCTCTTCAATGGAAACACACTGTTTTTAAATCAGTGTCTTCAATACAAAGGTATCCTATCTATAAAACTGCAACATAAGAAAAATGCATCTCACGCATTGAATTAAATGAACATGGCATGACAACAGGTGTTAGAAATTCTTGTTTCTTCTTAGATGTGTATATTAGATATGTGTGTGTTAAAAAAAACGGAACTGCTAAATCTGTGTAAGCTCTCATTAAAGAATGTAGCAAATTATCAGGGAGGAAAGGAAAATTTTAATTAAACAGTCATAAAATTGTGAGATAAAGTTGTGAGGAGGAACCTAAACCCTACACCTTGACGCACGAGGGTAAAAAGAAAGGTACTCTGCGGAGTTCCTAAAGGGCGAAACATCTTTTACAGACAAAAGTGAGCCCACCTCATCTCTCCCGTGTCCCCCTGTATGTGCGTGCTCACGTGGGCCCTCATCTCTGCTTCCTGATTGGTGGAGTGCTCACAAACGCAGCAGTGCACGGAGAAGGAGCCCTGCTCCCACTGGCGGTGCTCCGTCATGTGACTCTGGAAAAGGGCGTGACCCTCGGTCTCAAAGCCGCACACGTGACACCTGGAGGAGGGCGGGACAACGCGAGGGGCAGCGCGCTTCAGGTGAAGGTGGTCAGTAACCATGGTAACAGAGCTGGCTTTATACATCCAACCTTGAAAGAGGACCTTGCTGTGCTGCTTTTGCAGTGCCTAAAAATGTTAAGTTCTCTTTATCCCCTCCATTTGGCACGAGTACACATTTGTGATTAAATGAAATTTTGCTCAAATAGACGTCCGAGATGTGTTTCATGGCATAACCAAGTCAAGTCATTCGGACACACCGGGACATTAAATTGACACCAATCTGATTCAAAGGAAGGAAGTTAGTCTTTTATATAAAAGGATTCAACCAGAAAATGTAATTCTATCGACCCATTTTCCATTTTTCATACCTTGTTAGGTAGTTTGAGGTAAACAGCAAGCCAGAGATATACTGTCATCATAAAGTTTGGCAAAAGCAAACAAACACACATTTTTTGAGACAGCCCGCTTAGGCTTTGGTTTTAATATTTAGGCAGGATGAGGATGAGACTCAGGTAGAAGAAGAAATGTCAGTTTTACCTAAAGAAGTAGGAGCCACCTGTGGTTTGATGTCTGCTGAGGCTGGTTTGGGCTTCTGTGAAAGTGGGGGGCAGGGGGGTGGGGGGGGGAGAAGGAAAAGGTTGTTTAGAATTCTGCTGACTGATTCAAGGAATAAATCAACTAATGATGAGCCCCTTTGGAAGTTATTATTGTTAAACGTCTACGAGAGTGCGGAACGCGTCATTTAACTTCACTACCATCTTTATTGCGCACCCAAAGGCCAGTCTGAGGGCAGCATGAATCCATAACACAAACAAATGCAATGCACCGGAAGACAGTCATTAAAAACTAATAACAATAACAATAAAGGAAAAGCAGAAACACTGCAGGAAAACGAAAGGCACAAATTCCCTGAAAGCATTGATCAGGAAGTGTCCGCACAGTGCTGGTTAATACACCCAGACGAGCCTGCCGGCGCTGACCACAGACTGGAATCACATTAATTGTACAAGGAATGGTAATCATCAAACTCCTGTCGGGATCTGCATCACAGCATGCTTCAGATTTAACACATGTGGAAGGTGTGAGAAATGGTTCACAGGGTGACGTTTTAGGGATTTTCAGAGCTTTTAAATGTCATGTGAAGTATCCTTATATGTCTATTTTATGGCTGTCGGATAACAAGAGTAAAAAAAAAAATCCAATAGTTAACAACGGTTTTAATGAATATTACTATAAGGAACCCTGTGTCCAAAAATGACTGAAATCCTTTATTAAGTAATCACTGGCAAAGCCGTAATTTGTCATCACAGCAATCAAACAGTTCCTGTAGCTGCGAACAGGCGCTCTGCATGTCTCCACTGGCATTTTGGACCACTTGCCTTCTGCAATCTATAATTGGCTTGGACATTTTTTGGTCTCCTTTTAAACTATTATAAAAAAATCCAAGTTGTCAAATTTAACCAGAATTGTTAAGGGCACGCATCCTTTTAGGCTTCGACACGAAGATATAGCGTTATTGATGGAATAAGAAAAAATAATTACAAATTTCTTTGGTTTTTTGGTGTTGCTAAGGCATAGACCAGATGGAAACGCCTCTATAAAAGTAGGTTTTTGTCTGGTCTGGAGCATTCAGTTGTGTGTGAATCCCAATCCAACTGTCAGGGTTATAAGGTCATTTTCAGATCATTTGGAGCCCATCATGCTGCAGTTAGGAAAGTCTTTGATAAGTGGAAAACATTGAAGAAAGCTGCCAATCTCCCAAGGAGTGGACATCCCTCCAAGTTCATCGTTAGGTCAGACTGTCCAGTGTTCTAAGAGACAGCAAAAAAGATCCAGGAGCTTGATCCTAGACATTCCAGGGCTTGGCTAGTTTTTTAAGGAGCTGCAGGCCGACATGGAGACATGGTGTCACTTGAAGTTGCTTGTGACACGATAAATTGAATATCCCATGTACTTCTCAAGATGCCATTGCATCTCCCGGTCTCCCTCTGGAAAACATCCATATAGTGCAACAGTGACAAAAAAATATTGAATCGAACCTTTTTCTTAAATCTCAAAGAGTCGATTGAATAAATGGCGACTCCAGAATCGCTCTAGCGAGGTCACCTCAACATATCCGTTTAATTCATGAAAGACTGCTTTCATTCAACGCTTTAACTTAATTTAGCGAGAATGACTTTGTTTAAGAACGTTTCGAGGTCTGCCATGATGATTGGATTCTTGTAAATAAGGGCTGACTGAAAAGCCAAGATCAGTGTTGAATTCTGCTACTTGAAATACTCAATTATGGCACCAAAAGTTGATTCAGCCACTGTTGAAGAGCAGAAATGGTACGTAATAGTAATAGTCTCTGAGCCACAGCCCTTGCATGATAGCACTAAGTAACTGACCAACCTCTTTAATATTATACTATAGTGTTCCTAGTCTTATCCTGCTACTGTAGAGCATCCCCAGTCAGAAATGCTGCCATAGCTTTGAGCGCGGCCTTCCCTCCAGCCCTATACGATTCCCTGCTGTGCCACTTTATCCACCGCAGGTTAAGTGGGATGGCTGTCCCCGCCCGTCAGCGCCTCCAGTCCTCCTTTGACAGACAGTGTCCGTTTTCTTTCCCGCACGTTACACGGGGACTGGCAGGCTGGCGTATCGGTGACGAGCTCAACACGGCGACTCAGAATGCGATTAAAAGAAAACTGTCCCAGGAGACGGTTCTCAACCTTCGGAGGTCCACGCCCCCTCAAGTAGAACAGCCGAGCGCTGCTTCGCTCTCACGCCCTTTCAGTTTTATGATCTTCTCTGTGATAGTCATGCAGTCAGTGGTACCTGTGCGCACGGCGTGTGCGAGTGTGTGTGTGTGTGTGTTCAACTCCAAACATGCTTTATTCATCAAACGTTTCTGCCTCATGTGACGTCTAGGGCGGTTTTATTGATCCGTCATGAAACAGCCATCAGCATCACAAACGTCATGATGAATCACTTCCTGAGAACTAAGGGTACTTAAAACCGAAGGATCAGCAGGACCGGGTCGTTGGGACAGAATTGTGAAAAATTATTCGGCTGGCTGGTTATTCAGCATCAAGTTTCCATTTCGATAAATCACTGCGCCTATTTCCTGTTTTCCTGGCACGGTAAGAAGAAACAAGAGGGGGCTCAATTCAATTTTGTGCGGTGCCAGTGTTCTTTCCTTAACATTAGAAAAATAGATTTTTCTTTGTGTGTTTTTTTTTTTGGTGCTTTTTATAAGGAAAAATATTTTTCCCCAAATGATGCAGGAAATTATGAAACATTAAAAACGGACACTGAACAAAATTAGTCAACTGAGGTGAAAATGAGGTGGATTGGTTTAGTGAGGACCTGCACACACAAGGAAGCGGTGTGTCCAGAGAGCTGAGGATGACCAACAACCTCCCACCCTGCTGTGAGCATTTTACAGGCTACAGCTTTGCAAACTTTCCCCCGATGAGCTGGGATTACCAAAAAACAAAAAAACAAAAAAAACGCTGCTTATGCTGAGAGTAGCTGGGAGATGTCTTACCTCCTGCTTTTTGCAATCCTATCAGCCATCCCGTGGTGCCGTACTGTCAGCAGGAGCTATGTGCCAGTAAACACAAGTCCCCCTCAGACTGGGTTTATAAGCGTCAGCATCTTAGCCAACATTTGGGAAGTCGTCAGAATAATTTGTATCTATCCATTTGTGTTTTCCTATCTGAGGACTTCAATTCCAAAAAGCTTATTTCTGTTTATGTATTCTCGGAGTGCTCCTCATTGGAGCCGAGCAGAGATCTATGGGGCGGTGTCTTCAGCGGTCACTTTGGAGCAGAGAAACACGTCTCGTTCTTTCACGATTTCAAAAGTATGGTGTGGTGTGCTGGGAAATTGTTTGGATTGTAGACGTTCGACTTTGCCAACGTCCACATAAATGTTAGAAACCAAAGGGAACACCGATGAAGAGAGGTGGTTGTGGCAGACGATAAGTGTGATTTCATATTCATGGTAAACTGGTGCATGAAATGTAGCACGTTTATACGAATGGTTATAGATATTTGGAAAATATTCGACGAATGGGAACCAATTCATTCACAAATCATTTGATGAGCGAAGTGCGATGCGCCTCAGAGGCCGCACTCTGTTTTTGAACAAAACGTGAGCAGCTTATTACCATCTGGAGGTTCCTGGGATGTCAAGGGAGGGGAAGAGCGGAGTTGGTCCACATTTGCCTTGAAAACAGGACTACAGAGAGGGTAACACACACACAGCCATGCACACACACACGGGATATCGTCAAAAACAGGCTGAGGTCAAAGTGTGTCCACATGAGATTGTTGATTTGACGACAGGAAGTGTGCTGCTACCTAACTCGGGTGGGTGGAGGTGTCCTCTCCACTTGCTGACTGCTGGACTTACCGGACCGCTCTGCAGACACACAGTATGAAAGGTTATTCTGGACCAAGATGGCGCAAAATTCTTACTTTCAGTGCGAGCAGAGCGGTTAAAAGCTCAACATTGGATAAAGAGGGGCATTTTGAAATCAGGAATCCTGAATCTGCTCTGAAACGGCAAAGTACTGACCTGAAATTGAGCTCAGTGCATCAGTGCCTGGGAAGTGTGGGTTTGGTTACCTGAGAGCTGGTGGAGCAGAGTGGACGCCAGGTTCACCGACATGTCCTGCCACAGCACTGCTCTGAGGCACTGGTCGGCCATCTTGGCTCCAGAGGGGAACGTGTCCGGCATCTTGGCCCCGAAGAAGAGAGGCTCCTCCATCTTTGTCCCGGAATGAACCTGAGTCGCCATCTTGACTCCGGAGACGAGCTGCTCCTCCATCGTGAGCCCTGAGGAAAAGCAGTCCTCGAACTTGATTCCAGGGAGAAAACTGTTGCTCGCCTTAGCCCCGGAGAAGAGCCTCTCTGCAGCCTTTCCTTTCATGGGAAGCTGGTCCTTGGCTCCAGGCGGGAGGCGGTCGCCAACCTTGACACCAGAGACTCCACGGTCCTCCATTTTCACCCGATACTGACACTTGTTAGCTCCAGAGACTGCACTGACTGTTGCTTTAGAGGCGGGCTGGCAGCTTCCAACACAAAATCTGTCCTCCGCTTTGACCCCAAGCAGACAGCGGTCTGCCATCTTGGCTCCGGGGTGGAGCTGGTCAACCACATTGTTCCCAGACAGACCCCGCTCCTCTGTTTTAATGGCAAAGAGATGGTGGCTCCCCATGCCTGCGATTGGTCGGTTCTGGGCCACAGTGTCCACTTCTATTAGCTCCTCTTCCTCTTTGAGCCTCAACATGTGGCCGTTCACCTCCTGTCGCTCTGTAAAAGTTTGGTTTGCGTCAGCCGTTTGCGGGTTAATCAAACAGACAGACGGCCTTCACGCGTCTGTACCTGCTAGTTTCCTGAGCATGTCCGAAGCCAGCGTGTCGGTGGATGTGTTGTCGTCGGGCGTGTGCGTGAGGGAGGGCGGCTCGGGGCTCGCCCCCGGTCCGTCAGGTGAGAGCGCGACGCCCGGTTCGTCCTGCTGGTCGTCCTCCTCCCGGCTCCCAGAATGCAGCTGGGCTTTCTGTGTAGCTTCTGAACGAGAGAAAGAGGGAAAGCACCCCGGACAAGGAAATAGTCAGTTCCTTAAAAAGGCCAAATGTTAACTTCTGTGTTAATGTAAATGATCTAAACACCCAGTGCTTTTCAAGTTAAAGCCTTTCAGATTCAATATCTATTTTCATTCCTTAAATCCGACTTTCTGTCTAATAACCGACCTTTCAAGCTTTGCTCTGACCAGCAGGAACTTTTGACTGCAGCTACTGAAACGTAATGATGATGATAAGGATACCGGGGTTTGACTGTCAGAAAAAGCAAACTTTAAGGTTACGAAATAGCTGAACTTTGATACTTTTTAAAATCGGGCACATTTTCAAATAACACTGAAAACTGACTTAATTCTCAGCTTTCAACAAATGAGTTTGAAGGAAAAAAAACATCACTTTTCTGTAGGGAGCTTTAAAAATAATTAAATGGATGGCTTAGCATAATGAGCTCTCTCTCTTGTGTATTAAGGAATGTTCTTTTATACAGCACTGGGCCACATTTAAAATGGCACTCATCTTGTGCGTCTATGATGTTGTTGGGCACTTCACACCCAACAGCACTTACAGACAAAGACCTGGTTCACCCTCGTTAGAAATGTACGAATACTAGAGGCTGACAAGCAGCCTCAAAGCATGACAAGAGTCTCTACTGGATGTGGACACTGTTTATATCCTTTTCCTGATGATCTGAACCGAAAGAATTCGCATGTAGAGACCTGGTTCCATTGATTTTCACCACAGCTCTTGTGTCATGTGGAAAATCTCTGCCATTTTTTTTCTCCCCCCGCTTCCCTTCCTTAAGAATGGCTTCTTGACAGCCACCGCTCCATGGAGGGATAGAGGGAGATGCTCAGTCATCTGGGAGGGGCTGAGGGGCTTAGAGCAGAGCTGCCGCTCGTTCACTCTGAAAGGAGTCAGTGGAGGTGGTTTGGGAATCTGGTCGGGATGTGTTCCAGACGCCTCCCAGCAGAGGTGTTTTAGACACGTCCCACTAGACAGAGGGGCTCAGGCAGACACTGGGCCCAATGAGGAGATTAAATCTTCGGAGTCCCTTTGGAATAGCTGGAGGCGAGGAAGTGTCTGAAGTCTGAGGACCCCTGTCCCAGAGGTTTTCAGAGAATCACCTTATTAGAGCAAATCTGTCCATCTGTCTCTTATTTGTTACTTTTGGTGCTTTTTAATTGGTTGAATGACATAAATAGGATGACCAAATGTGCCTTAGTGGCTAAAAAAGCCTAAACATACACCTGCTTCTTTTGATAAGCTGTCAGTTAAGTGTAGGAAAATACGAGTTCATCCCTGTAGTTCAGTGCCTTTAGTTACATTCAAATGACTCAAATATAATTGCTAAATATGCCTCCTCACATTGGAAAGTTAAAGACCAAGACACGGGATACGTGTCTGGAATTGCTGTCTGGAATTGGGATGCTGAGGCGACAACCTAGGATTTTAATCATGATTTAAATGAGAAAGTCACAAATAGCTTGTGTCACCACTTAAGTCTGAGGTGTTGTGGATATAATGAGGGGGAAAATTGCCATGCAAAGTGAGCCAAATGTGTGTGTGAGTGTGTGTGTGTGTGGTACCTGACAGCCTGATGAGGAGGTCAGACGCCATCTTGGTGCTGACATCAGGGCTGAAGAGAGAGGTGGCTCCCGGGAAAGGACTTGAACCCGTGGCGTGCGTGTCCGGCGTGTGTTCGGCGTGCGCGCCAGACACACCGAGCGAGCGAGCATCATCGCTGGTGTGCGCCTTTCCGTGTGTGCTTGCAGGGAGTGTGTGGCGCTTGGCTGCATCAGAGGGAGGCTGCAACACACTCGACCCACGCTTCATTTTCCAGGGTGTTTGTTTGTGTGTGTGTGTGTGTGTGTGTGTTTGGGGGAAGAAAAAGACAGAAAGAAAAGAGTCCAAACTCAGAAAGAGAGGAGGGCAAGAGAGAAGAAAGAGGAGGAAGAGGAGGAGGAGGAGGAAGGCAGCGTTGCTAAAATAAGACGAGTGTGTTTTCTAACATATGGAAGTGAGGAGAGCATGGTGGAGGGATGAGGGATATTGCAGAGGGAGGATTTGCTTTTCACGCCGAGCTGTTGCTGGCTCCCTGTGACCTGAAAGACAGAGAAAGGGATGGATGGAGGGGATGGAGGGGAAGGAGGTGAACCGGGGGAGAGGAGGGGAAGAAGAGGGCTTGAGAGAGGGGGATAGGAGAGGAACAGAACAGCAAGGTTGAAGGGTGGGAAAGGACATGGGAGAGAAAGAGAAAGGGAGGAGGAGGAGAAGAGGAACATGAACAAAGTGAATCTGTGAATGAATAAATTATTGAATGGATAGGGCCTAATAATAAGTTGATAAATCACTCCTGTTATCGCCATGGTAACAAACTGGGCTGTGTCATCCCCTGCCCTGACCTTCCGCACGACAAACAATAATCAATTATGATCAATAATTGTCAATAAGCACTTCAACCTGCCGGCATCTGCTAGTCTGATCTCTTCATGCCCTCCCATCCTGTCCCCGTATCTCTGGACATCTCTAGAGTTACATAGACGTGACACATACATCTGATGTGTGTGTGTGTGTGTGTGTGTGTGTATGTGTGTGTGTGTGTGTGTCTGAGTGTGTGTGTGTATGGGGAGGGGTCTGGAGGGGCCCGGGGGGGGGGGGGGGGGCTCTACTTGAGAAGAGGTATCATATCCTGCCTTTATATAACAACATGAACTGATTCCTGTTGAGATGACACCTTAAAACGGATAACATGCTTTTACATTGTTTCAAGAGGACACTGAAACAACATGAGGGGAAACACCAACCAAAGAAATAGAGAGAAAAAAGCCTCATATGCTGAAGGGTAAATAAGATATTCCGGATATATAAGAGCAATGTTCAAACCTCCAACAGGAGAATATATAATTAAGAGATGCACAACAAAAAAAAAAAACAAACAAGAAAAAAAAATTAGGGAAAAAAATGGAATCAACGGGTGTTTGACGCCTTGTTCCACTCGCTGCCCTCGACCCCGTTTCATTCCGCCTCCCGCCCCTGTCTCCAGGCGACACTGAGCGGGCTCCAGCCGCTGCATCCGGCAGGGGAGACAGAATTCACCGGGTACCAGCTCCTCCACAGCGTCTCCCCCGCCGCCCCCCCCCCCCCCCACCTCCTCCCTCCTTCCCTCCCTCCCTCCCTCCCCTCCCTGTGCTCTGCTCTCCCGCAACATGGCTGAACGATAACCCGACCTCACGAGACCTCAAAAGTCAATTTTCACGGGTCAGTTAGCATCATTACCGGGCCGGGGTTGCCACTAATCCGCCGCCGCGGGACGGGGCGGTAGTCTGCCGGCTCACGTTCGCTCCGTGACTTACCGGTACCAGCGGGGCAGGTGGCGGCGGCGGTGGTGGTGGTGGTGGTGGTGGTGCAGTCCGGGGCATAGCCTATATATAGACTATAGATCTCTCCCTTGTAAAAACAAAAAACAAAAGAAAAATCCTCTTTATGTCTCAACACCAGCCCTCCACGATTTCCTCTCTTGTTCTCGCATCCACCGCGCGAAACTCCAACAGAAAATTGCACCAGCGAGGAGATGATCCTTCTCTTCCCCGAGCCCGAGGATGACGGGTCGGTCACCGAGCAGGGCAGATGGAGGTTTCCGCCTCCTCTCTTTCCTCTGGTGTGTGTGAGAGTGTGTGTTTGTGTGCGAGAGGGAGATGCAGTGTGCCTTTGGACGGCACAAAAAAAATTTTTTTTACTCAGATTTACATTTTGGTCCAAGGTTCAGAGATCACCCTCTGTACAAGCAGAAAGCATGAAAAGATGAGTTCTAGTTTTTAAAAGACTGATTTAAGAATATATAATATAATGGAAATCTGCTTCACCCATACTCTGTTGACTAACAATACTTTTTGGATGAGTGTCAACCAGAAACTAGGGATTGCTACAGACTGTAGAAGATTTTGGAAAAAACCTCAACAACAAAAACCTAAATCGAATTGTTTGTGCTCCTAACAGAATTAGCCTACTTGTTGCAAATGTACAACCATCAGGCTCTACTTTTTTTTTTTAGTAGAAAAAGCAATAGTATTTAAGGTAAAGTATAAGTATCAAAATAAGTGTAGTTAAAGCTGACAGCTGCTCTAACTGTGGTACAGCTACATGGCAGTTCCTTGAATAATTCAATAATTTTTAGGAAAACAAACAGAAAGAAGGCGAGTAGAGGCAGAAAAGGGGCACGCACGGAGGACAAAAGTTAAGTAGAACAGCTTCTATAACCTCGAGACCTCAAAGTGCCCCTGAACTGACTAAAAGGGTGGTTGGTGTTACATAGATGGAAAATATGAAGGGAAACCTGTTTCAGCCTAATCTGTAGCGCAGAAGTTAAGTTTAGGACAGTGATTCACGACGCCGAGCCTGCTGCTAAAGCAACACTTGGTCATTGACAGGGGGAATTATATGGGTATGTATAGAGGATGGATGGATGGATGGATGGATGGATGGATGGATGGATGGATG
>CAJRST010014446.1:7326087-7398807 GCA_907169785.1 Menidia menidia | reverse complement strand
GGGGATCAGCTTTGTCTGAATTCATTCACTTCTTGTGAGAGCACACAGCAACGTACGAGTTCAGATTGATGGACGTCTTTCACACAAAAAGGTGTTTGCTCATTTTTGCGCACAGAAGTCTGTTTTAATTTCACATTTGATGACTAAGATCTCATGAATGTGGTATTTACAGACATTTTTGTGCTATGTCAGCCTCCACTGGAAGGACGACTCTGTGGGAAAGCAGAGGATTGAGGAGAGCGTATGGTTGTTCAGCAGCTGTTGTTGTTGCACACACAAGTTTACAAAAAAAAGAACCCAAAAGTGTGTGTGTTCATACCCATGAGTATATCAACAGCCAATCTCCATGTTTAAACTGTTATCATGGACTCAATTCACGCGGTCCACCATGCTCAGGTTTATTCACAGTTCGATTCCCTTCAGAACTGACTGGTACTATTTCAATGACATGATCCGGTTATGAACTCTTCCCCTGCAGCTTTACCTTAGAAATTGATGCTTTCAATCCCCAGTGATTAGCTGGTCATGGAGCAAACATTTTCAGAAAATTAAAAGAAAATTTAAAATAAATAATCCAGTTTGAGTTTCATTTCACTAGATATCTCTTCTGCTCAGGTAAATGGACACCCACCCACCCCCCCCACTACACATGCCGATGAGCCTAATAATCAGGTATTGATTGTAGTTTAAAAAACCTGCCTGGAGAGCAGACTTACCAGAGGCTTAGGCAGCTGGCTGACAGAACGCATGTGCATGGGGTTTTCTATGTCTCTCTGAGTTTGAACCGAAAGGATAACAAATCCTGGAAAGAATCAGTCAAAAATAATCTCACAAATAAACACAAAACCTCACATGATGAAGAATTAGAAATACATGTGCTGTGGAAAAGTATTGAGATTACTGTGGGAACTTGGTGTGACTATAGTAAATGAACCATCACCGCTTATGATACATCATACTAACCTGCAGGGGGCAACAAAGTCAGCTGTTCATCCTTCGTCTCTTTGTGTTCCCAGTGGTACTTGTAGGGGAACCAGCTTAAAAAACGTGGGTTGGAACATCTGAGAAACACTTTTTGCATTTCAGGTTTAAACAAATAAAACAGCGACATGCCCAAAACAGCACAGAAAAAAAAGAGCCCATACAGCCTCTCAGCACATCCAACAGACTCTCTCACGTTAATGAGAAAGAGAGCGAGATTAGATGACAAGACAACTAGCAGTTTTATTAAGTTTTGCTCAGAGTTCTTATTGTTTTCAGACTTATTCCATTATAAAAGGTGCCTCTGAGATAAGAATCTGCAACCTTCACTAAAAAACGCAATTTCTTCTTTAGAGATCACCCTGCTTACAATAAAACCACCAACCAAACCAGTTTTTATTGCTCCACAGCAGCACATTTCTGAAAGAGGAGATTTCAGACTTAACTGCCTCTTTTATGTTGGCGTGCGTTTTTTTTCATAAACATACTTCTTTTGAAATAAAAGATACCAAAAGAGAAAGATAATAACTAACTGGGGCTCGGTGGTGTGGTGGTTTTCACCATGGCCTCACAGCAAGAGGGTTTTGGGTTTGAGTCCCCGGGGGAACCAGGACCTTTCTGTGTGGAGTCTGCATGTTCTCCCTGTGTCTGCGAGGGTTCTCTCCGGGTTCTCCGGCTTCCTCCCACAGTCCAAAAACCTGCATGTTAGGTAGATTGGACATTCCAAATTGCCCTTAGAAGTGAGTGTGAGAGTGTGTGGTTGTTTGTCCTTGTGTGTCTGTGTAGCCCTGCGATGGACTGGCGGACCGTCCAGGGTGTACCCGCCTCTCACCCATTGACCACTGGGATAGGCTCCAGTTCCCCCCATGACCCTATTTGGGAATAAGCTGTAACGAAAATAGATGGATGGATATAACTAAATGAGCTACAAAATGTCCCCTCTTTAAACATGTCGGAAGCACATGCTGTTTCACATAGTTTGCAACGAATAGTTTTAAACAGTTTTGAATTTACATCAGAAATGTTTTTGCTTCACACTGCCACCTCGACAGAAAACTGATCTGAAGAAGATATTTCCTATCTCAAAATGACCTTTCTTTAACTGAAGAGCAACTTAGGAAACCTCAGAAACAAAGTTACACTCAAGTAGGATTGACAGAGCCCGTAAGCTTGACCTTTGCAAATAATCACCAGCCTCAACTGGAGTGAGCTGTGCACTTGCCAGAAGGAAAAGATCAATAGAGGGTTCTGGGAGATCCTGGTGGGGAGGCAGCTACAGCTGGTGTACATCCTGTTAGTGTAGTGAGGTGGTGTGTTAAATCCCAGAGAATTAGTCTCTCCAGAAAAGAGTTACAGCCCGTACTCTGTAAAACTGAAGCAAGTCCTCTATAAACTTTGGTGTAAATTTAGTATTCGTCATTTATTAGCTGGTGCGTGTTCTGAACAGTATAAATAGCAGCCGATATAACTCTCTTTAAAAGTCATAATCATTTATGGGTGATGTAAACAGAGGGACAGCTATTTTTCATTACCATTTGTTACACATTTTAAAGCCCAGTGTTAAAAAGGATGTAAAGTGTTGTGACATACCTTAGAAAACTCATTTTGTCAGAAAAATTCTGCTGTGTATGAATTTGTGTATCCACTACAAGCAGATCTGAGGTTGTTATTATCCTTCTCTCCATTATCCTTCTCTTTTGTCAACTTACACAGACACTTACATTTCTAATATCTTGATTCTAAAAAATTCTCGACTGCATTTTACAAATAGGATTATTTGTTTTATTTGGTTTTGTTAATAAAAATGGTAGCAGTGCAAAGTTAGAATGGGCTCATATCTTTCCTGACCATGTAGAAATGTTTTCTTTTTAGAAATTTCTCGGTTCAAATATCGAAACTGACAACTAAAACTATAAGCTTAAGTCAGAGGATATAGTAGGTAGATCTACTAGATCTGGTTCTATGTGACGTCCCCCTCCCTCCACATCCTGGTCTCCCCCAAATCTCCTTGCATTTCAGGGTCATCTTTACACACTTTAGGAAATCAGACACAGCTCTGTAATAGAATTCCAGCACTCCAGGAGATTTCAAAGCTCAATAACAAAACTGAGTTGGAAGTGACTCACTGTGGACTGAAGAAGTTTGAAGTTTTCATGACACTTGGGAGATCACTGCTCTGCAAAGGTGAGGGTGCGCTATCACAATACTGACCCATGCTGCTGTTGCACTAGGATTCATATTTGCAAGCTGTTAATTTAGAGAAATTTGTTTAGTGTGAAATACTAATCTAACAGAAAATTATGTTTCAGAGAGACAGCAATGACAAAAGCACAAATAGAAGTAAGAATAAAATGTTCTAGTTTCCAAGTATATTATCTGGTCTCATTAAAATTGGTTTCAAATACACCTTGAACCTGTACACACTCGGGGTACAATCCTCCTGTTGTCTCCTGATTTGTGGAGTCGGTTTTTAAAATAAATACCATTAGCATGTTTAATACAGATGACTATTTCTGTTTTTCTTGCCAACAATAAGCTTGCAAGTGTGAACTTTTAAAGATGGAGAACTAATAACAAATACATCTAAAGCTAAAAGATACTAATTTACTGTTGGGGGAAGCTGCCACTGAATATTGGACATTTAATCTTGGCTGAGAGGATAGTGCTCCACCAAACTGAGAAAAAGCCATGGATTAAAGTCTGCTGACAACTCTTGTCTTTCTGAAATAAATACAAATAATTTTTTTCTGCTGTGTCTACCTTTCAGACAGATGAAGGGATAGTGTACTGTGTCATCAGAGCTTGTATTTCAAGAACAGAAATCCTAGAAAATCACTGTTATTGTTGTCGTTTGGCCACACCGCATGAAACCTAAACACTGAATTTATCATTTTTTGGTTGGGAAAGATGTATGACACTATTAGTTTGCCACTTCTCTTTCTCGCTGCTTATCCTTGATTTTGTCCTGTGCTTTGACGTTTCTCAATGCTTTGACTGAGCTGACAGAAAAGTAATGCGATGTGTGTTTGTGTGTGTTTAGCGATGTCGGCCACCCTCCTTTTTTCCTGGTTGTCTTTGGTCTTATGCTTGCTGGCCCCGCCCAGTGCGTCGTTCTCCCATGGTGCGGGCCATGCCGCCTGTCTGGACATGATTCCTGGTCACATACGTGCTCATTCCCTGGACCCACAACACAGCTATGTCTCTATACGCACTTCTACCTTATCGTACTACCCTGGACAGCTAATAACAGGTACGAACTATCATTGTTTGAATTATTAGGTAAGAGCTGTTCGTTTAGGAACAACAGGAAACTGGAGCTCTTGAGTATGTTTTTTAAAAATGTCTTGTTGTCTGCACATGCCCATGTCAGTGACTGTCCGAAGCTCTCGGGACTTCATGGGTTTCCTGCTTCAGGCTCGCAGCGTTGGAAATAGGAAGCATAGGGCCAGAAGAGGTTTTGGAGTGAGATCTGTGGCACTTGGCCCACTTTTGGCAGGTGGGTCTTGGATCCTAACGCCCTCAGGTACTCGCACCCTGCACTGCCTCTCAGAGGGCGACACTGTCACACACTCTGACAAACAGCGGAAAAGATACCTCTCGTTTGTATGGAGGGCTCCTGATACTGCAGCGGGAGACCTGCGGTTTCAGTAAGGAAACTATTACCCATTTTCACCATATTATTATATAAAGAAAACTATCAACAAGTGAAGGTTTTGCAACAAATTATCTTAGTTGTTATTATGAGTGATGCTCAGTAACAATGTGCCCTCTCTTCTAGCATCACTGTGGTGCAGTCCTACTTTGTGTACTGGGCTGGGATCGAGTCCACAGTAGTGCGCGATGGTAGTCGTAGAAGTTGGAGGGGCAGTAATACCACAGCAGTGGATGAACTCAGCACAATACAATCAGTACAAGAGGAAAAAGTCACTGTCCTTCCAGGTAGGCAAACTTTTGAGATAAGTTGTGGAATGGAACTCACCAATCAGTCAATGTCTTTCATTAACAAGGCATCTTATGATTTTATATTTTGGGTCTGCATAATTGGCTCTGATGCCAAAACAAAAAAGGACACCAATCCTGTTAATAACAATGAATAAAGTAATAGTAGGATAAGGGTACTGAGATTAAAAGCCATTGTTAAAACTGATATTATCTTTTTCTTTTGTTGTGTTGCAGATCTTAAAGTCCAGAAAGGATCGAAAAAGCAAATCAACAGGACACTTTCTGCAATGACCCCAAAAACAACCAGAGGGACTGATCTTCTCAAGTTTCTCAAAACACAGACAGAAGTCAGCCACAGAGTTTTGGAATGGAACAGTTCTTTGAATTTGACAAATCACACAGAAAGTAAAATCAACATTTGGACTTCAGGATCTCTTGAAAATGAGACTCATACAACCCCAGCATTCTTTTCAGTTGTGTCAGAAGGGATAGCCATTGACCCAGTCCCTCCTACCAAGGAGCCCCTTTCTTTCACATCCACTGTGTCCTCAACTGACATAAGAAGAATGGTTGCTACCACCACAGTTTTTCCAAACATTGCAGTAAAGAACTCAACCAATAATCATTCTCTGTTAAATTCCCTGTTCCCCTCAATTCCTCCAAATGATGGAGAAGTTGAAGGGAGAGAAGTTGAGGAAAAATCTCAAGAACCACAACTGAACAGCAATCCTGAAAAAAGAAACACAACTACAGCTTCAGTAACTACCATACCTATGATCAGTAACAGCTTTCACGTTACAAATACCTTAAGATCCACAGACCACAATCCTAAAGGGTCAGCTCGGGAACCAAAAACTCCAGCAAAATTTAAGACCCAGAGCAATTTAGGGGAACCTCAATGGACTATCCTGTATGAGTCTCAAGTACATACAACCAAAGCCAAAATAGGTCCACACCTAAAAAAATATTCATCAAAACCTCCTAATTTACCTGCTTTTACATCCAAAGCACCTCTCCATTCCCATTCAAATTCAAGCCAAAACTCTCATCTTCCCTCTAAAGTATCTTTCCCCATGCTACAAAACCCATCAACAAATCCAATTCTTTGGGACAGCTCTTCAAACACTGAGCCTTTTAGAGCGTCAACTCTTTCCCAAGACAACATCCAATCTGACAATACTGTAAGACAGCCTAAAAGCAGAACATCAGGAGGCAAAAGCACCACGGAGAAAACCCACTCACATCAAACAACCGTGAGCAGCCCTCTGCAGCCTCATACCCGTAGCATCATTCGACAACCCTCGACAGGAAGCACAACCACTCAGACTCTGCCAAGCTTTTCACAATTTGATACAGCAATACAGGTTTCAAGTACCTCTCCTCAATCCCTTTACTTTGATACTTTAAGTCAATCCCCTGTGACTCCTCAAAGCAGCCCTCTATCCTCTCAATCAATGTCTTATCCAGTCTTCACTTTGGAGGAAGATCTACAGTCTCCAGCAGAGATCAACGCGACAAGTCTGGTCTTTGGTTTTGCTTCCTCTGTCAGTCCTAAACCCTCTTTTTCAAGTTCCAAAAAACCTGACTCATCGTCTCTCTCCATGAACTCTTTCCAAACCTCCGATGTTGTTCATCCAAGTACTGCCACTCATCTACATCAGTCAGCTGGCTCAACCCTGGAATCCATGTTTCCAGTCTTAAGGTCAACATTGCCCATCCATTCAACTTACCCCTCTTCAAAGAAACAACCCAAAACAGCCCCAGCCTTTTCTGCCCTCCCATCTCCTTTCCCAGTTTCCACACCTCACTTATCCACTACCCAATCTTCCCTTACTTCCCCTCTGCCATTCTTTCTTACATCTTCTACTGTTCTTTCCTCAAACTACTCCAACTATTCATCCCCAACTCAACTCTCCTCAGGGCTAAAATCTGATTCGTCCCCGTTTTCTTTCAACTCTTCTCTGTGCCTCAGAAGTTCTAACATTTTCTGTTCTTCCTCTTCCACTGTGTCCCTAGCTCTATCATCACCAGCAACTTCCATTTCATTGGCCTTTTCACCAACTTTACCACCACCTTCTTTCTCATCCACCTCTACCTCAACAGCTCCCACCTTTACAGAGCATTCCACATTTCCTTTCATCTCATCCATCACCTCTCCTAATTCGGGGCCTTCCCCATCTCTCCATCGCTCTCTACATACACCTCTGGCATCCTTAGTACCCTCTAAAAATATCACATCAGTCCAGACACACATTCGCCCCTCTAATCCTGACCCAGATCTGAATGTACCAACACAGACGGTTGTTCATCCAAATCCCAAACCCTATCCAAACCTCAGGGTGAATTATGGCCAGGAGTTCAAATCGAAAATTCCGAACATTGACATCAAACCCAAACATCCTTCCGACCTTCCAAAAATTGAAGGGAAGTATCCAGACATCATTCCCAGACATAGTACCTGGGAGCTGGGTATACTGCTGGGCTGCTCCGCTGCTTTAGGTATGGTGCTGATGGTTGGAGTACGGTACATGTACCGGCAGGCCTGCGGCAGGCGGACGGAGGTGACTCTGAATGACAGGGAGAGAGAGTACGGGAGAGGGGAGAGAGGGCTTATCCACGTCCAGGAGTGTGGAGATTTAGTCAGAGTCCGCAAAATCAGAGAAAACAGTTTTGTGCTTTTGACTGAGTATGATGTTCTGGCATCACCTGGAAACTAATTAAAAACAATAGAAGTAAAAACAGTACTCATTGATGATCAATATTCATAGACAGATTTTTCATTTAGAAATGTCCTAACTGCTTTTTTTTCTTTCTTTAAAAGGGTAATGTTGTTCTCTAGAATCAAAATAAAAGTTTTTATTAACCCTGTCCAAACTCTTCAGGCAGCCTCTGCAAGATCACATGACCCATCATTTCCTCGTTTTCCCTGGTTAACAAATGTACAGGAGTTTTTAAATGCCAATGTTGTTGTGATTATGCTTGATGTTGACAACCCAGTGTATGTTCATTTAAGAAGTGATAATGCATTTACATTGTTTATGTCTTTACTAATTAAAAACTGAAGAAAATGATCTGTGTTTTTTTTAAATGTAGAGATTTATGTCTTTGACATGATGGGAACTAAGATTGTGATCAATACACACATGCACTGTGTATGAACATTGTGACACTAGGGCTGTTTACCTGAGTTTACCTGTTATTTACATACATGGAAGACTTTGACATCCAGGTTTAGAGGCTTATTGTTAAGTCTGAGTACTGGACTACAGTGTGTATTCATTTCCTTTTTTTTTTCTCCAGTTTGAGGATTTAATTATAATAATAAGTGCAATGCTGGGTGATGTGTTTGTTACGGGCAACACAAAGCCTTAATTTTTCCAAATGATAGACAGAGGAGACAACTGTTCCAAAAAAGTGAAGTAGGAGAGAAATGAATGACTTATACCATTTGGTCAAAGCAGGATTTATTTTAAATGTACTGAGCCCTGGGCACAAATTAAGTGCTCGTTAGAAATGTTTGAATGATAAAAGAGGAGAAAAACAAAACCCCAGTGACTACAGTATTGGGAATTGGGTTGGTAAATGATGCCTATAAATATAAAGAAAATATAGTTATTTTTCAATCAAAAAAGTTCAAGAATACAAAAACTAACCTAGAAACATCTCATCACAATCTTTCATTGAAACAAACAGAACAATCACAGTAAACAGAGAGAAGAGGTCAACTTTGCATTTGCAGTTCAACTGAAGGTTTAAATTGTACTTTTATGGTAAAAGTGTTTAATTGTTATGTGTAACCAGTAACATTGTCAGTAAAAAGTGGAAAACTTTATACATCCAATTGAATGTAAGGTAACTCCCTCAATTAATCTGGAAGTGGCATAGAAGTGTAACACAATGCCAACTCCTTTATGCATCACAACAGCGTGGAAAGCGTGGCTCTCCTGTAACAGAGTACTCAGTTGACTTAGCAGTCAAGACTTTTTTCCTGTAACATCTCATATGTTGTTTTTAACGCCGATTTCATTCAAATATCAACAGAAATACAAAAAATACCAAAGAAAGGCCTACATCACTGCATTCTGTCCAGCTTTCCCAGTTTTTGGAATCACTAGTTGGGATATTTAAATGTTAAAAAGGCACACGGCATACATTCAAAAGAATGTCAACATTACAGTGAAGAGAACAAACTGCTAACATCCTCTTGGAGGGTATAGTTATAAAACAACAGTGTCGCTGTCCGATTCTGCAGCCCCTTAAAAGCCATAAAAAATGACCGAATCATTGGACATCAATCAGGTTTTAAGATAAGTGCCAACCGTTTGAGATCTTTTGGAAGCTTAAATGATGCTAAGCTGATAACACTTTAATGAAGATTTATGGGTTACGGGCAGAAAAACCACAGCACTTCTTTATTAGTATCCCCAGATCTGGTCTGTGCTTTCCCGGTGATCTGAGAGCAGAAACTGTCTTCAGATGGCACCTGGTTTAAGCATTTCCCAGAGAGCTGGCAGAGGAAAAAGGAAAAGTTTGAAGAGAAAACCTAGTGCAGCAGTTGTCAGAATTTTAATAAAACAACTGAATAATACAAAGTGGAGACCCGAGAATGTTTGACAGAAATAGTGCTCAAGAGTCCCTGAGTTTTCTTCCTTGTGTATTTCTATTTGGTCACTTTTTTCAGGTTTCAATTAAATACTCTGTGCTGTAATTTCACAATTGGGACATGAATAAGGGATAATACCTTTTTTTCTTTAGTAGCTCCACTTCTGATGATTTGTAATTATCATACAGTCACCACTTACCTATGAAAGCAAAACGGGATCCAGATGTTTGAGTTATGCCCTTATTTCTGAATTCTTAAAAAAAAAAAAAAAAAAAGGCAAAGTCCAAAAGCTGGATTTTCCCAAAGTTAGACCTTTTTTTCTAGCACTTTGTTGCTGCATGAGTGGAGCATTGGCCCTGATAATTGGAAGAACTACATTAGAAAAACATCGTAAATAAACAAGGAATGGTCCCAGTAACTCCATATTTCTGGGTTTAACTGTTTGTTTCCAAAACAAAGGCTCAGCTTCTGTTAAAAAAAGAATACCTAGATATGATGTAAATGTGAGTTTTTGTTATCGTAGAAACTGAGAAAACTGAGCCAAGTAGCTTACTTTTCCCACAATGAGGTCTGTGTTGATTGGTTATAATAAGGCACTTAAGGAGACTGTATCCCTTCACCATTTCCTGCTTGGTGCCGCAGCACCATTAACACCATTAAAGCTCTGGTTTCATCCCGTCAGATGGGCTGGAGGGTTGAGAGTTTCACTGCCTGCGGAGACAAAAGAGGCGGAACGCGTCAGTCAAGATTCAAACTGAACGGAACTCCGAGCCGAGATGCGCAGGAAGAGAGTCCACCACCAGGTTTTGGCATCAAAACAGGTGCTTTGTTTGCAGCACGGAGTCCAGCTGACCAGTTGTTTTAATGCATGGAATTCCAGGAAACTAACTGCATCTTTGAAAAGGTAACTTAAATTGGATTCTGTAACCAATTTGTAGATAGTGGACAAAGCAGGGATTCTATACATTTAAAATCTTCAAAAATTTATTACATTCAAAATTCAATCCAAATGTTGATTTGCTATTAAAATTTCATAATTAATTCAATTTATAATACATTAAATAAATCACTGTATGTTCATATAAAAGAACATTCATGCTAGTAAAATCATTCAAATCATGCCAATGTGTTTTAAAATGAGTAAATTAGCTAAACAAGTGAGTAAATAATCTAAATCAATTTAATCACACCAACAATATATACATGTAAAGGAAAAAATTAACTGATTGATTAATTAATTAATGATGGTTATAAACAAAACAAATTTTGTTAAAGAAAATATAATCTACATAAAGTTACTTTTCTTCTAAGTCAAATTCTATATATAAGCAAAAGTGTGACAGGAAGTATGTTGAGAGTTACAAAAATGTTAATAGAAAATGAATGATTAAATATTCCAATTAAAATTCATGGCAAAATAACCTGAAAATAACGCAAACATTTTTCTTTGAAATTAGTTTTGCCAACAGCAAAGACCTCTCATAATTATTTCAAGGCTTCTTGTTTTTATTTATTTATCAAGTATTGATCATTTTAAGAACGCATGCAGGAATTTGGCAGAAAAATATAAGAATGAGCCTGCTGGACACACTGGACACGTAAGGATTTCATCATAAAATAAGGATCAATTACTTCCCAATTCATCAAAGCGATTATTCAGTTTATGTCAGTTCTTACTCACTTATGGCAGATAGAAGTGTTGGAATGTGCCCCTATCTCAACAACAGACTAGACTGTCAGAGAGAAGACATGGTGAGGAGGTTAGTGTTGGAATGCAGCCACAGTCTCAGGAAGATGGAGGTGAAACAGAACATCTCACTGTTTTAGTGAGCTCACAGAGCATTTGTGTGTGAGTGTGTGTGCGTACCTTCTGCCTGCTGGACATCCAGCTTCGAATACTTGGTACCAAGATGGAGCCCAGCAGGATCTGAGTGGGATGGTAGATCAGCAGTGGTACTGAAATCAGAGACAGGTGCTCGTAGCCTTCGAAAACAATCTTCAGCATGGGGATTCCTGGGTGGGGGGGGGACAAACCGAACAGCTCACTGCTGAGTGAATTCTCCAAAGACATTAGACGAAAAGCAGTGAATAAAATTCCTCAATTCACAACTTAGCTTATGACAAATGAGAAGAATGAGCAGCAAGTCTTAAAAACATCTCCTGATTGGTCAACACAAGAGCTTGAGTTAACTGTTTTTGGCTGTCCTCAGAACATCAAACTCCTGTTAATTTGTGAGGACTTAACAGGCTTTTTAAAACAAATTCAGTGTTGAAATCAGACTGTGAAGCTGTATGCAGCACAGAACTATAGACACTTGTACTTTAAAACTGATGTGCATTTGAATTTAGACATTGTTTCTGCAACACTTCGAAAAAAAACTTTCATGTGTGACAAAGCTGCAGCTGGTGTTGTACCCAGAGTGAGAGACTTGTGTGTGGAGCAGAACATGATGGCGACTGTGTCGGCCGGGTTGAATCCTGAGCCAGACCTGCAATCACAGACATGCAGGTATAAATATCTGTCTCTCTGTGGATCATATTTCTTTTTCCTGCTCCCACCAGGTGGGCTGGATGCTGTGACCATTGACTCATAACTTCACATGCACATACATTACATGTGAGGCAGCCCCGAACATCATGTATTTATTTCATATTAAAATGGTTTCTTTCTTTTTTTTGAGGATTAAAGAAAATATTTGAAAGCTGATGTGGTTTCAGTAAACATAATTTCAACAGTGACATTGAAAGAGATTTTTCTTTGTGGAAAAACGTAGGGGTGGAGACTTACCTTGTTGAAAAGGCAAACGTTAGCAGCATGAAGCTGATCTGGATGGAAAAAACTGCAGAAGATAACGAAAGAAGGTGGTTTCACTTTGTTATTAAGAAATTAAGAAAAGTGTATTCATTGAAACTAAAGTTGCACATTTATTTATCTACTTAGTTTTCTTCTCCTGGACTGTCTGGATATAAAAGTTGAAAATCATTACTTTTTTTAAATTGTGGGGAAAAAAAGGATAATTGACATGTTGTGCTTTTTAAATATAAAACTACAAAGCCAACAGCTTGCGGACATTACATTAGGTTATATTGGAGAACATTATTTTACACATCAAACTGAAAAGTCTTTTATACACTATCGAAAAACTCCTCGTTATTGGGGACAGAAACTTGAAGACTAAGAAATATAAAGTAAAAGTGAAACTAAAGGAGAGGACAAAGATTACATGACATAAAAAGGGGGATAAACACTACAGAAATGATTATTCTATGATTCAATCATAGAAATAGAAATACACTGTAAAATGGCAGTTCAAATATATGTTGAATAAATTCAGGGGTGACTATAATCGAATTCCTCATACGTTCATCTCAGTTAATTTATCAGTGTTATATGTTTCTTACTAATTTCAGATTGTGGCAGCTCAAGTTCTCAGTTGGAACCAGATAGTTACAAAACACATTATTTAATCCTCAGGATCCTCATTGTTTCGAGCCTTGTAGATATTAAATATCAAATATTGGATATTGGAGTTGGAGTTTTCATCCATACTTAACAAAACCTTGTTTAAATATGGCCGATACACACTAAATATTGGAACAAGAACCCTTCCAGTACCAAAAAGCTCCCGGGAAGATTCTTCTCTGCTGAACGTCTGCACAACCTGACTTACAGCTGCAGGTGTTGCCACCTGCTGGCTGCTGGAAAGAATGAATGAAGGTTCCACTGAGCTCATCTAAACTGTAGGTTAAGGTGTTTTGTTGTCTCTCTTCTAATGTACAACCATGTTTCCCAAAATGACAAACTCATCCAAGATCAAAATCCTAGACTAGTACGTGAAACCAATAAACAAGACTTATGTCGGACTCTAATGAAACCTCATTAGATAAAAAATACCACATCGATAAACATTTTTGAAAAAAAAGTCTAACTAAAGGCCATATTATTTGCTACTAGCTCACTGATGAGGACGACCAGCAGCAGGCTGATGGGGTCCAGCTCGATGTTGGGGTTGCTGAACGTGTCGCAGAAGGTGGTGTAGATGATCATTAGGAGGACGGCGCTGCTAATGGCGCCGAATGGAGGCTTCCTCCTATCCAGGAACTCCCTGAGGAAAGTGCGGCACACCTGCGGGCGGAGCAGAAATAAAACAAAGAGCTCACGCAGTGGCCACCGGGCTCAGCAGCCCGTCTGGGCGCCGGCAGGTGAGCTTCCTACCTGACCCAGGATCAGGGGCACCACCACAGTCATGAAGAGCTGAGAGAAGATGGAGGAGAAGGGAACGGAAGATGAAGAACCGAGCTGGAAGAGAAGGGACAGGCGAGACAAATGAAAAAAACTGTTTAAATCCAAACATGAATGTTAGAAAACTCGTTCAAATTTTCAAATGGTTTGTGAATTCCTTCAAATCTCAGTAGTATTTAAACTTTGGAAATGGCTCCATACATTTAGCTTTTTCTATATTTCCCTGAAGTTTGGGGATAAAAAAATCTGTACAAAGGTGCACAAAGATTGTTTAACACGTGAAGGGGGTATTGTGAATGTTTCTGCTAGGCAAAAGGGTTCGATTACTTTCCACTATCTGTGATTTAATGTTAGTTTTTAAAATCATATCAATAGTTTAAGCACGTAAACATAAAATATTCATGTTTTAGAAATTAGTTTTCAAAACAGACTTTGGAACACTGACAAACTTGACTAGGGCATCCCTGAGTTGTCTCAAACTATGTAAAAAGAGCACCCCCCCCCCAGCCCTCAGCGGGTGTGACTTACAAACAGCAGCAGCAGCATCGGAGTCACTACGATTCCCTGTGGGACACACACACGTGATTACAGCCCGGCCTCACACTCCCATCAACTCAACCTGCACCTCTCCAGCTCCGAATCGGACCATCGGCTTACCAGGAAGCTCCCAAATGCTGAGTTGAAGATCGCAGCAGCCTGCGGGCGCAAACACACACACACACACACACACACACAAACAATTTGTCACCAAGGAGACGTCAACATGCCACTCATCACTTCTGTCAAAGGGTGGAATATAACGATGTGGTGTGTACTACCTCGTTGCCTCCGACAGCTTTGGTGAGAATAACGGCGGAGGACACTGGGGGGGGCATGCAGCTCACGGTCTGTAACCTAGGCAACGGAAACAAGTTGAAGATGGAGAGTGAGGAACCAGGGTGTGACTCATTTCCTATCGCCTCCACACAGGAGTGGAATTTAAACATTTTCTTAAAAAAGATTCGAGGAAGTTACGATTGAATAACGATGCTGATTTAATTACAGATCGACGCGGTCACCGTGGCTACTGCTGATTGACGGTAAACAGTAAACAAGACATGAAGAAGAACCCAGAGCTAAAGTGCTTGGAGTTCTGCTGTCCATTGTTGATGTAGAGATGTGCTTTTTCCTGTTTTCTTGTCTCATATTTAGGAGTTTTGAATATGCAGTTTAGAGAGGGCTGTAACTCTTTTTCCCCTTTTTTTTAATACAGCCATGTGAAGCATATTTGTTACTTCCTGACAACATTATTGTCAAATAATACCGGCCACAATTGGACAATAGGTGTAATTCACACTGAAAAAAAGTGTGCATGCTCTTCTGGACAGATGCTGCATAATTATATAAATATTCATGCAACTATTAACCTGAGCCAGGTTGAGTTCAGGTCTCCATGACATGAGAGACTGACGGTCACTGAGGCACACAGTCACTGCTCTGTCTGAGCAGCATGGGCCCAAAAACCTGAGACAGACCCGAGCCCTCAGAAGAGGGCCGAGTCTCTGGTGTGTTGCTCAAAAACTGGGCCTCACGGCATCACAAACACACTCCAGCACACACATAGCCTGTAATAACCATGAAAGCTGGGCTTTGTGTCCATCCATAAGGCTCCCTTCAGGTACCATCAGACAGAGGGGAACAAAGAACAGCATTCACATGCGCTTTAAGCAGGTCCTACCCTCTGAGCAGCCATTGGTCAATGGCCGTCAGGGCGAGCACCCTGAGCAGCAGCCAGACGGCGAGCGGGAAGAAGATCAGCGTGAATGACTGCACAAACAGGTGGAGGCGGACGTGTAGCAGCGCGCTGGTCAGCTCCTAACACAAAGACAGATAAAGAGAAACGTTTATGACACGAGGGAAGCTTTATCACACTGCGCCTGAACGTGTCGGAGCTTGGCTTCTCACCTCCGTTTTAAGCGACAGGCCACTGTTGAAGAAGATGAGAGAGACGGCGGCGTAGGCTATGGTGATCTCTGGCTTTAATGGGCCTGAAGGAGACAGGGGGATGAGTTATTTACATCAGTAGACTTGTCAACAATCTAATCTCAAGTTTCTTGTTAGATGCAAATCTAATTGAAGTATTAACCCTCAAAAGAGCAGAAAAAAAACTTAAAAATCCCTGTGATAGGCTGGTACCCCACTTCTCAGCCAATGACAGCAGGGGTTGGCTCTTAATATCTTAGGATATATAAGGTGATATATATGGTGAGCTGTTGTTTCAAACGTTGCAGATTAAAAACAAGGAACCTCGGCTCTGCTCCTCACATATCGATAGGGGATCTGATTCCAGAGCATTTGATTTTTCTCATTTCTAGTGTCTTATGATATTAAGAGCTGTGTCCGTTTTATTTGAATTTATTTGAACTGCACCAGACTCTACATAAAAATGAAGAAATATTTACGTAGAAGGGGATAGAATTGACTGACAAATATGCAACTGAGTAACAAAAAACAAAACATAGAACAAAGCAATGGAAAAAAAAAAAAAAAAAAAAAGATGCTGAAACTACAAAGCGGATGGACCAAAAGGAACATGGTGGTTGACAAGTCACAGAAGAGCAGCTATCAAAATTAGCATGAGGTGTTTCAACAGGACAACATCACTTGTTGTTTTAATTAATTATGACATAATTCATACGATAAAGTAAAAGATGGAGCATTTTCTGATCTGAAAATTATACCCAGCACAAGTGATAGGTTAACAAGATCTTTTACCATAAAACTTCAAAGAAGAAGAAATATTCATCCCTCTTTTACATCCCAGGATACATTTGATGTGATTTTTTTGTCTCTTTTTTAAAAACTTTTTTTGTGATATGGAAGCCCAGAACTTGTTAAATGCCTTTCATCTAAATTGATCAGAAAGTTTACGAGGACACCCTTAAGGCATCACGGTGCCAGTAGTAAGGCATCACCCACAGGTGAGATATTAAGGTGTTGCTGATCTGCCGCTTATCAGGTCATTTATTATCACGGAGATAAAGCCGCTTTTATCTATGATTCAGTTTTCCCATGTGTTCTCACATCAGGTGTGAGAGATTTCAGGACGAGTCTCCTAAAAAATAAATAAAAAATTAGCTCACGGGTGCGTTCGAGTGTGTTGACACTGCTGCCCAATGCAACGTGTCATTACACTGCCAGGTACGACACGAAAAAAAAAACACACAGGATGTGCTCTATCCACGAGATACACCTAATATTATTTCCAGTGTTAGGTTAAGTAAGTTAAGAGTCAGACACTCTATGTCTTGTGGCGATTTCCAACTAAGTTTGGGTCTTAATAATATGAGTATGTTTCCAAAAGATCAGTTCTTAACGCGATACAAGAGTCAAATAAAGAGATGTATTGCCTATTGTGCATTGAACATACCATTTCGAAGCACAGCTGATGATTTTAAGCCGTGATAAAAATATCTCACCTCCTTTGACACCGATGCTGGGCTGCAGTTTGGCTGATAAGATGACTAACGCAATTCCGATGGTGAACCACTCCTTCCGCAGCATCGCCAGCAGGCCCATTTTTTAAGTTTCTGGGCCCACTCACCGGCCACCCCGCCGGGCTGAAGTTTCTTCAACTCTGTTGCCTCTTCTCTGGTGGCTTTTCTGACACAAAACACAAGCAGAACTGCCCAAGCTTCTTCCGGACACGTGGGTGCTCGGAGTAACCGTAATCACGAAATGAGAGGCGCACGGTATTTTTAATGTACAATTACCGTAAAAGACATACAAAGACCATGAACAGAGTCAGGGAATCCCATCATCCATCTATCCACAGCGGAGGAATAGGGAAATACATTTAAGAAAGAGCACGCATTTATACACTGTGGTGACATTTTAAAAAAATCTCCAATTAGATATTTGAAGGGCATGTAGCTTTGATAGCCATTTCAGTTGGTCTAAACAATAATTTTGCAAAAAAACATCCAATTATTTATTGATTTGTATGCATAGAAAATAATCGCTTTATCAGTGAGATTTGTTGTGTGAGGTTGGTTTGTCACAGTGCAAATTTATTTAAAGAGGACAAATATCACAGTGTATAAGTCAATCAATAGAAGTTTAACCACTTATTTCAATTAGTCTTTTGCCATTGACATGCAGGTATACAGCTGAGTGTCTGAGCTCTTATTGCTCTATTAAACAGTAAATTAAAACCTTAGAAAGTACAAATTTGCCTGAAAGCAAGGTTATTTACACAGGGCTTTACATATCTTTTTTCAGTGCTTTGATTGTTGATCAAGTGACAGAACTGAAAGCAAATTCAGTGTTTGACAGAATGAAATAAAAGTGTCAGTGTTGTAAAGATTTTTATTTACTGTAAAATGTTTTTGATTGCTTTTATGAGCTGGTCAGTTTTGTACGTTTCTGGATGTTTGCCTGATCTGATCAGGAGTGGGTACCAGGCAGCAGCACTTTACTCTGCTGGATCTGTGATTAGGTCCTGGTGTCCTCTGCTCTCCTTCCACGCCACCAGCCTTTTCACAGTGGCAGATGAGGCCGACTCCATGTCTGAGCTGTACGTTCTGATCAAAGGCAGAGCACATGAGCAGCCCACCATCACCTGATGGAGACAGCAGAGAGGGGAACAAAGAGAGGGAGAGAGAAAAAAAAGGGGTTACAACACAGAACAGTGTAGGATTTGATTGTCCCCAAATAAAGGAGACAAAATACCACGCCTGTATGAACGTGTGCATTACTGATCAGGCAGCTGTGAACTTCAGTTTTTATAATTTCTTCCTATGTTTGAACCGATTCACTGAGATCAGACAACCAATCTCCTAAAAACACAAAAAAACTGTGAAAGCCCTGTGATGGAGCAGTAGTTCTGTCCGAGTTCTGGACAGAAATGGCTTAAAAAAAGACTCACCTGTGCTTTCTGCAGCAGCGCTACATCTCCTGCCTCACAGGCCACTTCATAACCCTGCAGGAAGCACTTGTATGCTTTGACATACTGACTCTGCGGAGGAAAAGAGCAGCCGTGCTTTCACACTGTGGAACTGAACGCCTCTACAGCTGCTCACCGCTTAGATCTTCCGACTCTGCAGGTTGAAAGTGACTGTGTTTGCTTTTGATACCGTTTTATAGTAGATGTTGCCCAGGCACAGACAGATATCAGCCAATTTGCTCGGCAGTCCGCTGCTTCGACAGATGTCTGCTGACTTCTCCAGACACTGCACAGTCTCCTCTATGTTTCCCTCCCTGGCGCGCGCACACACACACACACACACACACGCACACGCACACGCACACACACACACATGAAATAAACACTTGAGTGACTCCGATTGGTAAAGACAGACATGTATCAGCATCTCAGAAAGGATATAGATTTGAAACTTAACTGCATGCTTATTTAAGTGTGTGTGTGTGTGTGTGTGTGTGTGTGTGTGTGCGTGTGTTCGTGTGAGTACGTACTTCTCAAAAGACTTTGCCATAGCCTTGAGGACCTTAACTATTTCATCTCTATTCTGAAGTGAGTTGTAGATTTCTATACAGGTGTTAAAGAACTGGAAATACAATGTTTTATTAGTAGATGGGAAGTAATCGTCTTCTGTGGTTCAATAAAAGTTTATAACATTTGTGAAAAGACAAAAGATAACATTTAACAGCTACACCAAAGACGGAACGTTCAGTTCTGTGGAGTAATGGCTGCTGCCGATAACTAGGTTCGGAGACACTGTCCAGATTTTTTTTATTTCTGGCTGAACACGCTTCTGAATGAGTGTAAGGAAACTTCTCCACTTTGCTTTTTGCACCCTAATAAAACCCCTAAAAGGAAAGTTCCAGCATTTCTCTGCAATCCCTGTAAAGTAACACTGTGTACTAAATACTAACATATGAAGGACAAGCTGGGGATGGTAACCATCTTTTATGCTCTCCATTGACTACCCAGCATACTGTAACTATATTAGCAGGATGGATTACAAGTCAAGTAGAAAATAAATTTGGCAACACTATCAAGACTATTGCTCCTCTCCAGCAGACTCCATCTGCTAAAAGCCACATGATCGATGTTTCTTCTCATTGCCTCTCGTGGAATTACTCTTCAGTGTCATGTTAATCTGTTTGTAATTTGGGGTCAGTGTTTAATCCCTCAATTCTCAAAGCTGTAGGCTTGACCTTTTACAAAACAGTATAGACAGGCACTAATTCATCTGCCATCCTTCCATTTGCCACCAAATAGTCCCAAAGGACTAAATGCATATTAATCCACCCCTAAAAATAGTCCCCGGCAAACGCATGACCTTGTTCAAAGAATTTGCCAAAGACACTATTGGTGCTTTTTTAAAATAGATTATAACATATCAATGCTCAAACCAGCAAGCCCGAGTGAAATCTGAACTTGTTACCATATTCAGGCTCAGTAAGATTAGATTCACCTGTTTGGCCGTTTCTTGGTCACCTGAGCTCTGATGGGTCAGTCCGAATCGAAATACAACCTCCGCCTCGATCAGCTTGTTGTCACCTAAAACGAACAAGAACAACGCAAATCACCCACATATTCCCAGGTCTCAGCTGTTGTTCTCATGCAGTTCAAAACTAAACAAGAGTATTTACATTTGTGGAGACATTAGGTGGGAACATTTAGGGTTCAGCAAAGTTTTTGTTCCCTCCTGCTTCAAAAGAACCAGTGCTTCCTCATTTTAGTTGTGATGCTTTATGAGTCAGTCTTTCTGTGAGTATTCACTGGTCATATCATCACTCGCGCCCACAGAACTTGGATGGACAGTTGTTCTACCTACACTCTTTGGACATGCTGTGGCCCTTGTGCAGCAGCTTCAAGGCCTTATCGCAGTCAGAAGCCGCCAGCTGAGCATCAGCCAGCCAGCCATAGGTCTTCCCCAGTACCAGGCAGGCCCGGAGCTTTAGGGACACACCCGACGAATCCAACCAGCCTCCGTCCTCCGCCTGTCTCAGACAAAGCTCCCCCTGCTGCCTCGCCTGCTCCAGGTCACCTGCAAAAGGACATGGCAGGAGTTTTCTAAATGGTCTTTTCCTTCTCTCAGTTTGGATATTTTTTAGTATCAACCCCCGCCCCCCCCTTAGGATGCGCTGCCCACCTCGCCGCAGGTAGATGTCAGCCAGGCAGGCCCGGGCCTCCGTGGCCGCTCTGGAGCCCCCCCCATGCTTTCTGTCCGCACAGCTGTGGAAGAAATACAAAGCGAGCCAGACATCCTCCGGAGCCGAGAAGTGCAGGCCCAGAAGCAGACGCTGCTCACACACCGCTGTCCAGGAACCTGCAAACAACAACGTCCAGCCTTAAAAACTCCAGCGTGCCGGAGTCGCGGTTTCACCAGCTGGCGTGTGTGTTTTGTGCACCTGTCCTCTCCGCCTGCTCGGCTCTGCTCAGGTGCAGCTTTATGGTCTCCATTTTCTCCAGTTGCTCCTCCAGCAGGGGCGCCCGAAGCGTGGATGTGTCCGGATGAAGCGAGTTCCTCTGATCCTTATCCAGGCACAGCAGAGAGAAGAGCTCTGAAAATGTCCTTGAAGACAGAATTCAAAACAGTGTAGGACTGTGTTAGCAAAACTGTGGACACTTGCACAGGGGAACATAGAGGCACAGTTTACTTTTCAGAGATTACTTCTTTTTTTTTTCTGTGAACAACAGTGACAACAAACAGAGGTAAAAGAATTTAAAACGTGTCAACACTGTGAATTGGTAGAATCCAGTGTAGAAGGAAACAAACAAAAGGTTAGAAATCAGACAAAGAAAAGACCCAGGACAGCGTGTAGCTGAGGGATGTCTGGATGCCCGGACAACAAACCCGTGTGGGGGGGAACAGTAACACATACTTGTGGTTGCCATCTTGCAGCAGCTCCACGCAGACAAACTGCTTTGAACTGCTTCTGAACCTGGGATGACAACGATGGAAGATCACCAGTCATTATGGACGAGAGAAGCAGGAAAGCGCCTCAAACATAACATACACAATGAAGGCAATAATAAGCACGGCCGCTAGGTGGCAGCAGAGGGCACACAGACTTCTCTTAAAAGCCCTTTAGACAGCACGGAGCCTAACTTTGTGACAAAACTATTAAGGATTTACTACAAAGTTCTACCACCAAGATGTCATTCGGAACAGAAACCTTTTTCATTCATGTCTATCTTAAATACTGTACCTAAAATACCCCCACAATAACATTGATAAAACATTTAAATCAACATAATCCCATATAAAGCCATTGAACAGATCAGAGTAGATATGATACAAAAATAAAACCTGTACACAGTTCATTGCTTTGTGTGTCCTTTTTGGTCTGTTTCGGAATGATCCCCAGTGAAAAACAAATGGAAAGGGGGAATTGCTTGTAATCACAATATGTGCGGCAGATAGATAAAGAGAAGATTTTTGTCTGGGTCTAAACGACTGAAGAAACTGAACTTACTCTGCAATTTCTTTCTTGGAAAGGTTCTGTGGTGAGTTATCAAAAGCGCCCCCAATTCTGAAAAAGTCCTTTGACTTCTTCATCCTGGTGATCACACACACACACGCACACACACATACAGACAGGATTTTACTGCTTCACAAGAAACTACTTTGACTGCTCCTCTGCTTCTAAGGACATGCAGCCAAATTTCCATCCCAAAACACAACGATGCACCGTACTCTAATGTGAAAGAGGGGCCTAAAAGGTTAAATATGAGCTTGAATGATAGTTTATTTCGTCACATGAGTAATGCATGAATTGTATATATCAACTAAACCAAGATGGCTGTTGATGATAAACTGCATAATTTAAACAAAGAATGGTTAAGTTTTGAGTGGAAAAAAAACATTAAATTTTACTCTCTAATATGTTTATCTTATGGGTGTTTAACATAAATAAACCTTTCACGAATGCATAGTTAGAGATGCATAGATTTTCTACAATGTAAGGACAATGCAAGCACATTTGTTTTTCCTCTCTGTTCAGCACAGTCTTGATGGAATACGCCCACATGGGCCTGTATTTAACCAAAACCACCAGGGAACTGGAGCAGCATCAGCCTAAGTCTGCGTTGGATTTGTTTGCTATTGTTTTCAGTTACTTATCGGTTAGTTATTTCCATAAGTTTAAGTTCCATTAGGTTTACAGGCTTTGAGTGAATTGGACTGGCTCAAAACAAAGAGCCCAACGACAGACTTGTACATGGACTTCCTCTTGTTTGTTTAGTCTCTTGTTTTTGTATTTGGGGTTTTAAAGATGGTACAGATCTTGTGAACCAGGATTTGAAATTGTCTACATTTGACACTTTGTTCTAAGCCCTGTAGCTGTGCACCACCTGTACTGGGGACTCCTCTGATTCCCGCTATCAGTCTTGATCTTTGGTAGAACCACTTCCTGGGGTCCACGTGCTTCCGCTGCATTCATCTTCACCTTTCAGTTGACCTACAGGAGATACAGAATCCAATTAGAAATTTCAATATAACAAAGAAGAGGTTATGTTTTAAACTACTTGCATTTAGATAAATGAGCTGCTGATGATGACCCACATAATTCAACCACATAATTCAACCACATAAATTGGAGTAATCAACCCTCCCCCCCCAAACACACACACACACTCTTAGATGATAAAAACAACACAACTGTACACTTAGAACAACAACAAAATTAAGGAGAATAAAAGACATAACGTTTATTACACTAAAAAGGAAAGAAAAGGCCTTAAAAGTTAGCTTGAATAATGTACTCGGTAGCAGAGAAACTTCAGTTGGTTGTTTTGATCATTTATTGCGTTATAATTCACATAAGCTGTGTAAATACTGTGTAACGCTGCGAGAGACACTACAACTAACAAACCGTCAAGAAAAACGTTCACAGTGTTCACAGTGTCATTATTTGTGTCTGCGTGTCTTTACTTTTAATAAAAGCCACAGAAAACTAACACCTAACGACACAGAAAAGTATAATCTGAAGTTTGTACACACCCAAAATCTTTGCTATAAGTTTCCACCGCAGCCGAATACGGAGTGATGTCGCCATGACAACGCCTGCCGGACCGCGTTCCAACACTGGGTGTCGCAATGAGCCTGCTTACCTGTCTGGCTCCATTTAGAAAGTAGACTTTTATCCCGAGGAAGAATCGATCTGGTTTTGCAATATAGCCAGTAAATATATGGGTTTTTAATAAATAAGAGAAACAATTAATAAAGCAGAAAACTACAATGTTTACCTGGTTTCATGGCATATTTCACCATTGTCAATCCGCCCTTGATTTACCCAACAAAAAATGTAATGAAACCATCTCAGTGTCTTTAGTGAGTGCTATTTTTTAATTAATAAGTGTTTTCTGGAAGATTCTTCAGTCAGAAGATGGTTCCAGGCGAGGGTGTCTGGATTAGGTATAAAAGGAGTATCCACCCATGGCGTAGCCTCTGCTCACCAGTTTGCACCAAACTTGGTCAGAGTCATCGGAGAAAAAGTTAGTAAAGTGGTCTGGAGTCGGTGGAAGTCAAGTGGAGGCAGTCCTTGACAGTGATTTTCCTGCCAAGAAAGCTGAACATATACAAGGCATCTGTGATAAATCGATTAACTGGTAATGTGTTTAATCACGATGTATATCTTTATCATTTAACTCTGCAAATGTCCACAAACACAAATGTTTTCTTGCTTAGTTCAGAGCAGATGCTGTTTTTCTGGTTCTTTGAAAGAAACTTTCCATCAAACTCTAACCACAACTGGATGGAAACTCACTTATAGAGTCACTGCGCTCGGCCTGTTGGTGATAGACCAGTTTCTGTTCTTCAAAGGGCTTTTAATAAAGCCTGACATTCAGAGTGAAAACCGGCAGCTGTTTCCTGGCATCGGCGAGAATCTGGAACTGATCTGCTCCTTGAATGTGGCTTGTTTGTTCCTCTCATTTTAATTAGTTTAAAGGGTAATTTGTTCATTAACCAGTAGTGTTTTTTGAAGCGAGAAGTGAGAAGACGGCAAACAGTGATACTTCTAATACAAGAGACCAATAACATAAACAGTAGGTGGTCTAAGAAGCTGAGAAATACGGTTTCTGCTTCAAATCACAGCAATAACTCTTTAGAGTTACAATAAATCCTTTTCATCTCTGCAGTAAAGCCAGGATGTATTTCAATTAAACAAATTTAACAGAGTAAATCTCATTGTTCCCCTCTTTTGCCTTGCGCTTTCCCACAAATACAATCCAGTTTACACAAATAATGGTGACAGACAGAAGTCTAAAAAATGAGAGTTAACATAATTTCAAAACACGCCTTTGATTTCCTTTAGAGATGTAAAAAAAGTAGGTCCATGTTAAAAGTAATTCTAATGGATGGAGAAGAAACTGAAACATACAAAGTTTAAACATAACTTGGTCCACACATCAAACAAGCACAGCCCTGGGTGTCTGAAAGAATCAAAAATAGAACGCAAAAATCTTCTTAAATCTAACAAAAGCCTCAACGGCTTAGCTCTATTTCATATCAGTAATCTCACAAGCCTCATTAGAAGACAATAACTTTTTCTTTGGAGCTTTGACAGACTTGTAGTGCACCAAAATCTCCAGGAGCAAAACAAGATTAAGAGTTTTTAGTTTTCTGCTTCATTTTTGTCTCTGTCTCTGCTGTGAGGCTCCTAATTTTGAGGTCTAATCCCTCCCAAACATATCTTTTTGGTATAAGATTTTTGTTAATCTTTTGATAAATGGTGCCCGACTTCCTTTAACCTCTCTCATGTCTTCTTCATTCATTTAGCTAGCTTGTCTTTGACCCTGTTATATTTAGGACTCCTGATCTGACCTAATACACCATTCATTTGAGACAGATTAAAATGTCCTCATAATTTCTTTCCTTTAGAGCCTTCATTGAGTGTTTGGCTCTGCTGCTCTTTGGCCTATTCGATTTACTGATGAAAACTGTGAACAGATTTGAGCGGTGCAGGACGTCACTTTTAACATTCATCTGCCACCTTTGGGCTTCAGGCCAGCGAGCTGAGTGTGCGTCTGTGTGGCGGGGAGACTGATTGCTATGCGGCGGCGTGGCTCGAGTCACGTAGAGCTTTTGTCTGTTTATCTCTGAGTTTATTGTGATAAATAAACACACAAACTCACACGCTGACGCGCCGCATATCTCTTCCGACGCTCTGTGATAAAGATGAGATGGGCTTCTCCTCAAGCTGATTTAGGCCTGACATCAGCTGGCCTGGGTCAAAGGTTAGAACAGAGACATGTGTAAACTCAACATGAACTGCATGTTGTTCATTCTGAAGCCAAATCAAATACATCTGTGTGTGTGTGTGTCACTAGGCTAAGATGTGAGTGAAGGTTAGCAGTATTAACTTTAAACAACGTTTTGGCACCAAAATGAAGACTACACCGTGCATCCTGCATCCTGGCCATGAGAAACAGTTCTTCAAGCATTCTATGGATCTTACAAGTCTTTCTTTGGACATTGCCTGCCAAAGGTGACAAAAGTTTCACAGACACATATCAGGTTATCTGTAATGCATGGAGAAAAAATTGGTTAAAAAATGTGTGTGAAAAAAGTCTTAAGGGTCAGCATTATAGAGTTTAATTTAACTGTGGTGCAGGCCTAGAAATGAATCTGGCAGCTGAGTTAAATGAGATTTTTAAAATGATACTCAAGCACTTTTTAAAAATGTCTTTGGTAATAAAACACCAAACACTACCCTTAGTGCCAGATGACTTGCTTGGTTTTACTGTTCTCACTTCCAGACTTGCCAGCGGAGCATTAAAACAACCGAGCCAGAGGATAGCAATCAGTTCACACTTGGTTTTCCTCTGAAAATCTTAAAAAATGCAAAGGAACACGACTAAGCAACTGCTGCAAAACGGTGTTTTGCAGCAGTTTAACCTAAACCGGTCATTGCCCAAGTTCCTCACATCCTGATTGAAGATCCTGATAAAGGGGCAGAGCTGGACAGATGATTAAATGTGATGCCGTTTAGCTCGGTGTTGCTTCGTCTGTGTGCATATATGAAAAACATGAGCTAATAAAAGTCTACGTCAAACCTAATTGCACATACTTGAATCATAAAGACAAAGTCTGGCCTCACTTGTGTTCAAACACCCCTGTCCCAGTTACCGGGTTTACAACCTCCATTTCCACGTTTTTAGTGGGAAATTTGGCTTGTTGTCAGCTACCCTCAGAATGTCTATGGCTGTCAGACAGTAAAAGTTCAGAGTAGCCTCATGTCTTTATGGGCTTATGAGATGTTCCACTGTATCTGAGCAAAGAAGAGAGGAAGCAGAGGGGAGGAAAGGTGGGAGAGGAGGGGGTTGAGGGCCAGCAAAGAGTAGGAGGAGAGGCTGAAAATGAGGCTGACGACAGATGACAGAGGAGGGAGGAGGCAGAGGGGAAGGAAGGGGCAGAAAAAGTGGGAAGGTGGTGAGCAGAAGAGGGAAGGGAAGTAAAAACGGAGCTCCATAAGACTTGGTTAGTTTTGTCTGAGCAGAGCTCAGTCTTCTGCTTCTCCAGCTTTCCACTGAAGAGTCGGACCGAATCTCTGAGAGGCCACAAACAGGTGAGACGTCAGCCTTTTTCTTATCTAGCTGTTGATGTTTGCTCTGATGGAATGTCCAGCAAGAAGTTTATTGTTTTATGTTAAAAAAGGTAAACGATCCATTTCTCGTCTAAAGAGATCAGATTTGCACCCAAACTTTGGGAAAAGGAAGCTTCCCGTTCAAATGCAGTTTGCTTCTCTCCTCTTCCTCCTCACCGACATACAGACAATCTTTGATAGAATGAATTGTCAAATCTCGGTTGCCCCGAATAAGCACATTCAAACAGTTTTAAGCGGGAGCAAGGTGGAATTTACCATTCTTTGTAACCTTTCACCTAAAGAAACTAACTGACACGAGGTTTGCCTCCTGTGATCAATATGTTGAAACACACAAAGGTTAATAATGACATGTTTTAGGGACGAGGCAGAGTGTGATGAAACTACACTTAATTATCTGCGGGGCTTAGTAAGGAGCCTTTACATCATCTGGGAGCAAAAGATTAATTTAGCTGTTTTACTGTGATAAAAACATGACAGGGGTTAACTGTTATTTTGCAACTGATTTCAGTTTGATGCATCTATTGTGCGGTGGAATATTTTTCCACTAAAAGTAATTTTCATGATGTTGGGGTTGTTTCAATCTTGGATGTGTACACACCATAAATCTGTATAAAACTCCTGATCCTTTTTTCCCCCCTATATTTCCTTGCCCGGTACTGCAATTAGATACATCCTTACATTTCAATATAGGTGCAAGATGCTTTTCATTGGTCCAACGAGTTTGTCCTGTGGTATAAAATGATCCAGAGGAAGTCACAGAGTTTGCCTTTGAGAAAGATTTCTGACTAAACTATCGCTCTCTCTCCAGATTTTCTGACCCTGCGAACCCCAAAGTCATCTGAGAATCTCCAACAGCTTTCTCTTCACCGACTGAGACAGATGTTGACATCTGGAGCCACTGTCACACCTGCCTTCTTGAATACCTTTTGAAGGAAGGGGAAGTTCCAAACCAGGCACAACTGATCCATGAACCAGCTCTGAGTGTATATCAAGTTTTGGAAATACAGCTTGTTCCAAAACTTTCTTTTTAGTTCTTTTTTCCTTAAACGTGGTCTCAGGAATTGGTTCAGGCTTCCCACTGAGCCACAGGATGACGTGTGCGGTAACAGCAGCAGATTCTGCAAAGTGCTTTGGGAGCAAAGTGGCTCCCAGACCGGGACATAAAAACACAGCCTTCCATGGCCGGCTCGCCCTGCTGCTGACCGTCTGCGCTTTGGTGCTGGTCAGTCCTGTTTGCGGCCAAACGAACGGAACGTCTCAGCCTGATTTTCACCCGTCAGGACTGAGGACACCTGAGCCGCCTTCCCGGCTGCGGCTGAGCCACCACATCCACACCTCTAACGGAGGGAAGCATCCCTCCCAAGAGACTGCTCAGAAGCCCCCGGTCCAGATGGAGCCCGAGCCAGGGAGGCTGAAGCAGTTGGACCAGCTGAAACACAAACACGAACCGAAGCCCGCGTCTCCCTCCAACTCATCGCTGGTGTTTCAGAGGAACGCAGTCCTGCCCCCCGCCTGCCTGCAGACCACGTCCATAAAAAAAGCCTTCAAGTACATCAACACGGTGCTGTCCTGCCTGATCTTTGCCGTAGGCGTCATTGGCAACGCCACCCTGCTGAGGATTATCTACCAGAACAAGACCATGAGGAACGGGCCCAACGCTCTGATCGCCAGCCTCGCCCTCGGAGACCTCATTTACATAGCAGTGGACATACCAATCAATGTCTACAAGGTATAGCGCACCAGGTTCTGTGTTCAAGCAATTGTTTGTGCTGCTTATGTGGAAAATCATGATGGATGTTTTGTAAAAAAACAAACAACAAAAAAACTGGCAGCTTGTCCTGTGTGTCTCAGTCAGGAGGTCACACCTCTGAGTGTTACACTGATAACAGCCCAAAAATACCCCCATGAGGGTGACAACACTGCATACTCACAGTGAGGGTACACCAGCATTCTCTGGCCCTGGGGCCTCGGTTTCATCTGTTGGCTTCATCGGTTCGTGTGTGTGTGTGTGTGCTCGCAGCTCTTGGCGATGAGTTGGCCCTTTGCCGACAGCGTGTTCGGCCTGTTCCTCTGCAAGCTGTTCCCCTTCCTGCAGAAAGCGTCGGTCGGCATCACCGCCCTCAACCTGTGTGCCCTGAGCGTGGACAGGTAATAAAACAGTCTGGGGTCTGTTCTGGCCTCGCAGGTGAGAACTCTAAATATGACACCGACAGGATGATAACCGAAATCGTTTCAACTACATGCCTAGCCTATTGTTAAATAAAGGCTATTTGCCACAAGCAGGACTTGGTATCATTAGAAAATGCTTCAAGGGGTTTTGTCATGTTGCAAAAAAGGCCATGTGCATAATAATAATGACAATAATAATACACTGAACACAAACACTGAATACAAAGAACTCCCACATTCTATATCACAGCAGAACTGATTGTTTAGAAAATCTGAAATAATCTCCTGATAAAACATGTAAAATTGTTCCAGCATCTCTATTATTGTACACATTTTAGGGTTTAACCTAAAAGTTAAACATTTAGATTTGATATCTCCTTTCATTCCCATTTTTATGCATGAGGCCAAAAAAACTAAACAAAACAAAACTAGAACAGTTATTCATTAATGTGCTGCTATGTGGCTCAGGCTTGAATTTGTTAGACATTCTGCATAAAGTCTCAAACTCTCCCTGTAGGTACCGTGCAGTGGCATCTTGGTCACGGGTGCAGGGCACTGGTGTTCCCACGATAACAGCCGTGGAGATAGTGGTGATCTGGCTTCTCTCCATCACTCTGGCCGTGCCAGAGGCCATCGGCTTCAACATGGTCACCTTCGACTACAAAAATGTCAGCATGACGACCTGCATGCTGCAGCCCGAGACGCCCTTCATGACTGTGAGTGTTTACAGAACGCTGTCGTTTCTGAGAGCGCCTGGGGAGGGAGATTGTCACATTTATTTGTGTGGTCTGTAAGTGTTTTGATATCTATCACCCGTAAATTAAGAGTGGCTGTGGCGTTGGTGAAGCCTCTGAGAGCATTTGCAGAGACTTTAAACAAATCTGTACTCTCAAGTGTGACAGAACGTCTTCTTAGGCTCCAAGGAAACATCTAATCAGTACTTTTAAACAAGCAGAAAATGATGGTTTTTGAGATAACAAAATCTGTTTTGTATGATCCCCAGTCGCCTTTAGCCTCTACTGACAAATCTTTACAGAAATTATGCCACACTGGTGGCTCGGTGTGTGATCTAGATGTTCCACCAGAGGTTTGGATTTAAATCATTACCTATCAACACCCAACAGGCCCTTACTTATGTGGATGATGCATGCTCTCTGTGGAGGGAAAGCAAACAAAAAGTCTAGTCCATTTCCACCCTCTCTTTGTTGTGGAGTTTCTGGGCGAGGTCTCTGTTTCTCAGATAGTTTGGAGCAACATTTCCTGTTTATGTCTCCGGTTTGTGAGCGGACTAAACAAGCTCGGCGCTGCAGCCTGCATCTGAACGTGGGTCAGCTCACCTGTCATCAGTCTCTTGACTTTCAGTTCCTTCGATAAACGTTATATTGACAAAGTATTGTGTTAGTGAGATTGGACTGGTGGCTACTCAACGAGAGAAATATTAAAAACAAATTACTCAGGGAAGTTTTGAAGTCCAAACATGTCAAGATACTTCTGATACATGCATTCATCATCCCACTGTCCAATCCAATGGAGAATGAGTCTTAGAATGACACAGACAATGATTCCAGCGATTTGATGGACTCAAAGTATTTTTGGATGTTGTGGCTTCAGTGGATGAAATAAACCCAAAGAAATAATCAAAGAAAAAACTAAATTAGAAGGAACTCATCCATGAAGCCTTCTGGTAACTCTAGAGGATCTTAATGTTCTTTCCACCAGACACAACTTTTAGTTTTTAGAGTGCTCCAGGACACAGGGTACCTGTGCAGAAAGCCGTGTGCGAACTGCATTACATTTAGCCTTTCCAACTACAGTCTTTTTTTACAGAAAACCTTCAGATGAATATTTAAGAATAATTTTCTTATCCATCAGCGCGCTATCTTCCCCACACCAAAATACTTGCAAGGATGCTTGACTAAGAGAGGATGCATGACTAAGAGAGAACTTTGCAAACGGCTTGTTACAGACCTTTCATGGTGCAAAAAAAGAAGAAATAAACTAAATTTGATATACACCTATAAATGGCCTGGTTAGAAGAATATAGGCAATTCCAACACACATTTTTCATCTTTGAATTTTAAAAGAAAAGCCAAATGTTTGCACGTTTCTTGATTGTTGCTATGGCGAAACAGGAAGAAAAACATTCAGTGCTTTGATACAAATCCCAACCATGAACACAATTTACCAGCCTGTTTACAGATGTGTTAGGGAAACACCCCAAAAAAGTATAACCATGAACAAAAATCAGTTAGAATTATCTGGAAACACTAACATCCCAAAAGATAAATTAATCAGATCGAAACACTGCAAATTCAAAAATCACTGACTATAAAACAAACATACAAATTCAATAGGCAGCCTTTTACAAGATACCAAAAACATGACTGCATGTGTGGAAATCTGGACTATCTCAATTCTTATGTACCTGAATGAGGTCACAGGGAGTTTGATGAAAGCTGCATGAGGAGCTACTTGACTCCTGAAGTTGCTCAACTGCATTTTTCTGACATTCTTATCTTTTGAGAGCTGTTTGACCCTCAAAAATACAGAAAAGCGTGTGTTTCTGCGTGTTCCAGTTTTACCGGGATGCGAAGGATTGGTGGTTGTTTGGGTTCTACTTCTGCGTCCCTCTGGCCTGCTCAGCTGTTTTCTACGGCCTCATGACCTGCGAAATGCTCAGGCACCAGAAAGGAAGTCTGAAGTTCTCTCTGAGTGAACACCTGAAACAGGTTTGCACACAAACAATTAAAATAACCTCAATTCCCAATACGTTTGTGTAGCTTTGTTGGATGGAGAAAGAAACAGAATTAAGTTATTTATAATTTGGGTTGATCTTGATAACACATCATGTTAATTGATTCTGGTAGCTCTACATTTCATGAATCGTTCAGAATGAATATTTATTTTCCAGATGTGCACATTTAAACACATTAGTGCACTGCTGCGGGAATATGTCACTGACCCATCAAATTCAATATGAGCAAATAGTTTTTCGTTAAGCAGCCAAATTGGCCTAATCTTTAACACTTGTACGTTTTCTTTAATTTTATGTGACACTTATGAAAACAACTGAGTTCTGATTGCATTTCAGTTTTGCACACAGTTTCAACTTTTTTCTCGGGCTGGTCAGACAGTGATGGTTTTGTCCTTCACAGCGGCGGGAAGTGGCCAAAGCCGTTTTCTGCCTGGTGTTGATCTTTGCTCTCTGCTGGTTCCCTCTTCACCTGAGTCGTCTGCTGAAAAGGACCATCTACGAATCTCACGACGCCCACCGCTGCGAGCTCCTAAAGTATGGGCAGAGACACACACGGACGAGCTTTGCTGCTGTCTTTCCTCTGGTGCTGCCTCATCCCCGGTAACTCGTCTCTGTTCTTACAGCTTTCTCCTGGTGCTGGACTACTTCAGCATTAACATGGCGACCATCAACTCCTGCATCAACCCCATCATCCTCTTCTTTGTCTCCAAGAAGTTCAAAAGCTGCTTCAAGGTAATGACGGGACATCTGTGATGTGTGTTTGTGTGAGTCAGCGGCGTAATATTCCAAATTAGATCAGCTGTCCACTTAACCCAGAGTCAGTGTGACATCAGGGCTCGGTCAAAGGGTCAGAGAGCGTGAGACAAAGATAGAACGCCAGGAGAGGCAGACTCCTTAGGATGTTTTGAGATTGCACTTATCTGGAAGACAGAAGGGAGTCAGCTAAACATAGAGAGGTTGTGACCTGTAATACATGCTTTGTGGGAAGTGAGCAGTGTCATGGTAGCTTAAAAGGGCCCTACGATCATGAGCAGTGATGCACGATAACAGATTTGAAAAAATATAAACAAAAAAACGATGATGACACAACTACTATCCTAACTTAAAGACCTTTGGACCTCTGAAGAGAGCTGCTTGTAGGCCTCTGAGTGTTCTTGTGTTTCTCAGGACTACCATCGTCTTTGCCTTCTCTTGATGTGTGTTTTTACATCATAGATGGATGGGGGCTCTGTTTTCAACCTGGAGGATGCGTCATCTATGATTTCCAAAGAGATTTAAGGTGTTAGATATTGAAGATTCAATGTAGTTCTTCAGTGCACTCTGCATTCTCTATTTATTAGCTTTGTGGTGTTGTAATAGGTGTGTTTTTGTGGGTTTTTTAAATACAAGTATAGGCTTCAAATGGACAAACAAAAATTGGCTTGGGAGTGCTCCTTTAACCTGACCATCCCTGTGTGTCTGTCCGTGTCTCTGCAGTCTTGCCTGTGCTGCTGGTGGTACTCCGGCTCGCTCTCCAACAGCATGCTGCCTCTGCACCACGGCACGAGCCTGCAGTACAAGCACACCGACCACTGACGGCTGCAGAACCCCCCGCGCTCGCTGACGGACACCCTGCGTGACACACAAAGGGTTGATTTTTACATGTTAATGTACATATCGTATGTATGGTGCAGTATTTAGACCGGATTGTGTGGTTCCATTGTGGGGAAATCTTAAGGGGCAGAATGCTGACCAAGTTAGAACTGAACCTAGCACCCATTATGGACCTCTGCTGGCAAAACAGGAGCATTGACATGTTTAATGATAACAGCAGTCTCACATAAAAGTGCTTGAGTCAATTTACTTTTGCTGATGTGTATCTAATACCGTGTTGCATATGTGAAATATACGAACACGTGTTAGAATTTAAGATTGCCCAGGGCCAAACATTGCTTTAAAGAAGAAGGAAAAAAGAATAAGCTACCATCAGGATAAGCTTTTTTTCTGTTTTGGAGTCTGTGGCTGTATGACCTTACCCCAAAATATAAAATGTTATATTTGATATTGCTGCAGAACTGAGCAGAGAGCCCCTACAACACCAGAATCAATGTCAGAAATGTCTTTTTTGCAGATCTATTATAATATTAATAAAACTCTCTAAGAACTCACCTGTTTTTTAATGTTTGTGTGATTATTTATACCATTTGTTGACACTGCATAGACATTTCAGAGTTAGTCCCTGAATTTACTCCAAAATTGATGTTATTAATGATCGCTGTTTATTTTCCCATAATTTGATTTGATACCTTTCCTTAAAATCACATAATCACATGACTTCAAGTATCAATAATCGATAATATTAATTTGATTTGTCTTCTAATTTTTATTTGTGGTCTTTAGCTCTTTGGAAATAACACAATTAGACAAATAAATACAACATCTGTCAATACAAGCTGTCACTTGTCAGACTTGTATATTTTTTAAATTCCTCTTATTGACATAATCTAGTTTGTGTGAAAGCCCTGTTTGTGTCGGTCCTCAAAACCACGTGACTGCCGGGCAGAGACGGAGATGGCTGAGATTCCTGTCGGTGACGTCGGGGCGTAAACACGGAGGGGGAAGGAGGGGGAGACCCGCGGACAGCAGGCTCTCTGCGGGGCCGAATCGCGCAGATTTGGAGCGATTTATCGATCGGCCGCTGATCGGGAACGATTGACGGGTGTCGACGGGGGAGAGCTGAGCGTCAGTTTGCGGCGTGCGGTGTCGCGCGGAGGAGAGATGCGTTGCCTGGTAACAGAAACAGGACTGAGGCTGAAAACAGGCCAGCCGTCACTCTGAGTGAGCGTCTACGGGTTCAGCGGTCAACAAATCTGTTAGTGTAAGGGTATTATTGCAGTTTATGAGCAGATAAATGTTCATATTTGTTGTTTTTAGCAGAGCTATGTGGGCTGACTTGACTGTACTTGATGTTGTTTATTGGCTGTAGTACTAAATATCAAAGGCATTCTAAACATTTATGGATCAAATCAACAGCCCTGTAAAAAGCAGTCTCTGCATGGATATACTTTAAATACCGTTTGGATTTGGAAGAGATCTCTTGTCTGTCGACATCCACTGAAATCCTCACTATCTCTTTGCAGTCTGGAGGGTGTGGACACTGAAATTTGAAAGAAAGGTCCCATATCTAACGCTACCCCGATTTTGTTGTTCTATAAGTTGCTTTAAAGCTCAAGAACATAAAGATAATAATACCAGCAAAACGTTAATTTATCAATTCCTCTGAACATGTACCAGAATTCTTGTGGGCTTGTTGTGTAATGTTCCACAAAGTTTTGTTAGGTTTTTGACTCTGTGGAAGTTTACCTGTGTGACGTCATTCCTCTGCCTGTTCCCTGGTGCAGGATGCGGCCGTAGTCCCTGCTTAGGGTGAAGCAGCCATCATGCCGTGTACTTGTGCTGAATGGAGGAGGTGGATTCGCCCGCTGGTTCTGGTGCTCTATGCCCTTCTCCTGGTGGCCGTGCTGCCGCTCTGCATCTGGGAGCTGCAGAAAGACAAGGTGCACACTTCCCCTCACTCATCACCTTCCCCTGAGCCATGTCTCCTTGACGAAACGGAGTTCTGAAAGAATGAGCGTAACGGTCTGCAGGAAAATGCTGAAAACTCGGATCTTTTGCTCGGTCGTCACAGGTCGGGACTCACAGCAAAGCCTGGTTCATAGCGGGCGTGTTCGTGTTCCTCACCATCCCAATCTCTCTGTGGGGAATTCTGCAGCACATGGTGCACTACACCCAGCCTGAGCTGCAGAAACCCATCATCAGGTAAACAGGCACAACTTTCTTTCAATAGTTACACTAGAATATGCTCAGCAAAACAGTTTTAGTTTGTAATTATTTGGTTTTGGGATAGAAAGAAAAAAAAGAAGAAAAAGTTGTCAACATTCCCCAGATCTTTCCTTTACTGCCCATCTCACATTATGTTTTGATGCAATGGGACATTTGAAACTGTTTTTGGTAAAAAGCATTTGCATTGTGGCTGTGTCAAATGACAGAAAAAGTGTTTATTGGCTCTTACTGATTGGAGATGATGGGAACTTAAAACAAATTTTCAACATGGCTGTTCTGGAGAAGGAAGAGTGTGCACAGCTCTCTTAAGTCTTTTAATTTTACATGATTACTCACTGCAGTGTTTCCCACAAAGGCTCTGAAACAGACCAAAGCAGCTCAAAGACCAAAGGAAAAATGATGGACCTTTATCCATCTGGAGACAGCTCTCAGCTCGTTGACAGTATGGCATGCTTGAAGCAGATATATGCAATCTGATGTAAGATTGTGAGCAAGATGAATTACATTTAACAACTGCTGTGGTGTCTGGCTGAATATGGACTTATGTGACAGGCTTGTTTTCTGGGAGGTGGCTGTACTCAGGTGTGACTCCAGTTCTGTGACTGGCACAAGCTGCCACGGATCGACAGGGAGAAGCTTAGTTAAGAGACATTCTTTAAAGTTACACACATTTAACAAAAGGAGTGCCTCATCTGAGGAGTTCTCATTTCAAATCATACACGCAGCTCCTACTGAAGGCTTCTCTGTCCCTACACCTCCGGCTGGATCATGTTCCATAATGCTCTGGGAACGATTTCTTGGTAACAGGCAGGAGGGCGGAGGAAAAAGCATCAGATACAATTAAGGAAGGTGCAACAAAAATGAGATGAGCCTTGAACACGCTCAGTAGGAGCAGGCTGTTGAGAAAACCACAGAAATCCTTAAAGATGTCCTTTATATAGAACAACCTAAGATGACAGACAGCAGAAAAAGACTTAGATGGGACTAATTTTAAAAATAAAGAAAATCTGGGATATTTTAAGCTGCTGTCTAAAAGTGTCCGCATATCTGAGGCAAACAGAACCTCACATGTGCCGACACAAACCTCTGCTCCGGTTTCATGATGCTGTCTCTTATTTACCTCCTCTAGGATACTATGGATGGTGCCCATCTACAGTTTGGACAGCGTGAGTCATTAAGACACACAAGCACACAGAGCAAGCTACTTCATACTGTCTCCTCCTCTTTTTTTTTTCCCCTCGGTGCTGCCATGGCAATGGGGCTTAATTGGAAACGTCGTGGCAGAGTCACAAGACCATATGTCAAGTTACACACAGCCCTCATCTCATATTGGCTAACTCTATTACAGAAAAATGAAAGTCCTCTCTCCTCTCATTTGACTGCGTGCACACACCAAACCTAATGGCTGCTCCATCTCTGCTGATGGTTAAATGTTCCCTTCCAGTGGCTGGCGCTGCGATACCCCAGCCTGGCCATCTACGTGGACACGTGCCGGGAGTGCTACGAGGCCTACGTCATCTACAACTTCCTGGTGTTCCTGCTGAACTTCCTCAGTAACCAGTACCCCAGCCTGGTGCTCATGCTGGAGGTGCAGCAGCAGCAACCTCACCTGCCGCCGCTCTGCTGCTGCCCGCCCTGGCCCATGGGAGAGTAAGAGAGGGGGTGGGGGGCGGCGGGTGACCAACGGGTGGGCGGGAAGCTGCTCATTTTCTCCTCTTCTTTGTGTCAGGGTGCTGCTGTTCAGGTGCAAGCTGGGAGTCCTTCAGTACACCGTGGTGAGACCTGTTACCACGGTGATTGCCCTGTAAGTGTACCTCCGTGTCTTTTTCGTCCACGCTCTTCTTATTGCAATTGTTGTGGGGCTACATGGGAAATGTTGGCAACGCTTTACACAACTTTGTGTATTTCAAAGCCTAACTGCGAAGCTTTCATAACCTTGACAAAGTATTTTTGTGCTATAACAAAGTGGGAAAAGAGTGAAGTGGAGGAGGTCAGACAAAATAGGGAGTGAAAACAGACAACTGGATGCCTAAAACCATCCAAACGAGGTGTGTGTAGAGAGGCGTTTTGCCGGCAGGGTTACTTTTTGCTCGGTCTGTGCTTCGTTTGAGTAAAAATATGGGGCGTGAATTACCCACCGTGTCAGCATTTGTCAGAGCACTTTGCAACATTCTTCTGAAGCTGAGAAGTCAAAAGGCGTGTCCCTGTGTCCCTGTTGGTCCACAGCATCTGCCAGCTCTGCGGGGTTTACGACGAGGCCAACTTCAGCTTCAGAAACGCCTGGTCCTACCTGGTGATCGTCAACAACATTTCCCAGCTGGTAATAACACATCCCAGACACTGCATGATGTTAGAATAAAGTACAAGTAAATACTTATTTAAAGAAGTAAAGACGTCACTCCTTTCAAAAATTTTTAGTGTTTGTGCTATTTAAAATACAGCATTGCCCCGATTGGCCTGTTGATATTCAGGTTCATTAACAGCTAAAATGTTGCAAATGGTCTTATTGATGGAGTTCAGTGGATACGTCTGTCTCCGTCTCCAGTTTGCCATGTACTGTCTGGTGTTGCTCTACCGAGCTCTCAGGGATGAGCTGACTCCCATCAGGCCAGTGGGCAAGTTCCTATGTGTCAAGCTGGTCGTGTTTGTCTCCTTCTGGTAAGATTAGTAGGACAGCTGGATGGCTTTGCTGCCACACTGATGGTGTGTGGGAACCTGAACCTTTCTGATCGAGGGATTTGTTCTGCAGGCAGGCTGTTTTGATAGCATTTCTGGTGAAAGTGGGTGTGATTTCTGACAAACACACCTGGGATTGGGACAGTGTTGAGGCAGTGGCTACTGGACTGCAGGTAAACACACGCTTGAGAATAATTTACCGACTGTTTTGGTAAATTTCAATTGATCTCAATGACTTTATCAAAGCAATTGCAATCAGAGGTTATTTATCCTAGTTTCTTTGCACCGCACTTCTCTGACCTATTGCCTTGTTAAACCGAGACAGGACTTTATCATCTGCATAGAGATGTTCCTGGCTGCGATTGCTCACCACTACACCTTCACCTACAAGCCATACGTACAGGTAAAACATCTACTTGTCAGTACTCGAATCAAACTCGAATAGGATTGATGTAAGCACAGGTCAACGTCTCAGAGCACATTTCTCTCACCAGCTCTACTGTCGCAGTGCCAATGATTTGGCAACACCAGCTCGATGAATGTAAACACACATGTTGGGGCCCTGGGCCGTTCAGTTTGGCATGTGTGTGAATTGCAAAGGAAGAACAACATTTCCTTAAGGAAAATGTCTTCAGTCCTAAGCTCCCACAGACGAAATACGAACAGAGAGATTTACCATGCGGTTATTTGGTGCGTCTTCTCTCATTCATGTGCCTTTTTTCCTGTTCACCCAGGAAGCCGAGGAGGGCTCCTGCTTTGACAGCTTTTTGGCCATGTGGGATTTCTCTGACATCAGAGCTGATGTCACTGAGCAAGTCCGTCATGCCGGTGAGCATCACAATCTGATTATTCAACCGTTTTTGAGCACGCTGGTTCTGTCTTTGGTTCCGTCTTTCTGTCTTTGTTTTGATTTTGTTCATAGAAGTGTCTTTCTTTTTATGGGAGAATTCCAACTTGCGCTTATGGATTCCGTGACAAAACATGTCTTTGATAAAGTTTCCATTTCAGTATTGTGTCCATTTTCTGTGCCGTTTGATGGCACAATAAAACATGGCCGTTCAGCACTAGTTTTTGCTCCTTGGTGTTTTTATCACATTATCCAAATTCTTTAGTTACGCAGTGGACTGTGGATGATGAAATCTTCCCTTCTGTTAGTATCTTCCCTTCTGTTAGCATCCCTCTTAGTATTTAGTATTCCCTAGAGTGGTGATAACCTCTTAGTTACTTTGGGAAATCATTTTATGGCATTTAATTTACCCTGCATGCAATGAGGAAGTTATTACACAAGGAATTATTTTTGAAAATTATTTAAACAAAGGACCCTTTCCTTCCCTTTAGGCCGTACTTTCTTGGGTCGACCCAACAAGATGTACTTCGGTGCAGCAGCTCGTCCCGAACACACCGAACACACCGAGCACACCGGCCTTCTCAATGCCACCTCGCAGGATCCGGTCGCCGTGGCAGCCACGTCAATGCCTTCCTCCCCTTCGTCCATTGGGCGGTACCAAGGCCTCGGCCACACCCCCGCCCCTCATTCCATCTCTGCCCCAGCAGGCTTCACATCTTCATCCTGGGAGGATGACAGTGATGGCTCGCCACCGCAGCCCGGAGGTGGCCAGTAACTGAGGAGAGAAAACATAGCAGAGAGAGAAAAAAACTCTCAGATCCTGTAACAAAGTCACAGTGAAAGCACAAAATGTGAACTCTCACACATCTTCCCAACACGGTCATGAAAAAAAAAAAAAGGCCAGGATGAAGCAGGGTAATAGCCATGTCTGTTGAGAAACTATGGTGTTAAGATAAATGCCCAGATATTAATGTTTGAAATCTGTATTTTGCTGTCAGATTGTGTAGTTTTGATAAATGTACCTGCTGGTTTTGAAGAGCTCTCATCAAAGGGAAAAGCAGGTTGTCCTCTTGGTTTTGTGCTCCCACAGTGCCAAGGTGACCCTTAGACAGCTGTTCCAGTCTTTCCCATGCAACATAAAGTCAGTTTGTGATGTTTAATGATCAGAAACAACAAGTGTGGTAACAGTTCTACAAGACTCAGACACTGTACTGGGTACATCTCATCAACCTTTAAAGAAAAACAAAAAACAACTTATTGTTGATCCGTAGCTGCAAATGGGTCAGAATAAAGGTTTAATTTCCTCTTGCTCGTGAAAAACGACAACACAGAGCAGTATTGTTACACGTCATTTAAAGAGACCAAATCTCTGAGGCCTGTCACTTTCAGAAACAGTCAGATAAAATCAAAGACTCAGTTATAGCTGTGTTTTCCTGAGATTGATTCAATAAATGTATGTGTGCAGCATTATGCTTGTCGTTTCTCTTAGTGAGAGGTGCTTCTTTAAGTCATAACTGGCGTTGTGAGAAAGCAAACTACTGGTGCAACATCTTGTGTTCAGTAGAGGAACTGCAGTTTAATATTGGTGAAATCCTTTTTTTTTTTCACTTAAAAGAAAATTGGGCAACAGATTGCAGTATGACAGGAAAGACTTTCAGCTATTAGTGTTTACTTTAAATTTATGATCTTTTTAAATTTACAATATCATATACGTTACAAAAATGTTCCAATCAGCAAATCTCAAATGTGTTATGTTGAAACAATGTGAGGCAGAATAGCTTACAGCTTACAGGATCGAACCAGTGTTACTTATACTCATTTTTAAAATGCCTATTTCCATTTAGACATATTATCAGTCACGATTTGATGACCTTATGACAGCCTTTTTTTAAACTATTTAAAAAAATCTCTTGCATACAGCATAGTCAAACACAAGAAACTGAAAGTGTCCTGAGGCCACACAGCTGCCGTTACTGGTTTTAACGGTTTAGAACTTTCCACTGCGAGGTGGGGGTGTCAGTTTTTAACTGTGACACAGATAAATGACCACAGATGCAGAATTGAGCAGAGTACTTGTCGATGCAGATATAAATTGAGTCTTATGAGGAAAGTTGGATTAAAGATGAGAAGGTCGATGATTTTGCTATTTGAAAGATGTGACACTGCGACCAAATGTGTTTCAAAATCTGCAATTCATCCACCAAATCAGCAATAACTGATAATATCTTCTGTATAATACCATTTTCTTCCCCTTGAGTAAATAATCCTCCCCCCTTCCTTAAGGGGTGTTATTTATCTAATCTAAATTTTAAATCTATATTGTAAGAATTTAATAAATATTGGTTGCACTGTGAGCCTGGTGTTGTTTGCTACAGAATATAATGTAATACAACGAGTTTATCGTTGAAGGATTGGCTGTTGCTTTGACCTTATTTGTCGTTGATAAGTTGGGAGAGGGAAGAACAAACCCAACCGAAAGAGGAACCTGTAGTAAGATGCGACACAGCAGGCAGGACAGGACACAGATGTTTTTTCCTCTTTTAGGAGACTGTAAATAAGATTCATGAGATGCTAAGCCTGAACAAAATCTTCCTTTGTTCGTCATCAAGTCCATATTCAAAGTGAAATAGATCTCACCCGCAGATAGGAAGGAAGCGAGGCGGGCTCCTCTTGGGGAGAGAGGTGGGGCCACAGCAACGACCACAGACGGACTTTGGGGAAAGTTCTGCGCTTCTCGGAGCGCGTCTTCAAATCCAGGTGGGTCAAAGCAAAGCTGAGAGGAGACAGAACGAAAACTTTGATTTTGTTGGAGGGACTTGTCTCAGGCTCTGTGCGAGCTGTTAGCTGTTAGTTTCGGTTTGCATTGACAGTAATGTACAGCAGACATTTTGTTATATAGCCTACGCAGTTTGATCGCACTAATCATCGTGTGTAGTCTAAAATCCTATGATGGACCAAGAAGAAGTAAAAAGAAACAAACAAACAAAAAAAAAAAACCCAGAAAGGAAACTACAGGGGGATTTAAAAGTTTTCTTTTGTTATTTGTTACATTACAGTCAGTTGTTTTGTACCATATGGTTGTAACCTTTTTTGTTTTTATGCACGTGCACTTTCTTTTTGAGTCATGTAAATAAATTCTAAAGTGTTCTTTGTAGCTCCATTAAAGAAGTTTTTGCGTCAAATAAATGCATTTCCTTTGTTGGTGAAGACCGTTGCATTAAGGCTGATGTTAATCTTTCAACAGAAAGAGTTGACCACGAGAAAAATGTTCAGTTTAAAGTCTTGGTCTTTAGATTATTACTATTTTTTTATTTTTCAGAATTGCATTCCAGCTCCTGCTTCAGAAATGGATGCCAAGAAAAGGAAAAGAGAAACAATAGCTGCCCCCTCCAGCTCTTCTGCAGACTGGTATTGTTTGGACTGAGGAAAATAGAAAGTCCATGATTACCTTTTCTAACCACACAGCTCTGCATTAGCAAGAAGTGCATCCAGACTGTTTTACAGTCACAGAAAAATGCATGTACACCCCATTTTAATGCCAAAGGTTGAGATATTGCAGACCTCCACGGTGGAAAACCCCTCATGAGGGACCTTGACCACTTTTGGTCTCCAAAAGTACCAGATTTTGGAGTACCTGTCTTAGAAATGACTCACGGCTTGCAGATATAACTAAGCCTCTACAACCTATCATTCCTGCTTGGAATTTATATTCAGTTTAATCTACTTTTGTGGTGCAGGTCAAACTGTTTTGACAATTTTTAGACCTGCTAATGACCAAATGCTGTCCAGCAATACAAAATCTTTTTTGTAGATGTTTTTCTTTTTCTTCCATGACTGTAGTAACAGGTCTATTTTCCAAACAGCTCACAGAAAAGTGTAGCTGATTCTCCAGGTCCTAGCAATGTGTCAATAAAGAGTGAAGGATCCATGTACCGGCCACTCAACTTCAGCGAGATGTCACTGCCGTAATCCTAAATTTTGTGGACTAAACTTAAAACTCAGATTAGTAGAGGAAAATTATATGTCTTGTAATAACTTTTCTTTCTTTTTAGTGTAGAGCTGAAAACAACTAACCCTTCGTCTATCACTAATGTGTCCGTCAAGAGTGATTCGTCCATGTTTGAACCAGTTGGTTTTGAATTTCAAAAGAGTCAAAGGTACTTATTCAGGAAGTTATTCATCTTAAAACATTAAAAATGTGCAAAGGTGGATCAGTGTTTTTGTCCAGGTCAAGAAATCCCTCTTTAACTTCTGTCTTTTTGCCCACAATCCCTCAACCAACCCAGCATTTGTGCAACATTTAAGGACATCATAAAGGATCCAGTCCAGTTGTTGTGTGGCCACTTGTCACACAATTCTGATACAGCATTGCCCTACACATGTTCAGAGTGTGGCAAGAAAGCCAAGGGATCTTTTGGTAAGTTCTTAAACAATATCTAGCATTATTGTAGCCGCCATAGCAATGAATACTAGCAAATTACCTCAACAGTATTTGGATTAGGGTATTTAGGGACATATTAATCTGTAAGAAGACAGTTTAATCTGTAAGAAGACAAGGCAGTACACTTGAGCGACAAATTTATAATAAAAAAATGGAAACACCATGTTATAGTCAAGCACTTTTCTCCCCCCAAAGGTCATGACCATCTTTTGAAAGCACAGAAAAGCCTTAAAAAAGCAATGCAAAAGAAATATACTTTGATAAATGAAGGTTTGGATGACCAACTGAGCTCCCTGAAAAGAATCTACACAACACTTTATGTGACCTTTGGAGAAAGAGAAGACCTGGCATTGGTACACGAGCAAAGACACCTTGAACATCATTTGAAAAAACAATCATCATTAGACTGCTCAGTCAGCCTGAATGACATCTTCAAACCGTCACCCGGCCAAAAGAAAGCCCCCAGAACAGTGCTTACGAAGGGCATCGCAGGCATTGGGAAATCATTCTCCGTGCTTAAGTTTATTCTGGACTGGGCCGAGGGGGAAGCCAACCAAGACGTTGATTTCGTTTTCAGCTTGTCTTTCCGAGAGTTACGTTTGATTTCAGGCGAGAAAAACCTGCATCAACTCCTCACTGAATTCCATCCCGTGCTGCACCATCTCGAGGATACTGGAGATTATGTCCAAGCAAGAATAATAGTCATCCTGGATGGCCTGGATGAAAGCAGATTTAAGCTTGATTTTACAAACTTTAAGAAAGTAACCTCACACAGCAATGTGACATCTGTGAGTAATCTCCTGGTAAACCTCATCCGGGGACACCTTCTTCCTGATGCAAACCTCTGGATAACGTCCCGTCCAGCTGCAGCTAGTCAGATCCCTGCCAAGCATGTTGACATGGTGACGGAGATAAGAGGGTTTAATGATTCCCAGAAAGGGGAGTACTTCAAGAAAAGACACGAGTTGACGATTGCTAAGAGAATCATATCACACATACAGTCATCACGGTGTCTTGACATCATGTGCCAGATCCCAATCTTCTGCTGGATTTCCGGCATCTTATTTCAAGAGGTTTTCGGAGCAGACGAAAAAAACGAAATTCCTCAAACCTTGACTGAGATGATGGCCCACTTCCTGTTTGCCCAAACAAAACGCAGATTCAGAAAGTATGACGCGAAAGTAGAGACAAACAAAGCCAAACTTCTGAAGACGCACAAAGAGTTTCTTCTGAAACTTGGTAAGCTAGCCTTTGTCCAGCTTCAAAAAAACCAACTCATCTTCTATAAGGAGGACCTGGAAGACTGCGGAATTGACATCGACGAAGCATCGGTCTACTCTGGATTTTGCAATGCAGTTCTTCGGGAAGAGGGAGTTTTCTCCAACAAAAAGGTCTTCTACTTTGTGCATCTGACTGTACAGGAGTTCTTTGCTGCCTTGTATGTCTATGAATGTCTCATAAACCAGAACACAGAAGACCTTGGAACATTCCTTGAGCTAAAGAACGATGAACACTCTTTGCTTGACCTTTTAAAGATGACAGTTGACAAAGTGTTGGAGAAGAAGAATGGTCACTTGGACTTTTGGTCCAAGTGACCATCCTTGAGGGTCTGCTGACCCCATGGCCCCCAAACCAAGACGCAGACAAAAAGATCATAACTTACCTCAGATCCATTCGAAGGAAGACCCTGTCCCCTGACTGTTGCATCAGCCTTTTCCAGGCCATGGTGGAGATGAGAGACCACAAAGTCAAAGACGAGATTCAAGAATACCTCAAACTCTCGGATCGCTCAAAAACAGAGTTATCTCCTCTGCACTGCTCTGCTTTGGTATATATGCTGCAGGTGTCGAAGAACGAACTGGATGTGCTGGACTTGAAGAGCTACAACACAACAGATGAGGGTCGAAGGAGGCTAATACCAGCTGTGAGGAGCAGCAGAACAGTGATGTGAGTCTGTTTTCACTCTTAACTTCTCAGATAAATTGGTCGTGGCATTTCTTTTACTCCAGAATGTGCATGAAATCCTAATTGAATTTTCTAGTCGCAAACAACGTTGCTGTGGACGAGCCCATTGCGGCAAAGAAAACAGTCTTCTTTTTATTGGTTTAACATATGGTACCAGGCTAAATTCTGCAAACCTATCCAGTGATAGATATTCTTGGTTTTTCTAGAATACTGATCCCTTTTAAAGCGTTGCTAAACAATTGTGAATTTGTTGCTCAGCTAATTTCTCTCTCGAGTACAGTCCTCAGATATCCGATATAGTGGAGGCCCGTTGATTTAATTAAACCTAAAAAGTAGAAGTTATCTTTAAATAAAGTTAAAACTACCATTTGTAATCACTCCAGACTGTATGATTGTACCTGTGAACTACATTAAATTACGACCTTGAAATTCACTTTTAGTCTGGAAAACTGCAAAGTGACTGGGGAGTGGATTGAACACCTGGTATTTGGTCTCAAATTCCCATTTTCCCCTCTGCGGCATCTGAACCTGAGCAACAATGATCTTGAAGATTCTGGAGTGGAGATCCTCTGTAATGGACTGTCAAGCCAGACCTGCAGAATTGAGACACTCAGGTACCTAAAGGATGGTTATACAAGTATTTTCATGATGTTGTTGCTTTAGAACACCGACAGAAATTTCACAGAAGAATTCCACAGCAGCACCATATATACTGTATATTTTTTTATTTCTTCATTGTTCATTAGTTTTTGGGTTTTTTAACACATCATGGGGGAGGAATTCCAACAAAGAGCTGCATAAAAAAATCTCTCTCTTTTTTAGGTTGTCTGGTTGTATGATCACAGAGAAAGGCTGTGGTTATTTTGTACCAGCTCTACAGTCCAATCCCTCCCATCTGATTGAGCTGGACCTGAGCTACAACCATCCAGGGGACACTGGAATAAAGCTGCTTTCTGCACTGAAGGATGATCCAAAGTACAAGCTCAGCAAACTCAAGTAATTATGATCCAGCCCCGTTGCATTCAACATATGGGCACACTTTTCCCCTTTTACTAGAAAGCCTTGTCAGTTCTGGTGAGGAGTCAGACGTTAACGTTCCTTTAAGGATGAATTGTGATTCTTTTATTTAGCACAAATTCTGTTATAATTTATATATTAAACATCTGCAACCATAACACCTCCAATACTCATATTTCCCTGCAGTTTCGATGGGTGTGGAAGCCAACGATTGACAATGGGATTTAAAAAATGTAAGTATCAGTGGAAATCGGCAAGTCGCTGAATGTAGCAAATAATTCTATGAAGTAATTAGAAACCTCTGCTAGTTCCTACATGGGAGCCTGCTTCAGAAATGTTTAACATCATTTGAGATAAGATGGGAAAATGAACATCCGGGTGGTAGGAGGTGTGCAGTAACGCATGTGAAATTTAAGGTTTGGGTAGGAGATTTGGCCCCACAGACATATACTTTTAAGTTTACAAAAGCTTGCGGTTACAGTGACCTGGATGACTGAATCTACGAATGAAAAAAGCACCACCAAAAAGGTCCAGTGGAAGATTTCCTTGTCGGTGACTGATTGGCTCATTGGGCTTGGTACTGTTCAAGTATTTCGGCTGCAGCTGCTGAAATAGTGTTTTCTTACCTCCAGATGCCTGTTCCCTCACTTTGGACCCCAACACAGCATACAAGAATCTGCTTCTCTCGGAGGGGAACAGAAAGGTTGCCTGGGTGGACCGTGAACAGCCATATCCTCGTCATGCAGACAGGTTTGACCACTGTCTGCAGGCGCTGTGCGAGCAGGGCCTGACAGGGCGCTGCTACTTTGAGGTTCAGATGGTGGAGCCTTTCAGCATTGGCGTTGCATACAAAAGCATTGGCCGGAAAGGAGATGACTCCAAGCTAGAAAACAGTGACAAGTCATGGTGCGTGACCTGTTCTGAGAACGGTTGCTATGCTCAGCATGGCCGTGAGAGCAAATGTATATCATCCCTGTGCTCACGTTCTAGTCATATGGGAGTGTACCTGGATTGGGAGGCTGGCACTTTGTCCTTCTACAGAGTTGTCTCCAGCAGTCTTACCAGGCTTTACACTTTCAATGCAAACTTCAGTGAGCCTCTGTACCCTGCTGTTGTCCTTCATCCTCATTCCTCTGCTCTCTTTTATCGCTATGATTAACTGGGATTTCAAAAGCAGGTAGAGGACGTAGATTTCATGAAGTTGGTGAGATCATGTCTCACTCAAGCTTTGTGGAGAGAAAAATGCAGTGATGAGCTGTGTAGTCATATGTATATATATCATATGATAATTTGTTCAGATGTAAATCGATGAGATGTCGTTTTCTTAAGGGGGACATGTGGATGGGCTCACCCACAATTGTGCTCAATGGGGAGCGAAATGTCACATTGAATTCTTTGGTGATGGTAAAGGATGACTGTTATGCTGGATTTTAAGACACATGATCCAGACACCCCAGGCATGTTTTGAATGAGATAAAAATTGTTCTTGTGGCTTGTAAATAAAATTATAATTTTGTACTGGAGACTGCTTTGGAGCCTCCAGAACTGACTGTGCAAGGACGAATGCTGTTCAAGTTGGCTGAGATAAAGGAATTCATAACAAGTCCGTTGAACAAACAGATTGGCACTATAAAAAAAGATACAGGAGGTGGTAGTCACTCATACTGAAAGTGATGGTTAAAGGGACATTGTGTATTATTTTAAGTATTTTTGTAGATTACCTTTAATGTAATCTAATGTATTGTTCTTATTTCTTGTGTAATTTGTGTTGTAAAATTACGAAGTTAGATTAATATTTCGGTTAGCACTGTCGCCTCCCAGCAAGAGGGTTCTGGGTTCGAATCCCGGGGGAAGCAGGACCCTTCTGGGTGGAGTTTGCATGTTCTCCCTGTGTCTGCGTGGGTTCTCTCCGGGTTCTCCGGCTTCCTCCCACAGTCCAAAAACCTGCATGTTAGGTTGATTGGAGATTGGGGAAATTGCCCTTAGGAGTGAATGTGAGTGTGAGTGATTGTTTGTCCCTGTGTGCCCTGCGAGGGACTGGCGGACTGTCCAGGGTGTACCCTGCCTCTCGCCCGTTGACCACTGGGATAGGCTCCAGTTCCCCCCGCGACCCCAATAGGGAACAAGCGGTATTGATGATGGATGGATGGATGGATGGATTAATATTTCTTTATGTTTGAACAAAGCGTTTTATTTTGAGGGGCTCTCGTGAGACCTTGGGACTTCCGGGTTTTCGGAGCTGTCGGGGAACGTTGATAAAAAAAAAACGTTGACATATTAAAGTGTTAAAAGGTTATTTAAAGGTAATAGCTCCTGGCTAAAAGGGCACAAGTTTTTACTGTAATAAAAATAGATGGTCGGACTCTTTTACTGATGGTTCATATCCCTTTTATTCGAACGGTGAGTTCATGTATGGCCTTCATTGACCGTTTGAATAAAAGGGATATGAACCATCAGTAAAAGAGTCCAACCATCTATTAGCCGGGGATGCTACAATTTTGTTTGCTAAAATGATTTTCGGCATTTATAAATGTGTCTTCATTTGATGTAAAATTACTTTTGCAATGATCTGACTTCTCATAAGGGAATAATTTCATGTCTGTATATACATAGGATGTGTAACACTGAGTCTAATGTCAATTTTATTTGTTCAATGATGTGGCTTAAAACAATCTACCATTTGCAGTGGGAATTTTTCAACTGTTACTATTTGTCTTGTTGTCATTCTGTCAAGTTTACACATTATGATAATTTTATTTTCAACCAACTGATGGAAATAAGTGAATATCTGTAACAGACTAAAAGTTTTGCTTAGACATCTCATTACCATATTTCTGATGAATGATTTTAGGACCAAATCTTGAGAAAAAGGCCAAATTGTTGAGCCTATAAACAATTTGCTGTACATTTCCTATAAAATTTGTAATGTGCCTTTTAGGTATGTAACATTGTCCATATTCTTTTCTATATTATGCATTTGATATTATCCATTAAATAAAAGTTAACCACACATTTGAATGCCTCTGTGAAATAATCACTTGAAGAAATACAGCCGTATGCATTGTTCTGGCCCACGTGAGCTAAAACATAATTGTTCATCCACCTTTTCATACAGACGAATGGTTGAGTGGCTGGCTTCAGATTAAAGGGTGGGGCAGTTTGGCTGCTTCATGCCCCAGCTGTCGCGCTCCCCCCCGACCTACTGATGGGGGTGGGGCCTGATTCAGCAAAACAAAAGATCACAAAGAAGTTCTGATGAAATGACATGGAGAGGATGCTGCAGGTGTGCTCAGGTGAAAACGCGATCCCATTCAGAGTACCTGAGCTGTGGCAGGTGCTTTCTGCTTCATTACACTTTTTCAGCGAAAAGACAAGAGTAGATAATTGGAATAAAACCCCAACCACATCACACAGCATCGCCAACGCAGCCTTACATTACACCCCCATAAAGAAACGGCAAATAAAAAAATATTGCTGGGTTTGAAATATTCATAGGAAATGAACACAAATTTTGGGAGGAAAAAAAAACAACCTTCAAACATTGACGAAAAATAAGAGATTGGCCACGTCCACCACAACCTCATCAAATATTGACCTCACAAGTGAACAGAATTATTTATGAATTTACCATTTTAGGCGATGATTATCACTTATTTATTACTGCACTAAGGTCATGTTTCACAGACTTTTGTAACAGAATAATAAAGCTAAATAAAGAATACACGTCTCAGATAGAACATAAAAGCTGGAGGAGGCCTGTTTGCTGGCAAACCTATTTCTAGGCTTGTTACTTTATAATTCTACAATCATATGGAAAGAATGTTCGAAAACTGTGGTGTGTATAGTAAAGAACAGAATAAAATTAAAGAAACATTCCACTTGCGTAGAACAGTCTAATCAGCACTTTAATTAATTAGAGTTTTCATGAAAACGGGCCCTTACTTTGCAGTGATGGATATCAGGCGTTGTATCTTTTTGTCTTTGTCTTCTTAGCAGCTCTTCTTTTTTTTCCCATGACAGGTTTTCTGTGGAATGTCATATTCATGCTCAGATTAAAATATTTTCTTGATGCATTCTTTGACCTGGGTGACAATTTGTTTGCACATCGAACTTTCCGCCTGCAAAACAACACAAGACTTCAACCTGTCTGTTCAGCTCTTTCTCTGTTTCTAAGTAGCCATCCTGCTGCGGCAGCCACTAAATTCACAGAGCTGTTGATGACATAACCTGATGTTTCCAAAATGAAATGGTCTAATTTTTTTGTTTTTAAGGATGATGCATATCAGATTGTGACGGTTCAGGTGTTACTGCTGATTTAAGGGATGGATTTTTTCATTGTGTTACACACACTATAGCCTTATTTCTTGCTTACAATTGATAGAATATCAATATAACTGAGTCTACAAGGAATATTGATTGTACTTATGTTTTTTACGTTAGTAAAAAGTTAATAATTGAAGTTTCTGAGTACATTTTGTCCAAACAATTAACTACTTTTACATGAAGAGAATAAAATTGATTGAACATTCTATCAATAATCCTTAAATCCGTGACAGAAATTGCTATTTGATTTGTTTTCTGTGCCTGACAACATAATCCATCGGAGGGATTGTTAATAAGCATTTTAAGCAGAATTAGGATGGATTCCATTCTAATTCCTTTTATTAGCCGCGCGTAATGGATTGGACAGTTACAGAAAATTACCAGCAGGGGGCGGTGATGCGCGGTGGCGTTCTTCTTCCCTGTTTTCCTTTTTGTCTCCTGCTCTAAATTCCATATTCACGAAACACACAACACGTTGGAATTTGATTTAAAAAAAGAGACCCAAGATGGAAAATGTACTAATCTGAAATCAATGTGATTTAGACTCGGAATCGGGTCCAGTTGGACCCAAAATGTCCCCAAAGTGCTCTTCACGGGTTTTCTATAATTAGCAGTTTCCAAATTAAGGTTGTGTGAAGCCGTCACGACAATGGAGCTGGTTTTCAGAGCGAGACAGACAAGAGGCCAGAGACGGTAGAGAGAGCCAGACAAAGACGCGGAGAGAGAAGGAGGGAGGGACGCTGTCATCACGTTCAGCCGCGGAGAGGGGGGGGGGGTGTGTTCAGCCGGCGTCTCCTCTCTGCTGCAGAGGCCATGCTGCTGTCCGCCGCCAGTCTCGGTGCATCCCGGTCCTCCGCAGGTGGAGCCTGCAGCCGCCACCACCACCACCACCCCGAGACCCGGGTTAGCCAGCCGGCCTGGACCCAGTCGGTCCGGTCGTAGAGCCTCAGCCCGCCCGGAGCTGCCGGCAGCACCGACCGGAAGGAAGAGGCACCGGGAGAAAGTGGGAGATAGCAGCCTCCCTAGCAACAAACCGGTTCCACGGCATTATTGGTAGGTGCCTCCCTCTGCGTACGTGTGTGTGTGTGTGTGTGTGTGTCTGAGCGGCTTAGCAGCGTTTGGGCGGAATGATGGATAAAGTCAGTCGGGTCGTCACATGAGCAGAAGCGACTAGCGCGCAGGTTTTATAATCGTGGCATCACAGCTTCGCTTTTGGCTCCAGATAAATGTCATTTGTCTGGAAAACGTCCCTCCACGGAATCGCAGGAAAAAAAGAAAAAAATCAGTCTAACACACTTCGTTGGATCATACTGCCTCATTTGATAAGGATAGGTCAAACTACCTGGTTTCAGTGTCTGGATCTTTTGCTGTTTGAAAGCGTTTTTCCACAGAGCGCTGCTCTCTGCATGTGAGCCTGATTAAAGGCAGACCTGCCTTCAGCACAAAGCCCGCAGTTTCCCCCCGTGCTCGGAAAATACTGACCATGCCAGTTGTCATCCGTGTCTCGGGATCATGATGATGATGGGGGGGGGGGTAGTATCTGTCCTGTCAGTGCACCATGTGACTGTCTCCTCTTTTGTTGTCAGGGATGAGGGCACGCTGAGGACTCCGGCACCCCAAAGCGGACCTGATCTGGAAGGTTACTGAGAGGGCATCCAGTCTGCAAAAGGACGTTTGGCTCCGTTAATCTCCTCTGGTTTTGACCACGGGGTAATAGGAGGAGGAAATCTTCATTTTAACACACTCATGATTTCCTCTATGCACTGAAGAAGCAAAGTGTGACTGAAGTCCTCCTATAACCCATCTGTGATACTGATCTAAACCCCTGCTATGGGACACTGCTAAAACGCCTCCGTTCTAAGGTGCTTGTGGTACAAGGTTAGCCTTGAGTTTGGACAGTGGTCATACTTGGGTAGAGCCGAAATGAGTGACTCTCCAGCTGGATCCTAACTTGTTTACACATCACCTTACAGGTATTGCAGTTAGAAGCTCAGTAACCCTACAGCTGGACCTTTGGATTCATTCAGTTTTACGATGGAGTAAAACTCCTTCCTCCATAGTTCTTTTCTCTCTCTGACCGTGGTTACGACTGTGTCCTGGTACTAGAGGAGGACGTTTCTCGTATGCCTGTGAGGAGCTCTCAAAGCCGGTAGCTCATCCATTATGAATTCCGGCACCCTTGAACTGGCTCTGAGGCAGAGCGAGAATTAGACCATCTCTGGCTTTCGGACTATGAGCTTAAATTGGCGTGGACTCTGTTGAAAACCGCTGAACCGTCGTCCACCATGTCTCTGAGTAAGACCCTGGAGCTGGAGCACTTTGACGAACGCGACAAGGTCCGGCGGGGCCGCTCGGCCCGGGCCCGGAGAGATGACTCGGCCGGCAGTGGCGGGGGGTCCGGCCCCAGCTCGCGGGGCAGCAGCCTGGTCCCCAGTCCCGCCCACAGCGCCAACTGCAGCTACTACCGGACCCGCACCCTGCAGGCCCTCACCTCCGAGAAACGCGCCAAGAAGGTCCGCTTCTACCGCAACGGGGACCGCTACTTTAAGGGCCTGGTGTACGCCGTGTCCAGCGACCGGTTTCGGTCCTACGACGCGCTCCTGATGGAGCTCACGCGCTCCCTGGCAGACAATCTGCACCTGCCACAGGGAGTGCGTGCCATCTACACCATAGACGGCGGCAAGAAGATCACCAACATGGATGAGCTGGTGGAAGGTAAGACTCCGAGCCTGTTCAAGTTCAAGTTTGACCATTGCTTGCTTGGTGTTTGTTTTTTTAAAAACCTTTTTACAGCCTTTGTGTTAACCCAATCCCCTCTTTGCTTTAGGGTCAAACTACACATAATTTGATTATACTATAAGGAAGTTAACATCACCTGCTACTGACTACTTCTCATTGGAAAATCAGATCGATAAACACACAAATAATATAAATTATTCATAAAAACGATGTTAGATGATATTTAGTTCCCAGAATCAAAGATGTTTCCTCAGTCAGGCTCTTTCGGTCGCCTCCATTTATGGTGATCTGTTTCCTTGCTTCGAAAGACTTAGCCCTTTGAAAATCTTCCATTTTGAGTTCAGGATATGCTCAGGGTTTCCCGATGGTCCATAAAGATGTTGGATATACTACCAAGCAACCTTTAGGCTGATGTGTGGAGTCAAAAAAGAACCAAAGGTATCAAAGGAGAATATCACTCACTATGTCACGCTGCAATGAATCCTCCTCATCAAATCCTCCTCATCTTTGTTGCTGTAGTATTTATTTCTTGAGCAGAATAAGTATGAAAGTATGACCTGTTAAATGCAGCCACTATTGATTAGTCGCTGTGTTGAGAGTCACTCATGATCCTATCTGTCTCGTGCTGAAGGAAGCCACGAGCCACAGACATTCCCCTGTTGGGGACTGGATCCTCTCTGCTGTATGTGTGTGGTTTGTTTAAAATGAACTAATCCAACTGCACGCGCCTGTATATGATAAATAGATAGATCATTTCTCGAAATGCCAGTTGAAAGGTAAGACGATATTTCTGGATAATTTAACAGCCCCGCTGACATCCAGTCCCTTTTTGCTCGTCCCGTCTTTCCTAAAGCGATTTGGAGAGAAACTGGGTGGCGGTCAAGCAGCATCACTCCGTCATCAATATTGACGCGCGTCTTGTTGTAAAGTCCACTAATGAGCGTTAGTGGCAGGAAGCCGCTCGGCCGGAGATGGAGCCCAAGACGGACGCACCACTTTCCTGCACTTAACACACTGAGCAGAGCACGACAAACTTAATATGCGAGGGCAAAGTGGGGAAACTCATCAACTGCTGCTGCATTCAGAGATGCAAGAAGGGGAAATGCACGGAGGCGCGCAGCTCTGCGATTGGCTGCTTTCCAGCACCACTAATCTCACTGCATTGGGAAGAGCGATTGGCACGTTCTAGTGAATACTCACCAGTTGATCTAGTGATATATGTTTTTGATTAATATGAGGGGATGTAGCTGACATTTATGTCGACAGTGCAGCTTTAGTGTACATTGTTAAAACTAGAAATACGGTATTTACACGAGGTGATTTTAGGATAAAAAAGCGTTCATTCTTTTAAAAGAGAATGAATAGAACATTTCTTTATCAAGCAGCTTTTCAAATGGCAGAAACATAGAAAAATAAAAAAGGAATCATAATGATTTGTATTTTTAAAGGAATTCTTTACAGACTTCTGTGCGAAATCAGCTAATGATCAGTCTTGCAGGTATTTGAGTGATAACCTGGCCTGTCCGGCAAAGAGAAACATGCATGTGGAGAGGAAAGGTCACTCACACAGTGCCTGCAGAGGAAGAAGCATCAGGATGTATGAGCGTGAAACATACAAAGATAAAAAGGTGTGTTTTTGAGCCTTGTGGGCACAGAGATGTGTGTGTGTGTTCGATTTAGAAAGATGGCAGGAGAAGCATTTTTACCATATAAGGTAAAACAGGAAGCGGGTGGCAGTGATTGGCTGCAGTCTGTTGGAACCAGTTACACTGAGCATCATTTAACGTGTTTGGAAAGTATTAAGAGTTAATTCCATCAATATTTGTTCTAGTGAGTGAACGGATAAGAAGTTGCTGTTGAATGTTGATTTGCGTGTTAGTAGGTGAACAAAAGTGGATCAAACACGTCCTTGTTATCAGTCGGCAAGTTTGATTTTAGGATTTGTGCTGGGAGAGGATCACACAGGGTAGTAAAGAAAAATACTATATTGTGCTTGATAGAGGGTGATTTATATGTGAGTAAAAATAGTTTTAAGTATGCTTTACCCTAAAAAATGTTAAATGATTTAAATCCCAAAAGAGAAGTGGCACAATGTTTTATTGGTCTTATGTCTGTATTGTCATATTAGTTGGACAGTAGATGAGAAGTATGACATAAAAGGCAAATGGAACAGAAAATATTAAAATGTGCAAGATTTTCAAATTCAAATTGGTTTAGGGCCACATTTAGGGTATTTTTTACCCTTTCTTCTTCCAAATTTGGTCCATAAGAAGAAACGCAAAGACCCAAGTGGCTCTCAAACGGCTTACACATAACTGGGTTGGATTATATATATGAATCGCCGGGCTGGATGCGTTTCGGGAATCGAGCCTGACCCCTTGGCAGCTCCGTCTCACAAGTGACAGAATATTACAGAGCTGCTGCCAACCTCTTGGTGCCAGATCTGGTACCCGTGTAGCGTTCTGGCCTGGGCAGGTCTAAGCTGTTCTTAATAACCCGAGAGGGGCCAACAGCCCATTAGGCATCAGGGTGTCCGACCACTGGGGTCATGCCGTTAACTACTGTAACTATGTTGAAGATGTTGGGCTACTGGCCACACACATCGCGGCCCGTGACACTGCCTGACGTGCTCCCTGATGACTGGCAGACTGTCCTGTGAGCACAGTCCAGACAGAGAGCTGAATGCGACATCTGCTGTCACCTTCTCCTCATCCTCTCCTGGACACTCGGCTTGTATTACCACACTTCATCTGATGGCTGGTTTCCCCTAAAATAACCTCTGAGCTTAATCCTTTTAAAACAGCTGATTACAACTGTCACTCTTTTACAGAAATGCTTATGGAGACATGTTACACCCTCCCAGCTTTTTACAAGCTGATATCTTTTCCTGAGATCTTAATGAAATGCTTTTGTCCAGATAACCCAGAGACGGCATAGTGGCTCCTCCTTTTATTCCTTTCATTTTACTCCACTGGATCATTTTTGGGTGCTTGGACTGACCTCTGACCGCACCCCTTTGACCCTTGACCCTCCCCTCTTTTCCACAGGGCCTGCCTTTTCCTTCATCTGTAGTAGTTGATAACCCCAAGACTATAAGGAAGCAAACAGTGTCTTTCTTCTCAGGCCAAACTCCAACCTTTTTCTTTCTCCTACATTTTCCTGACCTACGGTCTGACCGTTGACAGCTGGAAGCCAGCTGATGCCTCTTTAGGCCAGAGCGGTATTACAGACTGGGTCTTAGGTGACTCAAGTTGTTGAGATGCACCCAGAACATGACATCTCTGAATAGAAATGCAAAAAAACAAGAGATTTAGCATCCCACTTTTAAGATACGGTGTGCCATTTAAAAAGAAATCGGGCAGAGATGATGAGAGAACTGGTGGGATAACTGTGAACTAGCCCTACGTGGGTGAATGTCTCATAGCATGACTACAGGAGACTACAGACTTTGTCTTACCTAATAAAATGCCTCCTCCTCTCGTTCTCCTTCCTCTCAGGCGAGTGCTATGTCTGCGCTTCCAACGAGCCTTACAGGAAGGTCGATTACACCAAGATCTCCGTCCCCAGCTGGAAGCCCGGCGCCAGCTCCGGGGCCGGCGCCTCCAGCTCCACCCGGAGCTCAACGGCCTCCACTGGCGTGTCGACCAGCGCTCCCACCGCCCCTAAAGAACGGGAGGGCCGGGAGGGCCGGGAGAGCAAAGACTTCATCAAGCCCAAGCTGGTGACGGTGATCCGCAGCGGGGTGAAGCCGCGCAAGGCGGTGAGGATCCTGCTCAACAAGAAGACGGCCCACTCCTTCGACCAGGTGCTGGCCGACATCACCGAGGCCATCAAGCTGGACTCTGGGGCAGTGAAAAGGCTTTACACGCTGGATGGGAAACAGGTGGGGCGTTGTTTCGTTCTCTGGGTCTGTACAGATGCCGCAGCAACACTTTTGGCATTTCCTTGATTGACCTGTTAATATTCTGATGGTAGAAATTGCAGCTTAACCCAACCTCGTAACAACGAAGCCTCAATCTCAAGTCCTTGAGTATCACAGTGAATCAGATAGGAAGAAGGCTTTCTATCGTGTTTGGGCTAATTGCAAATAACAGAAACCACCACTGAGGTAATTATCCGACCCTAATAAGGGAAGTATTGGTCTAACAAAGACCAATTGACCATTTCATTGACAATGCGAATCAAGCGTCAGCATAGCCAGCAGAAATCAAATAAGAGCACTTTACAAAATTGGACATTAGGGCCAAATCGTGTAGAGAATTGTGTTGTTGGGGTTTATTTTGTGGCTTTAAAGCAGCTGCATTGAGCGACGTGTTTAACTGTGCGTGCGCTAAGCCGTGGAGCTGCTGCAGTCAGCAGATCTGCTCCACGACCCTTCGGTAAGCTTTTAGGGGGTTAAGGATTTAAACTTACCGCACTGGGCAGCAGCACTATTTCTACCGGTGAACGCACACCTGCAGACACACTTTCAAACGTGACAAAGGCGGCAGAGAGACAAAGAAAAGTGGTGTCAGCAGGTCGTCTGCGGGACAGAGGGCCTCCGTTTACGGTGAACGTTTTTCATTTATCGACATGCGTTATCCATTGGGTGCTCATTTGTGTCCAAACACTCTGACTTTGCACTTTGGGAAAATAAATTAAGCCATTCTGAGCAGCTGGGATTTAGCAGTCCTGTTGTTTTTGTTTTCTAATCCAAAACTAGACCTTAAAAACGATCCCTCAGACAGATGACGGTTGCTCGCTCTAATTAAATTAAATTTTTTTTACTTCAGCATTATCTGACCAAGTCAGCATTCAAGTGAGGGAAAGACAAGGCATGCTGTGAATCCCAGAGAAAAACAATGTGTGGAACGTCAACTCACACAGTCCAGTATTACAGGCTCCAGCCAGTGACTTCATTTTGCTCCTCTGTTTCAAAACTAGGACAAGGGTCGATTTGAAAATAATTACTCCGCTCAACTCAATATTTGAGTAGCTACCTTAAGCTGTGAATTTAATTGCGTTGACCAAGTCATTTAAAGGGAATATTCCAAAAATGACAAAGCAGGATTTAATCCCATCGGCCTCCGACGGCTTCACACTTTCACTAAGTCGGTTTTAAAGCACCACATCTGAAGAGTTCCTCTTTGAGTTTGTGCAGCCTCTGAAAGCAGAGGGACAGAAACTCCATCTCTCACACGCAGACTTGGGGGGGGGGGGGGGGGAAGAAAACTGCAGTGTTTTTACCACAGTAACCAGTTCTACAGTAGCAGCCTACTGCCACACGCTGGAATGTTCAGCCCTGTCCTGGAATTGTTAAGGCTTGGGATCTCCTGGGCAACGGTACAGCATTAGGATTCTGCTGTACCAGCTCTGTGTTCTTCCCAGTGATTCTGTAAACCCTTCACCCTGCCTCCAAAAACCCAGAGCACTGTTGTGGAGGCTAGTTTTTCAACAGGGTCTAGTTGTAGCATGTCGGCAACAACTTAGCATGTGAAATCATGCAAAAACAGATCAACGCTCGGACTATAATAGACTAAACTCCTTAAACAGCTTAACATGTGGGGTGCAGAGGTTTCCTCATACTCCTGCTGTGTGCTCATTAGTTGTCCCAAAAGGTCAGTTTTTATCTGCCAGAAATCTCACATTTCCCATGATGATTTTGGCAGAAAATTTGATCTTTTTCCCCATTTTGTTATATGTCTCCACTTTAACATCTTTGTTTGAGTTATTTTTTGCAGGCGTCTCTTGGGCTTTGGGAAGTTCGGTTAGCTGCTTCAGCAGGTTAACAACGTCCCTATATCGCCATGGCTTAAGACAAAGAAATGTTGTCTATTTACACTTAATTAGATTGTTTCTCCCAATTTGCAATGAATTTTGTGCATCCTGGAATCAGGTGAGGATAATATTACATAGTCAGTCTACATATTCCCAAAGGACAAATAGAGGAGTCTGTAATGGATACTTAAGTAGCTTTTCACCACCCCAATCAATTCTCCACTGTCAGAACTCATGTCAAGAACTCATTTATTGAAGCTCGTTCATGCCTTCATCTCCAGCAGACTTGACTACTTCCCCAAAATTAAAGTGTCAGTGCCGACAAGAATCAGAAAATATATAGAATGTATAGAAGAAACGTTTGTCTGTGCAACCCAAAAGAGTAGTAGTGATAGATTTGGAAACAGTCGTTTCCCTCTTTTTCTGGCTTAAAGTGAGGACAGGCGCACAGGGAAAAGAGCTTATCTCTTAAATGTAAAGGAAGAGATTTGAAAGCGTGCCCGGTCACTGTGCGCATATGCCAGGGTTGACAAGGGCACAGCTTTCAGGGCATACTCGGCAAGCTAACTGAACAACTGTCGGAGAAATACAACATTTACACGCTTTTTTTTAGCTTTTTCAGTCCTTTAGTTGATTGAGACTCTGCTCAGGGTTTTAAAACTGTCCCACAGCAGCCCACGCCTAAGAGTTTGGATGAGGAAATGGAAGCTTTAATGCAACTTTCAAATAAGCAGAGCTGGTTTAGCTTAGATCTCTGAGGGGCTAACTGAGGTCATTGAGAGGCACAGATGCTCTTAAAACCCGGCAGTGTTCTGAGTTTTACTCACATCGATGACGTTCCACATGGAGTTGTGCCACTAAAATGTCCCCAGTTGTTGGGCATCTCCTCAGAACAAATAGCTGGAATGGATGAATTTACCCATTGAACTCACGTGACCTTATCTCCACTGCGCACCTTTCTCTGTACTGAATAGCTCTTCATCTCCCGTTTTCTCCTTCCTCCCTCTCTCTTTGTACCCACCCTCCGTTCAAATCTGGGACACAGTCACAAACAATTGATATTTAATCTGCAAAACGGTTCTAAGACAGCAGGTTGGGTTTGTTTAAATGTGTGTGTGTGTGTGTGTGTGTGTGTGTGTGTACCAGCCAGTTGAAGCTCTGCCAGCAGCAAACCAGATCCAGACATTCCCTTCTGCCGTCTGCTGTCCCCCCAAACACACACAAATGCATGCACACAGTGATTCTAAAGGTTGGATTGATGGGCCCGTTTGTGTGTTTGTGTAGCTGACCTGTCTGCAGGATTTCTTCGGGGATGACGATGTGTTCATGGCGTGCGGTCCAGAGAAATTTCGCTACGCTCAGGACGACTTTGTGCTCACACACAGTGGAAAAACGCAGGCCTTTGTCAACGGTGAGCCGGCCCCGTTTTTGTCTTTCAATATTTGTTTAATGTATATTAAAGTGCCATATTACATTTTTAACCATTGTTTTACAGGCTCGCTGTGGGTCATTCGGTTCATTTTTCTTAATTAGCTACTTTTTTGTCATTTCTCTTTAGTTCTTCCGCTTTAGTTAGACAATATTACATAAAAAAAGAGCGCACTGCTTCCAGACATAGAAATGTGGGGGTGTTCATGTCTTTTGCACAATATTTTTTTTTGTTCACGTTTAACCAATTGTAAAATGATTAATTCTCCCAGTATTCTCTCAAGCACGTTGCCCCTCTACATCCTGACTGCAACATCCTTTTATGGGCCACTTCACCTCAGCAGTGCAGACTGAAGCACTCAGACTCTGTAATGACAGGCTTTGTCAGCAGTAAACCAGTCAGTTTTAAACCTGAATCAGAACAATTTGTAAAGGCTAATGGAAGTTTTTTTTTTTTTTTTCACGAGGTAATCTTTGGCAAATCCTGTTGGTTTATGTTCTCAAACTGAAGCAAAAGAGACAAAGTTTCTACATTATGGACATCTTATCTGTCTTTTTACCAGTAACACCAGATTAAAACAGTCATTCTGGCCATCTGATTAATTTTTAAATGCCTTTGATTTCAATTTACATTCGGGTCTATGTGTTTATTCTGGTAATGATGATTATTTGATTTGATAATTGCAGAAGAATAAGCCACATATAGATATTAAAATCATTGTTGATCCTCACTCCTAGTCTTAGCGCCATTTTGACTGTTTTCACTATAACAATTATTCCATTTAAAATGAAAGCTGAAGTTTTTTTATCCCCTTTTCCTCCCTTAACATTTTTTCAGAATGCAAGACAAAAGCTCCTCGCTCAGCTGCCCCTCAGAAGATCCCCAAAACCCCCAGCGGCTCTGGCCTCTCTTACTCCAAGACTCCACCCAGAGGCCTGTCCAGGACCAAGTCTCCCGGCTTAGGTGCGACACAAACATACCCACTTAAAAGCAAGCCGGCCTGGTTTTCTGACCTGATTTCTATTTTTTTCATGAACTGATAGAGGGAGTTTATTATTATTCACACATCCCTCCTTTGTGGTGAGGAACAGATACATGGACGGTGGCAATTTTAATCTGAACCAGGATTGCTCTTCTCTGTGTCACGCAGCCAATGAGACCTCAGGATCGCAGTCCGCTGGGAAGTCAAACAGGTCCAGCCCGTCTCCCACCAGCCCCGGGAGTCGCCGCAGCCTCAAGGTCAGATTTCTGATTTGATTTGGTTTTAGTACGGTCTGTCTGACTTTGACTGTCACTGATGCGTTGAATGGTGCTTGAATGAATATATGAAAAGTCATTAAATAATTAACCTTAGCGTCAAAAATCTGAACAACTTTTTCTAGAACAAAAGCCATCACCCTCTTTTTGAAAACGGACTTAATTCATCCTCATTACCGGCGTGTCATCGTGTCAATGTGACCACAAACTGTACTGAGATGTGTCTGAAAGTATGAGCCTTTCCAGTTTTCCAGTCCTGTGCAGTTTTCATCACAGACAAGCTGAATCCTAAACTTGAATAAGCCATCTTCCTTATTGCGGATCAGAACTACTCACAGATCCGGCATATATGGAGGCGGTAACCTCCCATTTTCTTCTGCTCAGATCTCTCCTCGCCGGGCCTCCTCCACAGATGTCAATGGAGAGGCGGAGCAGCTGGATGACGCTGTGGAAGGTGTGTGCGTTCAACACTTTGACAAGCCAGCTCTGTGCGAGTGCGTCTGTGACCCTGAAATGTCACAGCTGAGGTCTTGGGACTGACATGTCTGAAGGCTGGTCTAAAGAATTTGAATTTTTCAACTTAACATGAAATGGATTAAAAAAAAAAAGAAAAAACACATTTTGTGAAAGGACCGAAAGCTCAGAGCGCCGCCGGATGAGCCAGAGGCAATTTGAAAGCCCAGAACTTCTGGCGTCTGTGCTTAGTGAGGGCTTAACCCCTGTGGAGCGTTGAAAGTCAATACAAGTCACACTGGCAAGCGCCCCTGTTAGCTTATAGGTTTGCTTGTTCAGAGGTGGGAAACGGGCGACACATTGAGGCCAACGTTTCCCTTTTTTTCTTCCTCTTCGCAGTTAACGGAAACCGAACGGTTTCCTCTTCCACCATCAACGAGAAATATAAAGTGGGGGAAGTCATTGGAGATGGGAACTTCGCTGTGGTGAAGGAGTGTGTGGAAAGGTAAGCCTCATTATGATAGACTCCTTACAGCTTAAGCTACTCAGAAAGGATTTTGTTGCACACCAAGTTACACAAAGAAAAAAGTGAACCTCATTTTCCAATATGATCAAAATTGCTGGACTATTTCTGTGCATGTGCCTATCAAATAAATACCCAGAAACAGCTCACAAAATGCTTCACTTTAAATGACACGCAGTCAATTTAAATAACACAGAATAATAGAAAAAATTTTTTAACATCTAAATTTGACAAATTTAAGACTAAACTGGATTGCATGTGATTTAATGAACATTATGTGTGACGCATTTCTCACAGATTTCCTGTGGTCTCTCGACCCCCGTAACCCCCTCTGTTTGCTTGACCCGCAGGTCGACGGGCCAGGAGTATGCTCTGAAGATCATCGACAAGGCCCGCTGCTGTGGGAAGGTAATAGCGATTTGATGCACTCAGCACGCAGCCTCTGTTAACACCGAGCTACTCAAAATGGTTTTCAGATGGTCTAAGGAGTTCAGAATTAAGTCACTAGAAAGAAAGATATTTTTTTCAAAAGCTGACATTTTGAGAAATTTTAGTTGTAAAACCCTGTGACGAACCCTGAATTTGAGCGTGTTTATGCATTTATTCTCTTTGTAGAGGCACATAGTTGTAATATGGCCTACAGCACACTAGCACCAATAATGTTCTCACTCCTCTAAATGAACCCAAGTGTGTTCGTGTCACCAGGAGCACCTGATAGAGAACGAGGTGGCGGTCCTGAGGAGGGTTCGACATCCGAGCATCATCCAGTTAATCGAGGTGGATGAAACGCCCTCTCAGCTGTTCCTGGTCATGGAGCTCGTAAAGGTTTGGCATCTTTTTTGTCCTCCTTTTTTTTGTCGTCCTTAAAGCCTTGAAAATAGATTATAAAAAAAAAAAAAGAAAGTTAAGCAAAGTGTTTTATCAGTTATGGAAAAGCGCTCTGGCCCTGCCGGGACCTACTTTTTATCACACCTCTGCCCTGTTTTAGGGCGGCGACCTGTTCGACGCCATCACTTCCTCCACGAAGTACAGCGAGCGGGACGCCAGCGCCATGGTGTTCAACCTGGCCGGGGCCATCAAGTACCTACACCGGATGAACATCGTGCACAGAGACATCAAACCAGAGAACCTGCTGGTATAATCGGATACACACACAAAAAAAAAAACACACAGAAAATAGCTCAATTGACCTCAGAGTGTAGGTTTATTTACAGCTCATCGGTTATCGATGCTGCGCCTCAATGCTGAGACGACGTTTCAGCAGCGATGTAAAAACGTGCCCGTTTAATGCCAATGTGCAGGTCTGCGAGTATCCAGACGGCACCAAGTCACTGAAGCTTGGGGATTTCGGTTTGGCAACGGTGGTAGAAGGACCGCTGTACACAGTGTGTGGCACGCCCACGTACGTCGCCCCGGAGATCATCGCTGAGACGGGGTGAGACAAAACATGAGGCCGGACTTGTTATCCACAGGAAAAGCCACAGCAGGTGTAAAGGTTTTATCTTTTTTAAATGAAAGTCCCCTGAAAGCATTTCTTTTAGGCCCTGGTACTGGGAGGCCTTTTTTAAATGTTGACACCCTGAACTTTAAGGTGCGTAAGTCCAAAGAGGGGCGTGCGTGAACATGAAAGCTGGCTTTCCCGAGCAGGGTGGAAACAGTTAGGAGTTGGGATGCCACAACACGGGCTAATTGTTATGGGAAGACACAGCCTTTCTACTCACTGACCCTGAGTGATGGTTCAGTAAGTGTCACAACAGGTGGCGTGCTAACTCCTGGTGCGTCTTAAAGCTGCAGCAGGAGGATGAACTTCCTCATATCAGAAAACTTTACATGGCAGTCATCGTTAGTTATACATTTAAAAAACAAATGGTACAGAGCAAGACTTAAACTATTTTCATTGCTTTAGATAAAAGGTAAAAGCCAGGTTATGTTTTTTTAAATCAGATTTTTTATGGATTTATGGAAAGAGTCTAACTTGTTTTACTTTTCATAACAATAGATTCCATTCTGTAGTCTCCATTTAATTTCGATCTCAAAGCAATCATTTTTGGTCCAGGACATATTTTTCTCTTGACTTTTGGACAAATAAACTTTTGATGGTAAACTCAGTGACACTGTGTGTGTGTGTGTGTGTGTGTATAGTTATGGTCTAAAGGTTGACATCTGGGCAGCAGGAGTCATCACCTATATCCTGTTGTGTGGATTTCCTCCTTTTAGAAGGTCAGTAAATATTCAGCAGCCGTGTATTCTCTTCATTCTAATAAAGAATTCATGTTAGTTAAATTTTTTAATGAGGGCAGCTTATCATTTTTGTAACGGTCATATAAGTTAAGAGCTTTTTCCTGACTCTTTTCCTTTCGCTCCTCAGTGAGAATAACATCCAGGAGGAGCTTTTTGATCAGATCCTCAGGGGGAAACTGGAGTTTCCATCACCAGACTGGGACACCATCAGTCTGCCTGCAAAGGTACCTTCTCGGACTCATTTAGTCAGGAGGAAACGTGTTTAAAGGGAGTTTTAAAGGAAGCTGATGGAATTATAACTAAGTTTGTTAAATGTCGCATCAGTAATGAGTTAAATTATCACAGATTAATGCCTGCTATTTTGCTTCCAGCTCTTTAAAGGTTTGAGGGTTTTCTGGAAGCAGCTAATTTGGCATATTTTCAATAGACTTTAACAAAATGGTTAAAAGCATAGATGAAAGTTCCCCTACAAAATGAAAGCTAGGTGAGAAAGGTGAAAATTGTAATGATAAATTGAAAAAAATCTAATGAAACTCACCATCTCAACTAGTTTTAAAAGCCCTGAAGCCCTGAGCAAAAGGAAAAAACACATGGCGCACATTATTCCATGGCGCTCACAGTCACATGACCTGTCTCTCAGATGCTGATTAGTCAGATGCTGCAGGTGAACGTGGACGCTCGCTTCACTGCCGAGGAGGTCCTGTCCCACCCCTGGGTGACGGTAAGAGTGTAAACCGACAAAAAGTTGCAAAGGAAATTTAGGATAGCAAGTCACTGAGTTGTTTTTGTCCAGGACGAAGCACCAGTGGAGTCCAACGTTGTGAGCAGCGCTGATGACCAGGCTAGCGGAGACGCCCTGGAGGCGGAGCACGGATCCCCGATACTGGAAACCAAACAAGTCCCCTCGCCTCTCGTCTAGGAGGGGTCCCGGCTCCCCCGACCGGAGACAGAACAAAGCTCAACATCTGCCTCCTCGCATCTGGTCAGGAGGGGATGAAAAAAATCAGAGGAGTTTCTTCTCACCGAGAATATTTCCTTCTGCCTGAGAAACACTCAGTTTGGAGGTCGGAGGTGACCCGCTGTGAGGGGAGGAGCCCTGTGCCATCCACCGGAAACAAAGTCAAAGCTGCTCAGTCTGGTCTCAAATGTCCAATGCAAACCATACATGTCCCTCTTGGAAAAGTCCCGTTTCACCTTCTAGGACCTTAACAGAAACAGAAAATGCAGTTATCTGGGTTGATGTAGGGTTAGGGTTAAAAATGTCTCCAAACCAAATATATTTAGGTTCTGTTCCTTTTTGAGACCAAACAAGCTCTCACTCATCTTTTATAAATCTAAAACACATCTGGTTACATCTGCTGAGGACAGTTTCTCGTCATGAACACACTACATGAAACCAAATGAGTCCCCATAGATCTGGAAAACAAAGCCTGCTTGGTTTCTATTCATGGGAACCAGTGTCCTTCCCTCGAATGTAGGATCGGTCGTACTTTCAGCATTTCAGCACGAATAAGTTCTTTCAAATCTGGGCTCTTGCACCACTCAAGTTGTCATGGCACATTAAATATGGTCCCATCTGACTTAAATCCAGACTGAAGCTCAGGACATAACTAAAACACGTTCCCTTGTATGCGATTGAGTCCCCCATCCCCCCCAAATAATTCCCCCAAAAGTCCGACATGCTCCCAGCCCCATGGTCTGGATTCATCTGTTTATGTGCTGAAAATTGACCAGGGCTCATCTCGTTGTGCACATGCTATCTTTCTGGGTGTCTCCGGGAAACCGTTTCCGACCTTTTGTCCAGACCTGCTTGCACTCACCTGGAGCCTCGGCTGCTGAGCGGTGATCAGCTCCAACCTGTTGTTGGTTCGGAATGAATGAAGTCGCCTCCCTGCTGCTCCAGCGGCGCATGTGCTCTATCCACATAGGGACCCCATGAAGGTGCTACCATTTCCCTGGAGCCGGACCCCTCACACATCCGTTGGTACGAACTGGCTGTTTAAAAAGGGCCTCAAGCATTTTCAAATGAAACTGAATCGTTCAGAAATGTCGTGGTTATGGGATTATGTTCTCTGACCAGGATGTCTTCCATTCCCTCTGGGAAACGTCCCCTTTATCCCCCCCTCCTCTCCCTCATGCTTTTGCCCTCTGGTTCTCCTTCTGCTCGCCCTAAAGACTTTTCTCATTTCTACTCCATTGTCATGAAAAAAGAAGAGACAAGTGAGCACTGTGCCTGTTTACACTGCTGAGTAATTCATTTCAACATCCCTAAATCTGAGCCCTTTGTTCCACAGGTTCAATCCCTGAGTTCATCACTGAGTTCTTTTTTTTTTTTTTTACATACTTTCTCTATCAAACGGAGCAGGAAGAGTCTGAATACTTGGGCGGTACTTTTTCCTGACATGTTCTAGACTGGAAGATCTGCTCCGTTTCTGCCCTTGTTACAGTGGTTCTGACTGACTTTTGATTTTTACAATGCTGAGGGATTCATTTTAGGAGAAATAAATCCCAACAATGAGCCTCCCCGAGCCTTGCTTTCCTTTTTCATTCCTCCACAGGATAGGTCCCAGTGTCTGGCTCTCCCTCTGCTCTCAGCCTCTCTGGGGACTTTTGCACTGTAACTCTGATCTACGGAGCGACTTCAAACCTCACATTTTCTACAATCCGTTCCACAGCCTGCCGAGGTGTCCGCCCGCGTCGGGACTGGAGTCAGTGGCACGTTTTGGGCCAGTCCACAGCTCTCCGCCTCTTGGTTTACATCGGGACAAAACGCAATGTAAATATTGTAAATATCACGCTCTCTGTCGGCGTCTGTCTCTGTGAGTCTGTTGTGAAGTAGGAAAACAGTAGCATCTTGAAAAAAAAACTCTGTTGAGCAACAGTGAAAAGAATCGGTCTCATCGTTGACACTGTCTCAACACCCTGACAAAAACCCACCAAAAAGGCCGCGTTGATACAGAAAACATGTTAGGTTTTAGATGTCATTTCAGTAGTCAGGAAGGTATTCTTAAAAAAAAAAAGAAAAAAAAAAAGAGAAAAACGTGAGCTTTAAGGTTTTTGGAGGGTGCTGAATAACTATAATGAAAGAGTTCCTGCATTAAAGTCCATGACAGGAATGGACAGTGATGGATCCCTTTCCTTATATGGTCATGTGTCTGAGATAAGACATCCACCAATCATATTGATCCATCGACACACCCATCGTTCTGTGCGTCAGTGTATGTAGTTTTTAAAGGTCAGCAAGAGGGAAGGAACATTTTCATGTTGAAGAAAAGCTTTTGGAGGCGTGTGTCTGTCTCAGTGTGTGTGTGTGTGTGTGTTTTGTGTGCATCAAAGGAAAGGGTTTCTTTCTGTAAAACTTGAAAAGAATTGTCAGTCATCATCTGGATAAACGTGTTGACCCCATGTGGTGACGTGACCTTTCCATGGCCTTTACCTTTAGCCGGAGCTGCTGGTTCAGAGTTTGGCCCCGTGGGATTCTGAGGCTACAAGTTTGAGGGGTTCGAAGGACCTCAAAGTACAACATGGCTGCCCTGCCAAATAAGAAAAAAGCCAGAAACATTTTTTAAAAGAGGAGACATCTGCAGTAATAAGTAATTAGTTCATTTAATGCGAGTCTGGCTTTAGCACAACTTTAAATGTGCGAGCTACAGATAGGACAGCATATGTTGATGCAGACGGTTAAAACACTGAATCTCAGTGCAGAGTTCCCAATAAAGTGATACCCTGTCTGTCTTTGAACTAACGTTGGCTGCAAAGTAGCTCAGTTGCAGTCATTTCCTCTTTGTTTTTAAGTGTTAGGCGAGCGCTCTGACAGTATTAAGGTGAGCAGTGACGTGATTGATGTGCAGCCAACAGCCCCGCCTCCCTCAGTTCCTCGTAGGGATTCACGGCTGCTCTGAGTCCGCACCAGCCAAACCCTCTACCAGCAGATCCGCCTCTGACCTTCTATGCCTGCTACGAACCCAGTAGTCTTAATTCTTTTGCTTTGTACCAAACCGAGAGGAGCTTTCCGTCGTTGCCGTTGCAGCTGCAGCTGCCCGGGCCAGCTGGCAGCTCAAGTCTGTCCCTGTCCATGTCAGTTTTGTGTTGACGTTTCCGGTTTGGGGTCGACCTGTTGGCTGGTTGAGGAGGCAGAGCTGCCAAACTTCTCCCTGACAAGGCTCAAAAGGTTCATTTGCTTGCATCAGAGTCGGCAGATTATTTTTTATATTTGACTCAAAGTGAGTTTGATATTAAATCTGACTAAGCTGACCTGGACCTCTTGAACTCCTTTGCATTTTGCACTTGATAATCCTGTCAGAAAAACACCAACGTCAGCCGGAATTTCAGTGTTGTTCAGATTTGTACCTCTAAGATGACTGTTGCTGGAAGGAAAAACGAGTAAGAAGGCACATGTGAAAGAAAACCCATCTCTCGGCTTATTAATTGAAAACCTGCCTTTAAACTTCAGATTCTGGTTCTCTTTAAACCAGCCGTACTGTTTTTACTGAGATGTTCCGTTGTTCGTGAATGCTGGCAATGAGAAGAGTTTAAAAGATAAAAAGGAGCTGAATCAGTTTTGACTCGAGTGGCTGTGCTTGCTCGGCCCTTTTGTGTGTGTGTTTTTTTAAAAATATCAATTTAAGTGTGTGTGGGAACATTTTCAATCATGCCTCATCTAAGACAGAAACTTACTTCCTATTTTATAAAGAGCAGTAGATAAACTAGGATTCTCAAGCATACTGAGATGGGTTTTCCCCAAAATAAATCTCGGAGCCCTGAGGATGATCAGATTTTTAAACCATAAATGTGACTTCAGTCATTCGCGACAAATCTGAAGCATTTTATCACATTGTGTGTAAAAACAACAAAAAACATTTCTTTGCAGCTAGTTATCTCCAACTTCAAGTCAAATCAAAAGAAAAATATAAATCAAATGAATTTGTTTCCCCAAGAGGTACTTTTAGGAAAACTAGACCTGCTTACTATGAAAGGAGGAGTGAAAAAAAAAAGTGTTTTGAAGACATGTTTTAATGCTAACAACATCTGTAATGTGATGTATGTTGATGTGTGTTTGCTGGGTTCAAGGTGGAGGACACGAAAGCCCTGATTTGTAATGAGAGAATTCAACTGTGAAATAAAACTAATGCAGTGCATAAAAAGAAACCGTTTTTTTATTCCTACAGGATGAAAGAAAATTTAAAACCAAGGTATATATATACAGATATTGTTTTTTAAATGAGTATTTTCCACTTTGCCTCAGTCAATTTTAAATTAGGTTTGACCAGAGGAGATAATGTGACTGGATCCTGTTCACATATGGCTTCACATTTGCTTGACTGAGCTTTAACCTATATTTTTGGATGGTACAATGAGCTGTGTTGGCAGAGTACTTGTGATTTCCATAAAAGAACGCCATCTGTGCAACCTGAGGTCTCAATTACATATTTTGCAAATTGAGATAAATATTCATCCATATTCATCCATTCTGACTTTGCTACACAATTAGTTGATAGAGATCTTTGCAGATTGATCTATACATGCCTTTGTAAGGTGCTCTTTTTATACTTGATTACATTACTGCTAGATGTCCCCCCCCCCAAAAAAAAATAAGGCCACGCAAGAAGATGGGAAACCTTTGAAGATACAAATGACACCTGACTTTAGTTTCTCAAAGAAAGTGCTGGCCAGCATTTGGCTGGAAAAAAAAAAACTTTAGGTTAAACCTGTCTTTTAACCCAACTTCTTCTTCAAACTGTTCACTGAATACGTTTTATTGACGTGTCACGTCGCCAGGTTTTTACTGGCTGCTGAACAGGGCAGAGGTCAAAGATAAAACTAAATCAGTGTCAGATTAGTTTGAAGGAGAGTGTGTGTGTCTGTGCCACATGCAGCTTTCTCATCTTTTTTGTTGAAAAAAGCTTTTTCATTTTGAATAACCACATGAAAGCTATTTATATGTAATGGTTCAGTTTATCCCAGAGGGAAATACACTCCAATGCTTTTCATGAAGTAATATCTCAATCTGAGTGAAAATCTGTTGACTTTTATAAAGCACAAACATTCAGACTGAATAACTTACTGTAATTAAAAAGAAACTTAACTGCATGGGAACATAATGGATTAATATTTAATTATAGCATAAGTATCTAATGCCATCAGTGTTTTATGATGGGATGAAAATATGTACACTCTGAGGATATTTACCAGTAAAGCATTGCACAGACACCTGTCATTATAGTTGTTTTTAACAGAACATCTATAACCGATTAAAAAAAAGAAAAAGACAATGGATTTCTATCTTACACTTTCAGGTTTAAATGAGGGCAATGACACTGCCAAAGTTCAAGCTGATCATGCACGTGTAAATATGGGACAAATGGTTTCTTTTTTTACATCTGTAAAAAGAAAAAAAAACCCATCTTTCTAACCAGTACAAAGTTCATCTCTGACACTGTAGTTTCTGACTGCTCACCCGTTTACTGGTCTGACACTTCATCGATTTGTGTTATCTCTTACCTTAAAAGTCCAGAAGCTGGCGGGCTGCCCTTCATTTGAAGAGTGGACGGGGAAAATTGGCAACATTCTCAGTGAAGAAGAAACAGAATGGAGGAGAGTGTAAATCACCGGAGCTCTGTGAAGTTCTCCTGCCCAATCTGCCTGGACCTACTGAGGGATCCGGTGACTATTCCCTGTGGACACAGCTACTGCATGGACTGTATTAAGACCTGCTGGGATGAAAAGTACAAGAGAAAAGTTCAGCGCTGCCCTCAGTGCAGGGAAATCTTCACACCGAAACCTGTCCTGATGAAAAACATCATGTTAGCAGACTTAGTGGAGGACATGAAGAAGATTGGGCTCCAAGCTGCTTCTGCTGATCTCTGCTACGCTGGAGCTGAAGATTTGGCCTGTGACGTCTGCAGCGGGAAGAAGCTGAAAGCCATCAAGTCCTGTCTGGTGTGTTTGGTTTCCTACTGCGAGAAACACCTTCAGCC
>CAJRST010014446.1:7296676-7321087 GCA_907169785.1 Menidia menidia | reverse complement strand
ACTCCGGTGTCGGGTCCCCAGTCCTCAAGAGTGGGAGTGTATCTGGATCACAGAGCGGGCGTTCTGTCTTTCTACAGCGTCTCTGACAGCATGACCCTGCTGCACCGAGTCCAGACCACATTCACTCAGCCGCTGCACGCCGGAGTTCGGCTTTTAGGATACGGAGCCACCGCTGAGTTAAAAGTTAAAAAAGAGTCATCTTAATTAAAAAGTAGAAATCCTGTTTTAGAAGTTAAAGATATTCAATACTTTTGAATGAACAATTTTGGACTTTATTTAAGTTTATTAAATACATTTTTGATTGTTCTCAACTACCAGAGGCGACTAAAAACTGGAAGTGTGTTAAGTAATGGTAATTACTTTACTTCTTGATTCAATTAAAAAATTACTTAAAAAAGGGAAAAATAAAAAATAAAGAGTGCCTCTTTCTGTTAATGCCTGTATTCTCTCTATGATGCTATCAGTCTAAAAATATTCAGTCCTCCACAGTAGGAGTGCATCTGGATCACAGAGAAGGTCACAAATCAAAACAAGATGTCCTCATCAGATGGCCTGTAAACATTTTAGAAATGCATTTCTTGAATACTTTCAGCATATTTGGAGTTACACTAAAAAGTTTTAAATGATCAATTTAATTGTTGATCTACTTTAGATCTACCAACATCGTTTTTTAAATTTTTTATTCAGTCTAAATCTAAAACAGACTTCTAATAATAGCCCATCTATCAGGGCTTTGAAGTACATCTTCATCTTTCAATGAGGAAAGTGGAATATAAAATGGATGAATTGAGTTTTGCTAAAACACAAATGATCAAATATCTAGTAATCCCCTTGGTTTACATAGTGCGTCATAGTTTAAGGTTACCGTGGGGGCAGGGATGACATCCTTGACTCATCCAGAGATGGAAAAAGCCACTGACTGACGCCTCTCAGCTCTCTGACCTGTACGTAATGTAGGTGTTTCTTGGCATCTTTAAAGCTGCTTGTAAACACAACTGTTTCTACACAGGGCTTTACCGGCTTTAGAGTCGGCCCCCGCACAGAGGCAGGGGGACTTCAGAACTTGTTTCTTTGACTCTCTGGCTGTGATGTCCGCCGCCCCAAAAGGCCACTGCAAACAGTCATCTGCAAGAATGACAGTGCCTTACATTATATTCATTAACCTGAAGTTAACAGAGATCATTTACTCATATCATCATGTACAATTCAGCATCAATATTTCCTTTGTTTTCATCCACATTCATTTGCAATTTTTCTACCCTACCTAAAAATAAAATCTAATTTAAGTCTTCTTAAAAATAAGATTAAAAAACTGATCTATACAAGTTCCCACTGGTCAGTTTACACAATAAACCAACCTGGGTGATTTGGTGACAGCTAAATATGCTTTCACTTGTCCATCAGCCACGTTTTTCTCTGGGCTCTTCCACAAAACCCAGCACTGATCATCATGTGGTGTTCTCGCTCCTTTTCCACAGTTGATTTAACAGAAAAACAAAACAAAGCCATTGACTGAGTTTGAACGGTTTCCTCTCCCGTGCTGGTTTTCTCAAAGTTTATTCTCCAAAGAAATATAGTCAAAGTGTGATTTTTAAAAAGATACCCAGTTTAATTTGGAATTAAAAAGTAAAAATTGGAGTGTCTGGTTACATATCCAAATATCATCGCAAACATCAGTCACACTCAAACTTGTACTCGTGTGTCATCGCTGATGTAATTAAAACAGAGACAAACACTGTTGAATGCTTTTTTCTTTCTTGGGCGTTGAGCCACCAAATTAGTTGTGATGACAGCTGAAGACTAGTCAAATTAAAAAAACTCCATACTTTAAAGTGCAACTCCAGCTTTTTAGTTATTCCTCAGAGAAGAATGAATAAAGGTGAATACCTGTGTGCTGCAGCAATAGACAGAAAATAAAAAAATACTGTAATCCCAGTTAGCATTATTGTGTGAAATGTTTTCTCCCCAAACGAAAGAAAGCTGTGTGAAATGGACTTTTCGAGACAGTTTGAATCTGAACATATTGGACCTCAAAGTGTAAATTAGCTGTATTATGTCAGTATTTTTTCCTTAAAAAGATGGAAAATCAGTCCCGGCTGATGGGATAACTGCACATTTAAAGAGAAAGTTAACTCTCAGTAGATGAGTGTGGCTCATCATCAGGAAACGGCTTTTGTAAGAACCAAGAAGAGTAACAGAGTGAGGGAGCAAGGAAAGGATGTTCCTGCTCATACAGTAACACCAAAACCTGAATGTGTCTCACCTTCGTTTGCCTGCAGGAAACTGAAGGCGAGTAAAGCGGTTAGAAACCTGTTTCAGTTAGTGGAACCGTCTTTGATTAGAAGGTTTACCAAACATGCTAAAGCGTCTCACTGCTCACTTTGTATTAAATGTGTAGTGGTATGACTTTTAACTGTCCTTGTGATCACTTTATGTATGTATATATATATATAAACAAAGAAAAATACAACTATGTTAATCTTTAAGTTTCCATACATCACAATCACCTTTCATTTATGTGTTTATTTCCACTGAGCGGCTTCTTTCATCAGGGTAAAAAAACAGAGGCTGATAAGCTCTCCATGTCTTCAATGAATACGCAGGACTTCTTTCAGATAAAAGATTAAACCTGATTTATGTCAAACCATCTGTTAGAAAACCTTCCTTTAATTACAGGCATGTGCATCTCCCGGTCTCTTAAAGCAAAAGGCATTTTGACATTTTAATGTAAACTACACCAAAAATGTCCCAGTTCTTTCGTTTTGAAAAAAAAAGAAAAAAATTCAGACCAGAACAGAAAAACAAGAACACCCTTTAAACAAGAACACAAACCAAAGCCATTTTCTGTCTGGTTTCAGGTGAAAATAACATCCTGCCTGCAGCTGACCTTCACCTGATCAGCAGCCACCCAGCCTAACGCTCAACAGTACCTTCCATAAAATAGCTCAAGATGTCAGTTATGACTTATAGATGCCTATGTTAAAATAAAAGGTTTCACCTAAAGTTAATTAGTCCTAGCTCTTCTGCTCCAAACAGTCCAAATTCATGATCTCTGGACGAGCCTAAAAAGTATATGAAAAAAAAGAGAGAAAGGTTGTCTGGATGTTGTTTTTACATAATCTGCATCATTTCGAACAAATTGCCTTGAGAATAAGACATAGTATAATTGTGTAGTACGAATTCCAGTCCACTTGCTGTCAGAAGAACATATAATGACAGAAAGTTGAAAAATACAGTCCAAAGAAAAACGAGTCGGCATCTGAAGGAAAAATAACAACACAGAATAGTCTGAAAATTCTTCCAGGTCCAATAAGATCTGATCAAACTTAGTTTAGTCCTTTTTAAAACTGTCGGAGCATAAAAAAACATCAGTTTAAAAAAAGAAAAAGAAAAATATCTTCTAAATGTATGTATTTGTCCCCATGTGTGCAAAGGCACAGGTGAACTCCCTATGATGTGCTTTCAAGTCTGTGTTTCCTCCAACCTCAGGTTTTTACTTTTTCCGCCAGACGTTTTGGGGGTTTCCTCGTCAGAGAAATGAAATGTAGTTTTTGGGCACGATTCCACGTTGCTCTCCCACTGTTCCGAAAATCCACTGCTCATCTACAGACTCCAACTGTGTGATCATGTCACCAACCTGCTCGGGGGGAGACAGAGGCAGGGCAGTTTGTTACAGTCTGATGATGAATTTGACAGAAGAGGCATATACTTTAGTTATATCTTTAGAAACAGATTTTTTTAAGGAAGAAATATCCACTCCTCACACACCTTTAGTGTAAGCTCACCCTCGCTCTCTGCTGTAAAGTCAAACAGAGCCTTAGCTGTTCCTTTAACCACTGGCTGCTGGGCTGTGTCTGAGGGAGCTGGAAACAAGAAGAAGAAGAAGAAGTCTTGGTGGGAACAAAGCAGATAACTTCAGACCCAATTTAGAGAGTATGGGTGTGCTGATTTATTTGTCTGGATCCCCTTTTGCTTTGAAAATGTTGTGTCTTTGTGGTGTACCCTGGCTAGGCTGTGTGAAGGCTGCAGGGAAAAGACCCGCTCTCCCCTCCAGTTTCCCTTTTCTCCACTCTGCATCGATGTGCTCTGTCACATGGATCAGCGCCCCCTTGTGAAAGGACAGATCCTCTTCAGTCTGACCGGGGAAGTCAAACAGAGCCACGACCCACTCCTCTGCCTGCTCAAAAAATAGAAAAAATAAAAAGATAAATAAATCAAGGGATATCAACTATGTATATATCTATGTGTGACACACACCCACACACACACACACTAACCTCTGAGTCTGAACCCTGTGGCGTTTTGAGTACTGCTGAGAAAAACATGAAAAAAAAATAGATTGTTAGACTTACATCCTCAGATGAGAACTCTAAGAACGCTTTTAAATGCACACACTGAGGAACGACAACAGAAAGATGTTTTTAAAAAATGAAGACACTTAACATCAGAAAATGTCTGCCCACCCGAACTTTCTGTCCCCGCCGTTTCTTTGGATATCTGTTTAGACATTTCCTCCTGTGCCGCCTCTGGCTGTGGGAGGGGTTCCACCACCTCTGTGAAGTTCAAGGGGAACACACCGAGTCGCCCGTGGATCCGGCCCCGCCCCCACTCCTCCCCAATGAGCTCCAGAAGGACAATGACGTCGCCCTGGGAGAAAGTCAACTCGTCCTCCTCCTCTCCCTCGTAGTCAAACCTGGCAACACAGCGGGGGCCGCTGCGAGGGCAGACGACTGGTGAGGCAGGTGCACATCTCGGACAGAGTTGCTGTTAGAGGGTTTTTTTGTATTTTCTTGAGTCTGACCTGACAGGAGAAGGGTCTGGCTGCTCTTTCTGCTCAGCAGGCTGTTCAGGCAGAATAGACTTTAAAAAGAAGAGAAAACAAAAAATAAGTATCACATAACACTTTCATACCTTCAAAAAGTAATTTGAAGTCCAGAGTTAAAAGCACTGCCCACACGACTGATACTTCTCAAAACTGAGTTAGGCTAGTGCTGGAAGCCAATCTGTGGGTTTTACAAACATTCAAGAAAAAGTGATACCTTTTGTTATAAATCTAATCAGTTCATTTCAATTCAAATCTGGCTGCATAATTGGTAAATTAAACAATTTGAATCAGGAACTACAAGGTCAGAACTAATAAATTGATTTAATACTTTTCAGGACTGCATTAACTACATGAAACTCATTTCAGAAAATTTGCAATTTTTTAACCGGTGAGGCCCAGGAGCAACAGAAAAGGCTGAAGTCCTTAATTTTTTGGGAGACAGACGAAAATAAAATTCCCATTTTAACACTGATGACAGATCTTTTGAAAGTTGAAAATGGAGCCAAACCTGAGAGTCTGAGAGGGTAAGATCTTCTAAAGCAGATTTTGATTGACTGTCCTGATCTGGGACCGGCTCTGGTTGGGTGTCCAGGTCCAGGAGACACTGTGAAGTGTTTATGATAGGCGTGATCGTGCTTTGACTTTTAACTTCAACCATCTGATCCTCAGAGCGAGCAGGGCTTGGATCATCCAGGACAATCAGAACCTCCTGTTTCTGAGAAATTAAATTAGATTAAATTAAGACCAAATCTGTAGACTGTTATTTACAAGAGCCTGCTTGTGTTTCTATGTGCCTGTGGGTGGATGTGCTGTACCATGTAGCTGTTGTAAAGTGGGTGTCCGGGTTTGGGGCGCGGTGGCAGAGGCGGGCCTTTTTTGGCTACCCTTTGACTGGCTGTTACAGAGGAAGGAACAGAAGTGGTCACAGGTGACACAGAGGAAGTGGGAGGGGCTTTGGACGGAGGTGTGGTCTGGTTGGCAGAAGAGGTTAAGTTGACGGCAGGAGGTGGGGGCCTTGAGGGGATGGATTTGATTGGTGGGGGACGAACTGGCAGGAGCTTCACACTTGATGGGCTGCAAAAAAACAAAACAAAAAACAAAAAAACAAAAAAAAACAAAAAAGGGGTGGATCAGGTTTGAAAGTTGTTCCTGCAAGAAAAAGGTTAATGAACTGCTCCTGGTGTAGAGCTGTGCAGTAACACATTCCTTTTTAGTTCTCTGTGCAGGACAAGATATTCTCCAACATTCTGCCAACAGCTATCAGTCAGATTGAGTGCACTGATTGGCGATTGAGTTTAGTTGAAATCTTCGATTTCAGGAGAAGAAATATCAACATATAAACTTTTCTCATGTCCAAAGTAACATAAAGCCCATATCTCGTCTTCCTGTTAGTGCCAAGACAGCATAAAAAAACCAAAAAAACTTAAACTTGCATAGCAGAGAATTATATAAGGCCCCAAATAAAAGAGCAATTACATGCTGGGATGTTGGAAATCATCTGATAAACAATTTTGCCTGATATTAATCTGCATCTTCATCATCACTCTTTCTTTACCGAGGAGGGTCCGAGGAGTTTGGGTTTGTAGTGCTGGGCTCCTCAGATTTGGTCTGAACCACAGAGCTTCTCCTCGTGGCTGGGGCTGGAGCAGGAGTTGGAGGCTTAATCGGAGCCGGTACTGGGGGTTTGCTGGATGTAGATGGGCCGACAGATTTTAGTTTGCTGGCCACTGGATTTGGATCTGGAGACGTCTGTGAGATGGGCCTCTGGGCCAGATTTGGTGCTGAAACCAGATGACGATGATCAATCCACTTATTTAAAGGTGGACTGGCTATTAAAGCCATAACAACCACTTAATATGTAAAAAAAATCAAAAGAACAGGACAAAAATGCAACAGCCTAAAAAAAATGTCATCACTGAAGACTGAAGAGTCAAATAGGAAAGAATGATAATTGTGCTGCTGCTGAATTTGGGATTTTCTCTCTTTGTTATTCAACGTATTTGACAGGATGATGTCATATAAAAATGTAATTCCACTTTTGTTGTTTTATATCCTCCATAAAAATACCATCCTAAGAAAAACCACTTTCTTTTAAATCATAACAAGGAACTGACTGCATCTGCACTTATCTTGATGGTATAGACAGACGCACCGACCTACCTACACATCCTAGTCTCTGCCGAGGCGGTAGCACCCTCTACTGGCACTCACAGTGTGTTCTGACAAGGTGGTGCTGATTCTTAGTCATCCAGTTCAAGTAACCCTTCATGGATCTTGAGGATGTTTCAACTCTCAACTTCTTCAGTTATACTACTTGGGGGGGGGGGTATCAGCTTATATTGTTGTCTCATTATCGTATTATTATTGTCTTGAAAGGCAGTCGTTCTTAAATATATATATTTGGAAGAATATATAAATGACAGTAATTATTATGAATGTGAAATCAAAATGGAACTCTGGATCCAACTATTCACAAATCTCCAGCGCTCCTGAGTAAAACTAATCTTGTGACTCAAACAGCTGTGCCGAAAAAAAACAACACAAAAAGGGCTAAACTAGGTATTGGTTTACACAAGCCTGTATAACAGCCAATAAACAGGGTGAAGATAGAGGAACACTTATGAGCGCACAGCCAACAATGCACACAGATACACTCACATGCATAAACGCAACAACAGTAGAGGGCTTGTCTCCTTCCACACAATAACAGCATTTTTCTCAGACAAGGTTTGGATTGCATAACACAACCTTCTCTTGTGCTGTCCACGCTCACATGCAAACACACAGCAAATAAAATATGTCCACATGTTTGCATATTTCTGCCACGTAACAAATGAGCTACATTTGTGTCTCTAAGCTCTCAAACACACCATTGTGCTGCACTGCTGCTCATCCTGCTCAGTGTTCACACTCAAACACACAACAGCCTTACCACTGGCTCTGCGAGGTGACGTCAGTGCGGCTGGTTTGGTTTGCACGTTGGGACGGATGCTTCCTCCCTTCACTGGAAGTACAGAAATGTTGTCATCTTTTTTAAGTCACAAGAAATTATTAAATTAGTGGTATTGGAAGATGGTTCTGCCCGTCTTAAAATACCTCTCAGGTCTTTTGTCTTAAACAGTTTCAAATGATTTTTTACCCTTCGTGTGACATGCCCCAGTTGTTTTAGACAAAAGGCTGATTTACTCAAATTTGTATTACCAAAAGTTTTCATGAAGATAAAGATAACAAAGATAAAACATAAAACAGCTCCCAGGGGTGTAAAACAGTGGCAGCTTTAAATCAAGATTTCCCTTGACTTGTTTCTATGGCTTGGAGAGGGACTGAGAGGGCAAAGAGTCTGCAGATCTGCCTCTTTTTAAGAAATGAATCCATGTGTGTACCAATAGAAAAACCAGCAGGGTGAAACCAGCTCAGACCTCTGACTCGACACTGAATATTGTTTGAAAGCAGACATAAAGACATTATGACATGCTTCTCAAAATTAGTTGAAAAGAAAGAAACTATTTATTTATCAGCCTCAACCCAGAACTTAAACATCTGTTAACACTCTAAATTTGAATAAAAATGACAAAAGCTATGCTGCCAAAATAAACAAGAAGGATCAGAATGCTGTGCAGAGTATCAGCAGGGTAGAGACATACAAGCGAGTCATAATAACCAAAAATGATTTCACAGCTGCACGAGTCAGTGTAGAAATTCATCATCATTGCCTTCAATAATTTATTCCTACGGGTGCTTTAATAGTGTGCAAACCTCTGTCACCACTTTAAAGTTAAAAAAATGTGTAAATCAGTTGAAACTGAGAGCTTATCAGCAGATGTTACACACTAAGGTTATGTATTAGATAAGCTGTGTAAACAGCAAGCAGCGCACTGTCCTCGTGTAAACATGATTCTGACCTTCTGCAAACACGTGGCAGCAGATCGGCCGAATGAGATACTTTTTCTTTTAAACACCAGCATTTCAGAGTTCAGTTCACAATCCCCACTGAGATAAGGTGAAAGCAAACAAAAGCGCAGTGCTGAGGCACTATGGCTTCAATGCCACCAGATAGGAACAGCTGCGTGGTTAGTTAATGTGGAACAGATCCCCCTGAACCCAGTTCTGCTCTGTTCATTAAAACTAGGCTACGGATGATATACTGATGTCATTTATATGATGCTAAGTAACCCAATGAGCATAATTGTGAGCAGAATCCCACTTACCAGCTTCAGTTGAAATGTTCTCGGGGGTTTCACCTTTAGCCAGAACTTCAGTTTGTGCCCCACTTCTAAAGTCTACTGTGCTCTTGTCCTGCTGTGAGGCTACATTGGCTCTGGGAGCGACTGGAGGTCTGGGTGGTGGCCTGGGGTTTGGCGGGGAAGGATTGCTGCTGAGTGAGGACACTTTGGGTGGGGGAGGCCTTGGGGCTGGGACGGGAACACTACATGACGCTGCCTCTGTTACAGACTGTGGCTTTGGGGTTAGGCTGGGTTTTTCAGTGGTTTTGGCAGGCTGAGGTTCTAAAACTTGAGCAGATTTTGTGATACCAGAGCCTGATGGTTCTGAGGACTGGTTAGGTGTTGGGTCCAATTCTGCCACTGACGTTTCACTTGTTTCAGCACTAATTGGCTCTGTTGGTGCTGCTGATGAACTTTGATCCTCCCAAAATACCTTGCTGGATGGTTTGGGACTGGCTAAAAGGTTTTTGGGTTTTGGAGCAATGACGGGAGGGACAGACTTGACTCCACTGAGGCGGGGGCGCGGGCGGGGCTCAGGTCTCTTTGAAACAGTCTGCTCAGCAGTCCCACTTTGTCTGCTACCACAGCTCTCCTCCTCCGCCTGCTGTTGCTGCTCAAAAGCCTGTATCCTCGCTTTAAGAGTTCCCATGTCCTCCCCGTCTGCGTCCTCCTCTTCTTCTTCGCTCCCTGATTGGCTAAGCTCACTGCTGTCACTGCGGTGGTCAGGGAAGCCCCAGTCGTCTGAGCTGAAGGCCTGCAGCAGCTCCTGTAGGTACTTCCCTTGACTCCCTTCTTGGTTGGTACTGTCACTCTTTGCGCGGCGGGCTAATGTGGCCACACCGTCCTCCCGCAGTTTCACCAAGGTCTGAACTTTCACCTCGTTTCTGACAGGATGGATACCGACCTTAGAACGAGGACGTGGGGTGGGACGCTCTAATATGACGTGCAAGGAGGTGCTGGGAAGTGCAGCATCAGCAGCAGCTGGACTCTGGTCACACTCGTCGGTTTGATCTCTGGAGCCTGAGGTCAAAGGTGAACACAGCTCAGGGAAGAGGTTGCAACATTGCGTGTTGGTGGAGTTGTGCGTGACCCTCTCAGGGTGTGTGGCAGTGAGAAGGGGGGTAAGCCCTGATTGGCAGGCAGCGGTAGCGATGTCATCAACACAAGAAGGTTTAAGAGGGTTCGGTAGAGGTGGCCGTGCTGGTCTCACTGGTCTTCTGACTGCAATCACACACGCTCACAGTTTAATTCCCAAACACGCACAAAGCAAAATCCTCGTCTATCAGCTTCCTCCCACCTTGTGGCTCGTGGGGATCAGGGTCCAGTCCAGGGTCCGTCTGCGTGGCGATGGTTATTGTAGAGGCTGGACGTGAGGCGGCTGAACGGGAAGAAGAGGAAGAGGGGAGGAGAACCTGCTCTTGTGTTTTCTCTCTGATGACCTCCTCGTAGGAAGGAGGCGGCTGACGGAGAGAAAAAGAGAAATTATATTCAAGGAATTATGGGAATTTTTGCAACTCCCGCCTTTACCTTCCTACTTTCACATTATGGTTAAAACAGCATAGATGAGGCAATGATAACTACTTTGAGTAAGTGTTACACACAATTTATCAAATACTATCTTAACTTTATCGATTGGGAAGGTTTTTATTTGTAATTACAGCTGTTAATTTGAGGCAATAAGTTACCAATCAGCAAATATTCAAAAATGCACATGGCATTAACATCCAGAATACGTTTTGTGTACAAAAATCAGCAGTAGTTTCTGCAACCTTCTGGTAAAGAAGCCTCAGCTAATTGTAACACCTGTGGCATAGGCAGGCAGGGGTGACCATAATTAATTTAAATCAGGTGGTTAAAGGTTCACTTCCGGGCAGAAAAACGATAACATCTAGCCAGAAATAGCTCACCTGTATGCATGGAGGGATTGTGGGTCCCCAGATCTGTGCAGCAGGAGGTGGAGGAGGTGGGAATCCTCCAGCGGTTCCAGGAAACCAGGATGTGGAGGCCAGCGGCTCTGCCGACAGGATGGTGATTTCTGGGCGCCTAGCACAAGCCGGAGGTCACCAGGTAAAAAACCAAGGCACGACTGCTTAAATTTTCCAATGGATCATTTAGCCTGACTAAGGCACCGAGAGATTTCGATTTTTATCCTACAAAGTAACAAAATAAAAATAAATTGTACATCTAAGAAGAATTTAGCCTGAAAACTAAAGTGTAGCATATGATGAAGAGAAGCACAGACATAGTATCAGTGAGTTCACAGTAACTATGTGGAGCTATCTCTGAACAAGCTCAGCTATTTTGAGACCGAGAAGCACATATTCCTGATAGCAGGTTTGCTACACAAAAGGTAATTTACAAAAAAGTATTTTTTTTAAATAAAAAAATAAAAAACAAAACATCAGACTTTCTTTTCATTGCCTTGAAAAATGGAAAGTCTGCCAACAACAAACTCCTCAGAGTTCAAACTGCGCAGACTGATGCAGTCTGCCTCCACCACACACAACCGATGTGTTTATATGTACTTAAATACGATCAGCTGACGGCTGTTTTACCTCCGCTCTCTGTCTCTGTCCCGCTCTCTATCTCTTTCTCGTGGTGTTTCTGAGAGAGAAGTTGACCTTGTGGAGGCTGTATATAAAGAGATGAAAAACAAGTCAAAGTGAAATACATGTAACACATGAAGACTGCAAACCTGAATAGTTTGATGTAAACTCTAAGGGTCATTGGACAAACTTTAAGGTGTTATAATATTAAACTGTGTTCCTATTGATATAGCAGCATTAGGTGAATCTAAAGACACAAAACAAAAACAGGACTAAAATGGTTCAGCTGAAAAGTGTGCTGATTGTCCAGTCTCTTACCATGCTGGATTTTTATGACCACAGAAAAAGTCAAAACGCATATTTTCCATTTCTATTTCAACGCTCATCTAGGCTACATTTCAAACCGACTTGACTTGTTTTGATGTTGTCAACATATTGAGGTTAAATGAACATATTGGTAGATACCCACTTCTCTTGATGGCTGCTCTGATGGATGACAGAGGACCCTGACTGAAAAGAGAGGAGAAAGGAAACCATGAGTCACATTGTTTCACCTCAGCTGCTGCCATCGCCGCCCTCTTTCCCCTGTAAACTCCCAGTAACAAATACTGCTGCCATTCAATCCAAAGTTAAGGACTGAACCAATTATCTTATTTTCTGCAAACAAATCCCACCAAATGAATGAGTCATAAAAAAAATCTACACATTCACAGAGTTTATTGGATAACACATCTGAAGTGTTACAGTTATTTTGCAAACTGAGGACAACGTGGCTGACCAAAAATAGTTAAAGTCACATGAGTTCAAGTGGCTACATGTCTTTCCAGGCTGCCAAAAAACAGAGTCCAGCTAAACCAGTGAGTGATTTTTATATGGATACAGTGTCCCCTTCCTTTGCTAATTGTAAAAATATAGCTGGCCAAATTTGATCAAGTCCGTACCCAGATGCCTTTTCACCGATACACAAACAGAACTTTGAACGGCTGCTTCCCAACAGGCTCACGTCTGAGGCCGTTTGAAGATCTTCGATCAAACTTTAATCACTGAGTCCAAAGTCAAATTTACACCTGCTGCTTCCCTCATTAATCATCAGGAAGAGAGAATTTTCACCGAAATTCCCAGAAATAGAACTGGGAAAACTCTCCATTATTTCATAACTGGGAGAGTTATCGAAGTGGCAGATTTCCCATCAGGAACCCAATCCGTCAGCATGGTCGCAGTTGCCCTTATGTAGGATCTAGGAATTGTCAAAAATGATTTAAAGATATTTCATAGTGTCAGGATCAGAGGAAAGCCAAAGCTCTTCCTACTTCAATGTAAGATAGATGTCGGTAGGCAGGTTAAGAACCAACAGAGCCAGACTCACCCAGTGGACAGCAGGACCACAGATGTCCCAGTATCTCTTTGTCTCTCTCTGTTCTTATTATTGCCTTTCAGAGTTTGTTTCCAACTCACTGGAGCTACTTGCTCCCTCCATTTATGTGGCAGAATTACTAACTATAAAACAGACACAAATGACTCACCCCTGACACAGCACAAAGTCATCCTTTTCATTTTAACACCAGTGAAACCTAAACAAACAGTCTCATTTATGTTTGCTTTTGTAAAATGTAAAAAAACTAAACAAAAAACAAAACCCAACCCAACAGCCCTTTTAGGCCTCAGTAGAAGTACAGATTCTTTGTAGTTGAATAAAAACCTGAGTTGGAATGAATGCTGTCCTTCTTTGCTGCTGGACTTTTTTCTGTGTTTGGCATTAGAGTTTAAGATTTTCCTTTTGCTGCATTACATCATTTAAGGCAAGACTTATATATATTAGAAATATAATTGCAACAGAATTGCAACAGAATGCGAAAAAAATAGTTCTTGCAAGTTTTTTTTCAACCAGATGTTTGTAACAGTTAAGAAAATCAACATTCAACAATCACAAAAACTGTTGCCATTTCCTTGGAAAAATCTGCATGTGTTGCCTCTGCAAAGCAACAATAAACTTGAATCACAGCAGAAGCTTTGAAAAACAGAGGAAATAGTACCAAAAAGAGTAGTTGTGTTACCTCTGTCTGCATAGTAATGTATCTACACATTGTTCAATAGAAACTTAATTAATGGACCTTTTACTATTACATACTAACACCTAAGTGCTATTATGTATTTTAACAGTTTTGTTTGTTCACGTTGGACACATCTGCAACTCAAGGCAGAAAATGAACTGAAAAGTTTATTTATTCAAATCAAAATCTTCCTCTGTACTTTGGCCATTTTAATCAAGTTATATATTGTCATAAATCGGGCATAATAGGGACCATATTTTAGCTAATTTTTCCACTTTACCGTATGGCAAAACTGTTAAATCTCAGAACCTCAAAGCTCACACAGACAGGTACACTTATCATGAACTGAGTCCTCATTTAAGTGCTGAGTCAACATTGAGTCATCCTGGACGCCTGACTTTAGGTTAGATGTTGGCGTGCAAGAGCACTGAAAGCTGTCTTTGTTTTACTGAACAGCTTCAAACATCTTGAAGGTCAGGAGCTGAAAACAATCACTGTGGTTAGGTCAAAACCTCCAAGCTTCAAAAGAGCACATCCAAATGAATAAAACCTCAAGTGACAGAAGGATGGCTAAAAATGTTCCCCTAAATTGTTCCCAATCCGATTGGATTCTAATGTTCCCATCTTTTCAAGTGAAATAGACCTAAGGAGAAAAGGCTGTTTCCCCTCTATAAAACGCACACACACTGACAACAAACCCAGTGACTTCAGCAGTTAGTTACTATGCCAACCGACCAACAGACAACATACTTTCAGGAGTGTGTAAGAACCAGAGACCAAAGCAGTCTCTGCAAGTCTGAGAGGAAAAAGAAGAAAAATCCCCCTGAGATGGACTTTTAAAAGGCAGACAACAGGACTCCCTTAAGCAGACGTAACACTAACAAACTAACAACCCCCAAACTAATAAACCCTAAACCAATCTGATTTCAAGGGAGGCTGAGACCAGAGAGATTGGGCCTTTGAACATGAACACGTGTCTTTTGGCCAACGTGTTGGGCTACATGTGGGAAGGATTAGACACACATGTACCGGTAGCATCAGTCATCTTTCGCACTGATCTATGAAAACCAAAGATGAGCCACATCTACCTGTGACGATGCTCGGGCTTACGTCTGTCAGGGCGACCTGGGAAGAGACAGAAAGGTGGATGGTAATTAAAAACCCTGGAAACTTTTTCAGATTTTCACTGAAGCACGTATAGCTCTTATTTCAGTCTGTGCCAGGGCAGCGACTATAAAAAACAGAAAGCAGGGATGGCTTTTGGCTGCCCTGAATTTGTTTTTTACCCTGTAAAGCACTTTGGGCCACATCGGATCACTGTGCTATATAAAAGGTGCTATATAACTAATGTCAATGTTTACAGACATTGGAGCTATTGGAAAAAAAATTTCCCCCACAAAAAAAACAAACAAAGAACTGGCATTGGAGACATCTATCTGGGTTTTAAATGTCCACATATATGGGAATTCTGCTTGACCTGAGCATATTAAGGTTGAGAAAAGTGGCTAAGTGAGAGTGAGATGAATCTAACTTAAGACGCAGAAGAATTCTTGACAAATCAAAGTATCAAACACAATGATTAGGTTATCATATTGTGGAAAAATATTAAATACAACTCAGCTTTGTGCAACAATATAGCATTATCATGAACAGTACCATAACCAGGAAGTAGCTTTCATTAGTTGAAATTAAAAGTGTTTGAACCAGAAGTTCAAACAAAGAGATGAGCGTCGCATGCAGACAATCCTTCAAAACCACCAAAGGAAAAGGGGGTGACAAGCCATGCTAGTTCTTAACCAGATGACCTACAAAAAAAAAAAAAGCATTATGCAAGAAAATTGAAATAAATTTAGCTAAAAACTAACGAGAGCGGAACAAAACAGTATGCTATAGCATCAAATAAAGTGGAAAAGAGAAAGTGTTGACTTGGACTTCTCCCTTGAAAAGCAACATTTTTCCATTTCCTACCTCCTTTCCTGTCCTTTCTTCAAACTCCAAAATGATAACCGGGACAGTCTGTCTCACTTTGGAATCCAGAGGACTAAATTTTGATGTGTCTGAAAAACAATGTGCCAGCACTTCTTTCCATAATTGTATTCCCTTTCCTTCCTAACCCCAAACTTGAGAATTAATCTCTTTACTGTTCTGTTCTCTTCTTTTTTTCCTCTACCTTCTCTGTCTGTGAAAGTAACAGGACCGCCCATCCGATCTAGCTCGCCACCTAATTGGCAGAGAGCTTCCAGGAAGTAAAACCGTGATTGGCTGCTGTGGGATTCTGTTGGAGTCATCAGAGTTTGAACACTTCCAGATGTTTGCCTCAGCTTTGTGCTGAAGCTGCGTTTAAATATGCAGAAACGCACCAAAGTTAAAGAAGCTCAAAGGTTCGTCATCTCATCGATGGTTGTTTGGCTAAAGGAGGTCAGAGGGCTTCATCTGGACAGGGGAAATTAAAGGGGCCTAATTATTTATCCGATGACCCTTAAAACAAGACAATGTGAAAACTATGCAGAGAGAAGCCTGACGTACATTGTAGCAGGTGCACACAGACAGGCAGCTGATAGGCTGCTCAAGTCAGAACTATTCCAATAGTAATTGTTATCATCTGATATTTAAAGCAGCAATAATCTCACTGAATGCATTTACATCTACGGTCTTTGTTTTCTCTGGTTGAGCAAACTGCTGGTTTGAGACAGAATGACATGAGTGAGGAAACGCTGGCAAAACCTATAGTCAACACCAGTAAAAGTTATTCGGTGGAGAAGGCTTGTTTCTCAAGGCAGCAAAGACAATTTTTCCATTTAAAAGTGATCACATTTTTCATTTGGCCTTTTGTGGCATCACATTGTTTGTATTGTGACAAAGTCTGTTTTCAATCAAAACTATAGTGTTTGATTGTGCCTCTGTCCCAATAACTGATATTACAAAATGGAGCTGCAGTACGTCTTGAAATGGTGGTTTGATGGTTATAATTAAGCTAGATGCCTGAGAAATTATTGACATACTCATTTGATTCCAGGGAGCCACAGAGCACAGATGCTGCATACAAAAACTCAAAACAAGTTATGTTTACTCTTCAGTTTGAGTCTGTCACCGTGCTGTTGATCAATGATTCTTCCTTAGCGCTACAAAATACAATGACTTCTTTTTAACTATAAAACATTACAGTGACACATGTGAACACAATCTGAAACAACTTTCTTGAGATCCGAGAGACCTCAGTTCAACATAGCTGCATATTTGAGTTTTATTGCACAACAGCCGCAGCCTTGGACTGAGCAACACACGTTTGCAGATGTGTTTTGTTTAACTGTGCTCACTCGTCTTAGTGAGCTAAATAAACCATTAGGTGACAAATCTATGAGGAAATTATACTATAGGTATGGAAAATGATTTCTTTTTGTGTCATTACAAAACAAATAAATGAACAGTGCTGTAAATAAGGATGCTTAAAGTGGGTAAAATGAGACAGCATATTACCTGTCAAGGCTAATTTGAACAGAAATACTTATAAAGCAGCATGACGCTGATGTAAAATGCCATTTTCATCTGTGAGCTCTGCAGTGACTCCCACTGGCGCTGCCTATCTCCTTAACAAAGGCAGAACACCACCCTGCAGTATTTCTCAACAGTGATGGATGATGTCCTGACACCGAGACTAGCAAATTAAAAGCTCACAGACCAAACTCCAGATGTGGCCCGTTTCAGACTACAGCTAATTCTGACCCTGAGTAAACACTAATGTTTCTGAGGCTCCAATAACTTCAGTGTGAAATATCTCTCCTCTGTTGATGGCATCAGTCCAGCTCGAGGTGTTACATTAAACTTTACATACATGTACCCGTCTAATATGGCAATGGTCCTAACAGTTGAATTTCATGACATTACCTTTGGCTTAATACTTTGAATACTCACAAAAGCAAAAGGTGTTCAGTGCTATCCCCAATATGAAGGATGACACATGGACAACCCTGTTTTGCTCTTTCTACACAGCACCTCGCAGACAGATCACCGTTCATTCAAGGGCAAACTGCCTGTTTTTTCCTCTTACTTCCTCATTCAAACTTCTGGAAAATAGCACTACTCTCTGCCAGATGTTTAATATTAATCATCAAGTAAAGCAAAACCAAAATAAAAGATGACTCCTTGTCAAATTATCTCTTAGTGATAGTAGTACTCACCCTTTATACATACGTATAGTCTTTGAGGTGGAGCAAAACTAAACTGAAGTTTGATCCAAGCTTAATCTTCTCCAAACAAAATGAGCTATCAAGCCAAACAATGAAGGCATTGTGACTTAGGTAGCCCCAGAGTTGGTTGGGGAGCCAGTGTCTTTTCAAAAACCCCTTCCCTGGACTGTGACAGCTGAAGCACCTGCTCTCCTCTGGGAAACTATTGCTAGAGTAGTAAAAACAGCATCCTTCACTGAATTCTGGCCAGCACTGCAGCCTGGTTTTACCTGCAGAGCAATCTGAGGCTCACCCAGTTTTTATCCTGAGGGCAATTTACCATCAAATCTCTCTGAACTTGTTGTTGTTCTGGCTCTACGTCTTGAATTTGCATTTACTTTTAAAGCTCAAATACATTTTAATTGATTTTTCATCTACGAACCATTTAAAAATATTTTCTATAATACTTCCCTAATGTTTCCCCATTTGATTTCCTATGTTTTGTTCAGTTGACAGAGCCAAAACTTCTAAATGAATAACTAAAATCACACGCAAACATGTAATGTCTACATATCTGGGATTGTAGGCATCTAAAAAGGCCAATGGGTTTTGGACAAAAATATGAGTGATTTTGGAGTTAAGATAACTGAATAGCAACACAAAACAGAATATTCCTTCATCAGCTTTCTATGGCCGCAGAAACATCCAAAAGAACAACCTTTCAATGTTTATGCTGAGATCATTTCAGAAAAATGAGCCATATTGTTGCTAGAATTGGGGGTTATCAGCTATATAATCTCTTAAAAAGGTGTTCAGATGTTGTAATTTTCCTACAGATACACCCGGTCTAGCCACAGGGCAGAGCTGAAAGCATAATCTTAAGGGTTGTCTCATAATGACATGTTTGTTTTACTCATGCAGCTATAAAGACTATGGAGACTGAAGATAAGTTAAAAGTATCACTTCCATTTCCCTGAATGAGACAAAAACATGGACACAAAGAGGAAGACTTGTCCTTTAAACTAATGGCTGTGAGTCTTGGCACATGCCTGCACCATTACATGAATGCCTCTGGGGTTGGGTGCACGCATGCGTATGCAAACTTTGACCCAAAAAGTACTGTGCTTGCATGCAGATTAAAAAATTTATGACCTTGAGTTTAAACAGTCTAAACCAATCCCCTCTCCCTACTGCTCACTTATCAATTACATTTTCTTGATGTGCAAAACGTAAGACTTTTATCATGTATATTTACATGTTAGTGGTGTTTCATAGATCTAGTATTCCCTTGATTATTAGGTAACCAAATATCTAACTTAAAAAAGGACAATGTTAAAAGACACACCAAGTTTGCGTTTAAAGAGAGAAATGAAGGCACGACTAAAATCAACCAACCATTTCATCTCATAACATGACAGAAATTTCACCAAACCTAAGGCAGTGTTTTTAGAAGTGAAACAAAAGTTTTAAAATGAGTGAAATTCCTGTCACAGAAGACTCTGAATGGTGCACTTTTTTTTTTTAGAGACTTCTCGTGTATGGTACTAAGGCAGAAAGCCATTGATGACTGAGCCCAAGCTAAACAGACGAGACACTTTGTCAGAAATGTGAGATATTTTACAGGAACCCTCCAAATACCACAAACAACGTACATATTGAAGATTATTCCGGGGCTAAAGGGGAAAAAAGTAAGTATGTCTAAATACACTGCGGCATTTTCTGGAGTTACAGCCTGCTATCTTTTAGCTCTTGTTTCACTTTTAGACTTATATTTCCAGTTTGCATGCGTCAGCTACTTTTTCCTCACAGAGCTGAAAGTATTGACCGGACAGCAGGTGCAGGCACTTAAAGCAAAATGAGCATTTTTATCTCTTTTTTGCTCTTTTACCTCCGGAGCTGTTGGGCTGTCGTCGGACCACTTGCTCCCGAGTATCTCTCCTCATATTTTCTTCCTCCTCTTCAGACCGTGCCTCGGCCATTTCACCCCTTTTGTGTCTTTTTTGACGTCTCTCGGTGCTCCCCCCCTCTCTTATCTTCTCCTGTGTGCCGGTGGAAAGCCGAGCTGGGTCAGAACAGAGACAGCGGTAACATTACCCCCCTTCCTCCTCCGAACTCTCCCCCCCGTCGTCGCTGACATCCACAACAACAACACACAGGGCGCAAGTTCACCCAAACAACGTTGTGCCGTTGAGGCCCAAATGACTTACGGGGGGTTTTCGGTCAACTCTTTGCGTTTTGTGCTCAAAACTTGTCGAGCGGCCGAGAAGCCGCGGGCTGCCTCCGGACTTTGTCTCCGGCTTCCCTGTTTTCCACCCAGGCGCGAGCCGCAGACTCACTCCGGCTCTGTGACGTCACCGGCTGAAAATAAAGGAGACTAGCGAGAAAAAAAAAACTCCGTCGATTCAACTTTTGGCTTATCTGCAGTTAACGGCGACAGGAGGCCTGGAAACGGCGGATGAAGTGCAATATTTGATGAATTCTAAAAAAAAAAAAAAATACTATGGGGATGCCCAGCGAACTACACAACCTAACTAATTTCAATGTGAAAACAAAAACAACAACAAAAGAAAGCAAGCAGAAAACTTTCTCAAGAGACACCAAACACCCAGGAGCAAAACAATTCAAGACTGTCAAGTTAACCAGACAATTTCAATGAGATTACCCAAGTGCACCACGGAAAGTCAACCGACCACTTTTAAACACGTAGCAAACATGAACGTACATGACACAACAGGCTCAGAATGATGTCAAAAGTTTCGATGAAGTGTAGACAACCACAAATGAGCAAAGACGGTTTTACCTTCAAACAACATGTTGATGGCACAGAATTCATGGCACACAGAGCTGTGCTGTCAGCAGGGTTAGAAATGCAAATATCCAACCTGATTTAATGTTAAAAGATGCAAAATACAACGTTGGGGAGTTCCCCTTGATACATTTGTTTGTTTGGAAGATACTTCCTTTTTAGATGGTTAAAAAAATGTAGGTATACGACGCAGAAAAAACTAAATCCTCACATGACTAAGAGGACGGAGAGACTCAGAATGACAGGAATTAATTTAATAGGAATGTAAACAGGTACTAACAAATGTAGACCAACAACCAGTTCTCAAAACGAATCATAAGATTTTTCATCTGTGTTTAGATTACAGACTCCAAAGGATTATTTATCCATTGTCTGTATTTTCTAAAAAAGAACTTTGCCAAAGTCAAGTACTGTAGCTTTATTATTTTACCACTAGAGGGAGCAATTGATCAGCATTGAGGAGAACTCACATAAGTCTGGTTTTGCAAATCAAGTCTAATTTGCACATCTAAACATGACCCTTTTTGGTAATTTCTTTGATTACAATAAAAAGGTTTATGTTATCTCAGCCCAACATATCCTGAAAATGTATTTCTGCTGTCATTTGGGTAGATATACCATGATCATAAAGGGTATTACTATTCATGTTGACCTCGAATATGAATACTTTGATGACAACAGGGGGAAAAAAAGGATAATTAGATTATTTTACCAAAAATAAGGTCATTCTGTAAGTCAGATGAAAAGGATGGGTTTGGCTGGGATCCAGATGACCTGTGTTCATTGTTCTGACAGCGGATTGACACCTGCTGTCCTGAACCACCAGCCGTTAGTCTGCAGAAAATCAGAGATTAATGGAGATCTGTGTATGTGAACAACATATGACCTTCTCAATGTTAAATGTGTACCGTTTTGCATATGACAAGGTTAGAACATTTTCATATGGAGCTTTTTCATTCTCTTGTACTGGTCTACGTTTAGATTATTCATATGTCTAATTGGACACAACAATGAGGGCCTTTCTTTAGGCAATGGGTGACTCTTATGGCATTTTCTTTAATTGAAAATTATTACTGTCATACTTATGTTAAGGTTTATTAATTGAAATTTGCTTTTTAAACAACGTCAACCTAATTTGTAGAAAACGTTGAGACTTTTTCAGATGGGAATCTGCATAAGTAGAGAAAAAAAAGTTTAAAAAAACGCCTAAAAACACGCGACTCAGTGATGATCTGCGTTCCATGAGGGAGGGGCCACGAGTGGGCGGGGCCACAAGTGGGCGGAGCCAGGACGCCACCTCTCAGGACCGGCTGGGTGATTGACAGCTGAGCCGCTTAGAGCCTCAGGAGCGACATAGCACACACCGACATAACACAACACCACACAGCTCCGCTCGGAAACTGGAAAACCCTGGGGATTTCTACTGGTTTCAGGACTGTCAAAGAGTTTCGTACGAGTTTGTTTTGAATTCTGGTCCAAGGAGCTTCAGTTTGAGTCACCGAGGTAAGAAACGTTTTCCAACTCTTGACAGGTACAGGTATTAGGACCATTAAATTCTGTATTTTGGTCATAAACGCATCCCTACAGCACGTTGTAATCTGGGCCAGAATTAACTGGAGGTTTCATTCCTATAGAAAGACTATAAAACAGGATATGAATTCCGCTTGATTAAAAAAAAAGAAGAGAAGAATCGCTCAGATTAGAGGAATGAAGAGATGAAAGTTGGATGAGTGGACCTAAGCTTTTAGTATTGGAAATAAGATGATGGACTCATGAATTAATAATAAAATCGATTATATAGATTGGCATAATATGATTAAATTTTTTTAATAAAACAGAGTAAAAATATATAAAATTTGTTGAGAAAGATAAACTAATTGAAGTACTGCACAACCAAGAAAAAAAGATCAGAATATTTTTTGTTTAGTTTTCAAGTTTTTTGCCTTTTCAAGGTTTCTGGATACCACTTTGAAACATTCTGTAGAGTATTTCTGGTACACCTGGAGTCCATGATGTAAGCGTGTATTAAGGAGGTGGTCACACTCATGTTTCAGAGACTCCCTGATGTGGACACACAGACACATACACAGCGTTGTATTCAAGTGTGTTTGGAACAAACGTATCACAGGGATTCTGCTGAATATTAGAAAAAAAAGACTTATGTAGTCCTGTTTAAGAGGAGTCAGATCACAGATGTACACTTAAACATTCACTCTGTCCACTAAGTTACAGACGTCCTACAAATTTCAAATTCATTTAGAGCTTTAATGTAGTTTGACAGGTGTTTATTGGTGATCTCATGCATAGCGGAGGAGAAAGAACTTGGCACATTTTGACCTCTATTAGAGATGTTGACTCATATTAGCGACAAGCTTGCCATGAAGGGCAATCACTCTTGCAACTTCCCCATTTATTTGAAAGCAAATGTGACTAAATCCATAAGATATGAATATTTATTAAACTGTTGTTTTTTGGTTGCCCCAAAAAAATCTACATTTGAACGGATAACATGAAAGTGTTCCACTATAGTGAGACACTTCATACAATAAACATTCATTGATTGAGGGTTGTGTCATTACTTAAAATGTCTTTTGACAAGGAAAGTTATGGAATTATCTTCAGACCCAAGTGGATTTTCTCACCATCCCGAGAGAAAATGCATTGCTTTGTAGGAATAACAAATAGATCTATGCCACTTTCACAAAGTCTATTTAACATAAACCTAGTTTGAGAAAGTCACCAGTTCCCCTGAAGGCCAGCCGCTGACAACTTGTGTCCACAGACGTCACCGTCTACACTCAGGAGCTGAGATTTACTAAACTCGAGGAAGCAAATCATCTGTTGATGTTGAGAAACCTAAGATGGTCCTGCAATAATAAGAAATTAATATATGTCACAATGTCTGCTTAAAGCAAAAGGTGATTTTCTTTTAGAAAAAAACTGAAATGGACAGAATAATCAACATTCGATGTGGAGGGACCGGCATAAAAATGAATAATTGGGCAACAGGGCTGTGCTTGGCTTCTGTAGAAAGGGATTGCTGGCTGGAATAATGTGACCGTATCCAAATTCTTTGGTATGCAGAAAAATTCAAACAACCGGATAAAACCTATTAAAATCTGAACAAATGAGCCCACAAATATATCCTCTCAGAGCCCCTTGTCCAGATTGCACCAGGGTACAGAATCAACTGGATAAAGCAGTTGCGGACAATGGATTGATTAATTAAAACTGGAGCTTTGTGGGCCCTTTACTGAGGGTGGTCACACATACTGCCCAATTTATAATCTAACATTTGTAAGTGAGGAGTTTTAAAGATTGTAAACGATAACTGGACATGAAAAGAACAAAATGCAGCAGTAAGCAACTTTGCTATAAATTGAGAAGTAACATTATCAATGAAACTGCCAGCTGAAAGGAAACTAAAAGTCATTGTGTACACTTATTTTGTATTCCTTATTTGAAAAATCCGGTTGAAAGAAACAGCTGTGCAACACTCGACACCCATGTAAATTCAGTGTTTGGCTCACTCTCTGGTTTGACAGAACATCCTTGAAGTGTGCTTAAAAAAAACACTAAAGTGTGTCATGTTCATAATGAAATTCCAATCAACTAAATGTCTGAAAACAGGAATGCAATCCAGCAATTCAGGTCATGAAAGACTTCAGGTCAGTCTGTGTGTGTGTGTTTAATCCCTGGTTTATGTGATGGCATGAGGCTGTCAGATTGCGCACACACACACGCGGGCACACACACACACACACACACACACACACACACACACACACACACAC
>CAJRST010014446.1:7267639-7296666 GCA_907169785.1 Menidia menidia | reverse complement strand
CACACACACACACACACACACACACACACACACACACACACACACACGGGGCTGGTCTGGGATTAAACATCGCTGTCTCATCTCAGATTAATTCTGTTTTTCCCCCCTCTGTCTGAAACAAACACACTTTTTTAAACTTCTTTGTGAGGACAGCAACGGACGTGACTCAGTCCTTATCTGAGCCTAAACCTCATTTTAACCTGAAACATAACCCTGAGCCTAAATCCTCAAATAAAGTAGTCTGAACTGACAAGCGTTGTTGACTCCAAAAACTACAACTGGTCGTTCTCTTAGCACACCGGTCTAAATATATTCAAATACTGTGCCTCACACACATTCAAATGACTTTGCACAACTATTGTGAGTGTCACTGAAGTTTTGTTAGAAAGCCTAAGTCTTTACAAAAATTCCACGAGCCAAGCAAAAATGTTCTGAATCCCAGGGTGAATAACTAATAAAAACAGACACAGTGTGTGCACACACACACACACACACACACATACAGAATGCCATGTATGTAGAGACTCACAGCCAGTAGCAAAAACGTGATGACCAAACAGAAAAGTGGACCAAAATCCAACAGTTTAACCCACCCACACACAGATTAGGGTCTAAGATGTTATAGGATGAATATGTATATATCTGTGTATATTTTTTCATATAAGAGTCTAAGTCCGTCTGAGAATGTAAGAAATGGAAATTTATTAGAAGGAGAGATTAAACTTCATGAAGGGAGAGAAACCAGCTCGACCGCACGTGTGAACAGTATGACATACCGAACCGCTCTGATTGTACAGCATTTTGCATTAATATTTATTGGCCCCAGAATTTAGTCAGCAAGGTATAATCTTCCTTTAGGATAAGATATCCTGTGAACAGTGAATAGTAAGCATTCTAAGGGTACATGTGTCATATCTGAACAATTCGCTCCCATCTCTGTGTAGGAAAGTAAAAAGTAAGTACTGTGAGAGTACATGATTCCTATTCAAACAGTTACATTTATGATGATTGGTATTTTCCCCTTACACCATCTTGTGGGGACATTAATGTGTTTACACACTTATATAGAGGAGACCTGTCTTCATTTTGGGGCAAAAAGGATTAGAGGAGTTAAACATTTAATTTTGGCGTCTGTGTGTTTTGTACAGTTTCTAACCTTTGACTCATATGGCTTTCTTTGCTTCAGGATGCCTGGCAACTGGTTCACTCATCCATGATGCAGCAGCAGCGGCAGCACAGAGGTACGATCACTGCAGGGAGATATCTTGGAGACCTCTATGGGTATTTGTGGAATTTCCTGGAACGCCCAGGGTGGGACTCGTAAGCGCCGTTACTTTCCTGTTTGCTTGTTGCCTCTGACGACCCACAGTTCCTGCTCCAGCCTTAGCTGCTGCTGGTGTCCAGACTTAAAAAGAGAAATCAAAGAAAGAAAGAACAAGACCAGACATATAAAAGGACTGTAAACTCACACAAAAACGCATGTCTGCTATCAGTGTAACAGGCAGGTGAACAGGTTAGAGGTTTAACGTGCAAAAAAACATCCTCAATTTGATCACATAACACATAAGGTTTTGAATTATAGGTATGAATTTGATTGGCAGTCATGCTATTCCTGGTGCTGTGACGTGAGAACAGCTAAAAATAAACACTATTGTCATAGATTATCTTCCTGAACCCTTAAATCTCTACAATCTCTACCCTCATTTTTATAACATGGTGAAATAAAATTAAACCAGTCAACATGGAAGGAAGGAAATCAATCTAAGAAGAGATTGTATCCATAGGACAATACATGGATGCTGCATGCTCTCACAAAAGTCACATACAGTTTACACATCTAAAGATGGGGTATTCCACTGGAAGGATTCAACATCCTTCCTAAAGCGATATATATATATATTTTGTGTTTTGCTGATGATGGTGGGTTAAGTTTTAAACCTGCTGGAGGTTTTCAGTTTGTAAACTGTGATTGGATAGACTTACTCTGTTCTAACTTCTCAGCGTGATAACTGGTTCTAAGGGGAAAATTGGATTTTGAGAAAGGAAAAGGGCCATAGACTGTTTACAAGAACCATATAGAGAACATATACAATCAAGCTGTAATTTTTGTTATTACAGTCATAGTTTGGCAGCCATTTATCAAAGTTTAATTTTCATGTTAACAGAACTCACACACACAAACAAATACACACACACACACACACACACACACACACACACACACACACACACACACACACACACACACACACACACACACACACACACACACACACACACACACACACACACACACACACACACACAAACACACGCACACACACACACACACACACATACACACACACACACACACACACACACACACACACACACACACACACACACACACACACACACACACACACATATATATACATATATATACATCATTTTTAAACCTGCATAGTCACAGTGGAAACTTTACATGATCCTGTTTCCAGAACAGTTAATTGCACTTTTCATCATATGAAACCACTCTCAACTGTCTTTAACGTACCTATTGCTAAGAAAAATGTAATGTATGATTGTTTTCCCACACTCTACACATTCTCTTTCAATCTGACTTGTTGAACTCTAAGTTTTGCATGTCATAGTGAATCTGCCAGTGGGCTGTTATCGCTGATTTGTATTATTGGGTACACGCGAGACATGCAGTTGCAAAGATAAGGCTGTTTTGATTTGACTCACAAAAAGCCACCACAGCCCGTACCATCAACATCAAACAAAGTCAAAATGAACTCATGAAACTCTCTGAATATTCATAGACCAATATTAGTTATCAATGGTCTGATTATTAAACTGTGTTTTTTTGTTGTGATTTTTTTTGTTGCATATAATCTAAATTAAAGTCGGCATCCTTATGCTTTAACTGTCAGTGGGATCTTTTGATTGGCAAATAAATAGCTCAAAGCTCCAGAAAAAATTACAAATTTTGTTTACAGAAAAGATTTTGAAAGAAATGAAATAGAATTCTTTTTTAAAAATTGTATCCAGACATTTGTTACTCAGTTCCAGTAACACTTTAACTGTGACTCTGACTGTTTGGGAGAAATTATTAGTAGGCACTTATTCCACATGGTTGCAAAACAGCTTTTTGATTTATTTGGCTTTTCCATGAACAAGAACTTTAGTATCATTTTCCGTTTTGTCCATCTCCTTCAGGCCAAAAGCCACTCAGCATCCCACAAAACTGGTCCTGATCTTGGTCTCAGAGAGCAGGGTAATGCCCCCTGGTCCCTCCATCAGCAGCCAACATCCTCCACACGGTGAGCTGGAGCATGCTCTAAGCAACCTGACGGACAGTCAAAATGATGGCCTCAGTGGTTGTCGGAGGCAACCGGAAGAAGTCGCTCACGTTGACAGGCGTGGACCCTGAGACCTGCATGATTGTGTTCAAGAACCACTGGGCGCAGGTAACCAACTCACTCCCTTCTCTATCATCATTCGTCAACCTCCCAGCCAATCAATATCTCAGACAGAAAGTTCACTTTCCCCTTGTTTTTCATGGCTCTCCATCTCTTCTTCCTCTCACTCTCGGTCCGTCCTGCTTTCCTCATAATCACCAGCAGACACAGAGTGTGATTGTTTGTGTGTGAGCATTGCTGACCCAGACTTTGGCCCTTAAACACTGGATCCATTTAGAGCAAATCTCTCCCTGTGCCTGCCAAGAGATCCCACACACTCTGTATCTGTGTACACAAATATATGTTCTGTGTGTGTGTGTGTGCGGTCCATGTGCGGAAAAAGGTTGAGGTCAAAGGTTAAGAGAAGTCCAGACCGTATGTTACAGTTTTCTTTTTTCCCCATTTTTTATTTCAGTATTCGATTAATTGTTTCTCCTCCCCAGTATTTTCTTTATTAATCAAAACCTTTTGCAGGAGTTAAACTTTTTTTTTCCAGTTACATTTAAAGTTGTTTTTTGTGGGAAGTCAGTACATTTACTTCAACACTAGTGTCTCCCAACTAGTGTTGCACAAAACAGATATAATCAAACAAAAAGCTGTAATAAAGTTTTACTGTTCACAAAGGTGTGGTACCAGAACCAGGGCTGAATGGCTTAAAAAGGGATATCCATTAACAATTCTAATCTGGACATTTCAGCCAGCTTTGAAAGTCTTAATTTTTTTTCCCCCATTTCCCCAAACATCACCAGAAGATCTTTAAAAACCCGTAGGTGAGCTTGTTTAAACATATAAGGCATCTGATCCCTCTTGATCTGCTCCAGCTTCACGTCTACAGTGAACTGTCTCCTGTGGACTATTTGTGTGAGAATGGGGATTTAAAGTATTAATTCATCAAGTTTCTGCAGGAATTTTTAAAGTTGCTTTTGAGTTTTCTCTCATCCTAGAGTTACAATAATTTTCTTCAGGCATTTTGAAAACGTCAACTAAAAGTCCCTGTTGACTTTCTCTGTGCAGGTCGTAAAGATTCTGGAGAAACACGAACCGAGTCGCAGCAGCTCCGGAGCGCTGAGTTTCCTCTCCGGTCACCATAGCAGCAGCAGCGCTGGAGCGTTGCGTCTCGGTCCCATTCCACCTGACGAGGCCAGCGCCGTCCAGAACTACGTGGAACACATGTTGTTTCTGCTAATGGAGGAAGATGCGGGGCAAGGTATGCATACGCAAACCCACAAACACCCAAAAAGAAGCGCTACACCAAACCGCTGTGTTGTTTGATGCCCTGACTGCTAATGTGCTCACAACAGGGGGAGCAATGGGTCCCATTCTGGAGTTTGTGGTTCTGGAGGGGGTGATGGAGAGACTGTTTCTGTGGAGCTTGAGGAGACAGTTTACCGAGGACATGAAGCTGGAGCAGCTCAGGATGTACCAGATGCTTTTGTGTCAGGCCAAACAGCCTCTCCTCCACCATAAACCCATCCTGCGGCCACTCATGATGCTGCTGGCCTCCTGTGCTGGAGCAGCAGTCGGTGAGTCGGGCACACGCACATTTTCAAAAGATAGGGTTAGGGTCAGTTGGTCCATGGAGTTGGTTTATCTTTTTGGCCTGGAATAGAGGTATTATGTTAAATCTCTGTCTTGATTGATAATCACCTGCACTTGTTGGCGCAGACAGCGGGGGTGTGGTGGAGGCCGAGCTGGTGCTGTTGCTGAACCAGCTCTGTGTGGCTCTGGTCAAAGATCCCTCAGTACTGGAATTGTTCTTCCACACCAGCGAGGACCAAGGAGCTGCCAACTTCCTACTATTTTCCCTGCTCATACCATATACACACAGGTCGGGACACACATGCTCAAACGTCATGTAGGTGTGATGGATTGTATGATGGATTTACACTCACCTGTAAATAAATTGTAGACACAGCTGAGTGCATGTCATATGTGCTTCATTCATGCAGGCAGGGACTCTACTGCCAGTGTGCAAAAGATAATTTGTATTCAAACATTGAAAATAATTTAAACCTCTTTAAATTACAATGCGTTAAGAATCAAAACATTATAAAAACCCAAATGATAATAAACTTAAACAACTGCATGAACAAGACCTCCCCAGACCTTAACTTCACCCGTCTGAAAATGTTAAAGATCATTACTGTACACTTAGAGAATTGAATAAAACCTTCTGTCTCTTGCAGGCAGGGCCTGGTAGGTCAACAGGCCAGAGACGCTCTGCTGGTCATCATGTCCCTGTCCGCCTCTGAGCCCAGAGTTGCTCAGCACATCGCAGAGAACACATACTTCTGTCCTGTAAGTAAACAAATAGGCTGAGGTTAACATGAACCACCAGTAAAATTCTGCCATAAAAACAGAAAACCATTAGAAAAAAAAACATTCCATGGATTAGTTCCCATGAAACCCCAAGGGTGTATTTCTACACAACCGAGGAGATGCCGCATCCTCGGACTGTCAGACTATCCTCTGCCACAACATTCATGGCCATTTTAAGACTGTCTGAGTTTCTGCAAGTCATAAAATTTAAGGCATCTGCACATGATTAGGTCTAGGTCACAGGAATGATCTCTCACTCGCTTTTTTTATAATAAGAAAAGGTACGTTATAGTGATGTTGATGGGATGTTTTCAGATGCTTCAAAAGCTGTACACACTGGCCTGTTTCACTCTAACCCTACAATGAATTAGGTTTGTGTTTAATCCACACATAATGCTTCATAATTAGTCAGGTCATGATTAGTGATTATTCAGCAGATATTTATCAGATGTCTTTTTAAATGAATGAAAACAGTTTTTTTTTTTAGCACACTGCATGAGCCACATTTTCTCATTCATCCCCTTGTTGTATTGTAATCTAATTATTACTAGTTATGTAATGAAATAATGAGCTCATACTGCTTCCTCATGGGACAGCTTATGTATGGACTGACTGGTAGGGAAGTGAAGAAATGAAGAATGGGAGAAAATGAGAGAAACACAGGAGAAAAGGCACAAGAGTAATGGTTAAAGAAATGTGGAAAAATGTGCTGAAACTTGCAAACAATTGCAGACCTGTGGAAAAACAGTGACCTGCTAATGTAAAACAAATGGAACATGAACAAAATGCTGCGAAAAGACAGGAAGCGATGCCTTTCAGGGGTTTACCCGTGCTTTGTCAGCCATGTTGGCTCTACCTCTGCTGGTTTTTGGTTTTACTATTTTTGTGAGAGAAAATTGTGAGTATATGTGCGAGGACAGCCAAAGGCACGTCAGCATGTGCCACCCCAGTCCGTGTTTGCGCGTGGTTAAGAGTGCCAGCTTTAAACCCATGTGACCACACAGTGACCTCAATCTTCATGCAGAGAGCAGATTAGTAAATCAGATACAGATTGGCTGGTCCGCAGTGAGGGATTAGCAAGTCTGCACATGATTGGACGGCTGCCTGATGGCTAACAAGACTCCAGAGGGCAGCTGTTGACCACCAGTGCTGCTGCTGTTAGACCATTACACCCTTATACTTTTTCTGACTTTTACCCCACCCTGTTTGTTCTCAAATCAAATCCTAATATTTCTCGTCTTTTCTCTTTCGCTCAGGGCCTTTCATTCAAATAATATCTTTTACATTGGCATAGCTTTCACAGCTTTAACACTGGTACACAGGCCAGTGTCAACCTTTACTTATTTTTCGGTTTTGTAAGAAAAATGTACTGTATATTACGGTAATCATCTGAAAGTACAGTCAAAAACAGGCATCAGGTTTTTTCAACAGGTGATAAAATCTTTTTGAATGGTTTCTTTCCCACGTAAAATAAGTTGGTTAAAGCTCATTAACAGAAGGAATCTTTTTATACACTAGCAGGATATAATCTTAAGATAATTTACTGATGGAGAGGTGATTATTTTTACATGTTTTATCGGTTCTCTGACAGTAAACGGAAACCGCATTACACAAACATTAACATTGACTATTACCAAACTGTCATTTAAAAAAACTGGCATCAGCAAAGATTTTCATAATTCACATTTATTTTAGTCAATCTTTACTTTTATAGGTTTTGTTCTTTGCAATTTTGAGGCAACTAGGATGACAATTCCGAACTGTGGTTGAGGTCAGAGGTTAAGTGTTAAGGTTTGTCCTTACTTGTAGAGAGAAACCTTTTGGCTTTAAGCTTGTCTTTTTCATCTGAGCGTGTGTGTGTGTGTGTGTGTGTGTGTGTGTGTGTGTGTGTGTGATCCAGGTGCTGGCCACAGGTCTGTCTGGTCTGTACTCGTCTCTTCCAGCCAGGCTGCAGGTGTACAGTGAGGACTGGCACTGTCTAGACCAGGGAGACTGGCAACAGGTAACCACGGCTGTCTTTCACTATTTTGTCTGTTAGTGTGCAGACTCAGAGTATATCAAATCATAGCAGCCCTTTGTGTTTTCCCTTGAGGTGAGGCAAAATGAAAATCACATCTCAAATTATTTGTCCTCTGAGCAGTGTGAATGTGAAATAAATCTCAAAACTTTCTTGAAAATAAGAAGAATATCTCATTTGGGTCCAAACTGGTCGACTAATTTACAAAAAAGCGAGAGCACTTCCATACAAATGATGAAATAAGACACTTAGTACGTTGAAATAATTTTTTGTGTAAGGAAATGATCAGTTGTTCAATAAAATCTAAGCCTTCTGGAAATGAATGATAAAATGCATAATAAAGACTCTTAACCAGAGTTTGGGTCTACAGGTTCCAGCTCTTGTCCACTTCCTGCACTCTCTGGACTTCTGCAGCGCCGTCACTAAGGTAACGTTTATCATCCAAACACACACATGCAAAGATGCAGCTTTTTAGGAAGGGAAAAAAACGCTGTTTTTGTCTCTGTCTCAGGCCGCTCATCCCTCCATCTGCTCCCAGTTACTGAATTACATCTACAACGGCTTCCTCGTGCCGGTGCTCGCCCCTGCTCTGCACAAGGTATCGCACCCCATCTCTGCTGTCTACACTGTCTTCATTTGTAGAGCCACTTAACTGGATAAAGCACAGTAATAAAAAAAATAGCATGATTTCGTGATGGATTTTCAAAAAGTACTACTTCAATCTCGAGGGTGCCATTGTGCTCCCATTGTGGCCCCCATAACGCGTGGTGTCGCTGTGTGTAGCTGACGGTGGAGGAGGTGATGACCACCACGGCGTACCTGGATCTGTTCCTGCGCTCCATCTCTGAGCCTGCCCTCCTCCAGACCTTCCTGTCCTTCATCCTGCTGCACACACACGACAACGTGCATATCCTGGACACACTGGTCAGCAGGGTCAACACACCTTTCCAGGTATACCTCCCACAGTTTTAAGCACCCTCTGCAGCCGCTTCACACTCTATGATTGTGAGTCCTTCATCTTTTTCCGTCCTTTAGTTGGGAACGGTGTCGCTGGCTCTGTTCAGAACTTTGATCGGTCTCTTCTGTGAAGACGTGATGCTCCAGTTGGTGTTCAGGTCTGTACCTATAAGCTCATGAAGTTGAAGCAGGATGTTTAAATCCTCTATAAAATGGGTTCAAAATCCAACAAAAAGCTTTGTAATGTCCTTCAAGAAGACTGGGGAGCATCCTTTAGATCACAGACTCTGTTGAATGAGTAGTAATTCACACTCAAAATTGCTGCATACTTTGTTTTACAGTAGTAAAACAAAAACTAAGATGTTTATTTTTACAAAAAATTCTAAACATTAGCTCATTTCCTTCCCGTTCCACATAGCTTGAGGTAATGGTCTCTTTACAGTCCTGTTAGGTGTTTTTCTCACTCAGTCCACAGGGAGGCAGTGATGTGTAATGAGTTCTCCTCTCCACAGGTATCTGATTCCCTGCAGCCACCTGAACCGGAGGCAGCGCAGCTCCTTACAGCTCAGGGACTGCTACTCCTCCAGTTCCACATTGTTCCTGCTCCTCATGCCCTCCTGGTGCCCGGTGTACTTTCACAACACGAACACCCCCTCAGACTCAGAGCAGATCCGCTGGCCCAAAGCAGAAGGTCAGCATGACCGACCCATACATGACATAAGGGTGATTTAACAGAGAAATATATTCATTACGAGAATTCCCGTTCCCTTGTGTCAGATCTTTCAGTGTCGGACAGTGTTGGTTATTGTCGCGGTTCGGATTTTCTGATGGACGTTAACTACCTTCAGTACCTTTGGGAGGCCCGTCAGGCTATCTCCAACTCGCACAGGTCAGTGTGTTTGGTTTTGTAGTTGTAATAACAGCTCAGCCTGGCCATGAGCATGAGCTTAAGTATCTTATTTGTCTTCCAACATTTTGCATGACTTACTTTCTGGTAAGGAAAGGAGATGACACGCCAGTTACTTGGAGGAACATGCAAAACAAAACAAAAAAAGTATAATGTGTATAACCTGGATTTGAAATGACTACTGCATATCAAGTTATATCAATTTGTCCTTTTTCTCCCCACAAATCCTTCTACTTTTTGAGGAGTTCTAATGGCATCAGCTTTATCTTTATTGTCTAAAAAAAGAAAGAAAAGAAAAGCAGATGATCAGCAGATATTGGTTTTTGGTAAACCACAATGTTGATACTTCCGTTCTACAGTGACAGCAGCACAAATTAGATGATCTTTATCTTTAGTCTCCTACCATTTCTAAAGAAAATTCACAAATGGGGAACTTGCACACAGTAATAGGTTGGTGTGACGTGACAGCTGAAGTCCCCCCTCCAAGTTGTTTAGAGCTGATCAGGCCTTCTGGATGAGAGGTGGAGTGTCTTAATGAAGAATAAAGAAACTAATTTACCCTTATTCTAAGATCTTTCTGATGCTCAAAGAATTTTATGGATGTTCAAATCTACGTCCCAAGGCTGGAGAGGGTGAGGGTATGAGGAGAGGGCGAGGGTAGCGCCATGCCTGTAGGTTTACCAAAAAACTGACCAACAATCTCTAATGACTTGAGAATAGCACTGAAAAATGACAGTGTAGAAGTAGAATATTACAACTATTATGACTACCCTCAGCTCTGACAGTTTTGTTTTGTTTGCAGGGCCTGTCGGCTCTGGTCTGCCCCGTATGATGGGATAAACCCTCCTCCCCAAGAGTACCGATCCGACACACCAGCAGACGACATTGATGATGAGGAGGAGCTGATAAAACAAGTGAAAAGCAACTCCATCTGCTCTTTGGTCATTACTCCTCCCCCCTTAGCCCTCTCCCCAACACCTTCCTCAGATACCATCTCCATTAGTAATCAGACAGGAAGAGGCAGTTCGGCACTTGAGCTGGAGTGGGACGACATTTTTGCAGATGAGGATGTTACCTTGTCGCTGAATGCGGCATTGGCCAATGGCAGTGCAGCTGGAGAAGGTGACAAATGTGGCTCTTCTCCAGCACCGCCACCACTGCCTCCTCGACACATCCAGGAAATGCGTCGCAGCGCTACCAAGCTGGTGCGTGGTTCGTACGTAGAGGAGTCAGAGTTTCAGGATGACGTGCTGGTCTATGATTTAGTGGCTCAGAAAGACACAAAGGCGGCCCTTTTGGAACGCATCAAGGCAGCAAACCGACGCTCCCGTGGAAGCATTTCAAAAGGACAGCCAGTGTCAACGGCAGTGACGAAAACACTATCGACAATGTGGACCACAACAGGGAGGACAGTGATGGAAACCGTTAACAGCATCATGTTGACCCGGAGGAGGAGCGAGGATTTTGCTAAAGACGAAAGAAGGAGGAGTGAAGACTATAGCAAAATTCTGAGGAGAAGGAGTGAAGATTGTGTGAGGGAACTGCGGACAACTAAGGAGGAAGAAGAGGACGAGATAAGAATTGTTGGAGTAGGAGAGTCGCATCTCTTCACCAATGGTTTTCATGGAAAGAATCACATCATCAACAAATTTGATGACACTGATGGAGCAATTGAGCCTTTCAAGCAAAACTTCAGTGTGAATGATGTCACTGTTTGTGTCAATCACATGCACACAGCACATCAGCCGCGTACACATCACAACCCGCCTCACATGCAATGTTTAGAGTCAAACTCTGTACCCAATGGCCATTTTAAACCCGAGCCACAAAAACTTTGTTCGTCTTCATCAAATGCCAAGTCTCCAAATCTGCCTAAAAAGCAAGTTCCCAACAACGACAATGACAACAACTTCCTGTCTCAATACTATGAGCTCATGCTCTCTTTAGGGGTGGAGCCGGACTGTGACGACATCACGGACAACATCTGCACGTTTAGGAGCCGGGTTCAACAGCTGAGGCAAAAACTTGAAGAGGAGGACGAGGAGCTTGGCACTGATTTTGCTTTTAGCTCCTCGTGGGATGATGTAGACGATGAAGGAGAGACAGCGGTTATGGAAGAGGAACATGAGGGAGAGGAGAGTAGGAGCAGCAGGAAACATGGAGTTCCATTTACAGGTCAGTGTTTGTGTGGAAAATCCAACCACAGCTACTTTCCCCTAGATGTCAATAATCTTTATACTTTACTGTATTTTCCCATGGTACACCAGGACCTTTTATCAGCGTCCTGTTGTCCCGGCTGGAAAACCTCCTGGAAAACACTATTGCTGTTAACCTGCTGGTGACGGGCATCCTGGCCCAGCTGGCATCGTATCCACAGCCCCTCCTGAGATCCTTTCTGCTGAGCACACACACGCCCAACCATACCAGCGTACGGACACTATACCAGGTAATACCCACACAAAGCTAAAAAAACAACAACAAAGAAATCACTCATTTTATTGTGATAACATTGTTAGTACTTGTGGTGTGTATTTTTGTAGGTGCTGGTGTCAGTGCACGCTCAGATTGAGCGTTATGTGGCAGACAGACCAGACTACCCCGCCCTGGTCACTCAGGCCTGGAGGTTTTTGTTGGCTAAAGACCAAGATGCCAAATTTAGAGGTTAAGAAGTGCACACAAAACACGTACAGACTGTAAAACCACACTGCTTTCAGAAAATATAAACTTCCTGAAAAATGACTGTAATTTGAATGCTGAGTTTAAGTTAGATTAAACTAGACATAGGAAAGTAGGAAGATTTTAATAGTTTTAGACAGTCTTTCTGCACAACTAAAGACAGGGACGGGAGCAGGTTTGTAGACGTCCCACTGGTTCAAAATAACAAAGCAAGAATCAAATCTAAAGGTGTGAAAAATAACCTCAGACCTCATGTATCTATGCATTTCAGAGTGCCTCCAGTCTCACGATGGGGACTTCATCTTAGATGCATCTCTTCCCAATGGCTCTGTGAAGAATGCCCTGCCTCTGCCTCCACTCAGTGTCTTGCCGCCCTGTCCTACAATTCCTCCCCAGGCCAAGAGCCGAGTGTTCGCCATTGTCCTGTTCGCAGAGTTCCTGAAAGAGCTGGCAGCCATCGCCCAGGAGCACAGCATCTCACCTGACTGTTGGTCAGAGGAAGCCCAAAATATCTAGCTTAAATCATCGCATTAAGGATTAATGGACAGGAAAGGACTGGTCTAAGAGGATTTTAAAGTCAAAATGATTATTTGTGAATTTATATGCTCATGTTGTTTATACTCCTGACTGCACTTGAAATGTTGAAGTTTCCCTTTTGACCGGGAGTTCTATTTATAAAATCTTTTGGAGATTATTTTAAAGTTACGATGACATTTTCTACGTATTTTTGGGATCTGTGAAACTAGTTTTCTTGAATCTTTGCACTGACAGATAAAGGTATATTAAAGGTGGTTCAGGTGGCAAGAGAATGTTCCTGCAGCTGCTATTTCAAATCAGCTTTCTGTTTAGGATGGAAATATTAATGCAGAATCTTACGAGTACAATTGACCTGAAACATGCTGAAGTGGCGTCACATTAAGAAGACCTAGGAGATGTCAGATTTGCCAACCGTGCAGCAACACTGACCTTTGGCAAATTAGCCAATGTCATGTAATCTTGAGCTGTATTTGTATAAAAAGCAATGAATTCAATGATGCAAATGAATGACTCCTGTGCATAAAAGCTAAACACTGAAGATATGTGTGAGAACAGAAATCCACTGTTTTGAAAGTGTCTTTTTTCCATTAAATGGACATTTGAATTTTTGCTTTTGTTGTGAGCTGTTTCATGCCCTTCACAGAGTTAGACCAGATGTCTGCAAACAATTCAACGTTGTTTCACTGATAGTTTGGTGAATTCTCTATTTCTTTAAAATTTAAAAGGTAATGTGTTGCTTTTAGTGTCAGTCTGTGGTAAAATTCTGAATTGCACCCAATCAAACCCCCCTAAATAAAGTCTTCTCCCTAAATCAAGTGATTTAAATAATCTAATCTAATCTAACAAAACCAGTCCTGATAGTCCTTGCTTGGCACAAATTGGGTTAGTGGGGGGATTTTCAGTGGTTAAATCAAAATGTGAATGAGCAATGCCATCGCTTTGTGAAAAAGTGACTTTCTCCTTTTCACTGAACTTTCCTTTTGAAATAGTTTGATGAGATAAAGTTAACAAACACATCCCAAAAGAAGCTGATCACAATTTTAGTGTTTGCCGTTTCACAGAGGGATTCATTTGTCTCATGTCTGCTTTGAACCTGAACTGGATGAACCAGTTTTGTCTGGATTAGATGTATAAAGACCCCTGAACTGATTTAAAATGGTTGCATCCCTTACAAAGAAGTGACACATCTACAAAAAAAACTATTAATAGCTGATGAGATGCACTGTGGTTTGTTGGTTCCTGTCTTGCAATCTTACTCCCAGAACACCCTCAAAACTTACTGTGCAGTTCTTGTAAAGTCAAACCACGCTTTTTGCCTTGGTTTTACAAGACAAAAGATAACTGGCAGAGATGGCGGTGATCAACGTTTACCTGCTGCTGTGGACGCTCGGTGAGTCAGTTTAAACTCCAGCTGGCACTCAGCAGTACCACGCATCTGGAATTTTTACATTGTTAGAGGTGATCACTGTTGCAGAAAAGGAAACATATCATTAATTACAATCTCTATACAGTCTTTATCTCAGCAGAACGGTGTAATACTTGATTTGGAATAGGTTTAATCAAGAAAACTAGTTCACATGAAAGCAAGCTGTTATAGGGAAGAAAAATCTCTAAACAAATGCTTTAAGCATTATTTTTTGTCAGATTCGATTTAAAAAAGCTAAAAACTGAGGAGAAAATGTAAGGTTATCCTTAAGTTAACTGTTGGTTAACTGGTCCTTTATCTTATTAAAACAGTTTTGATGCATCTTCCGAATTGTTTCAAAAGGAGGAAATTGCATGTGAACGAAAGCACCAGGCCTGGGGTTTTATTCTAACAAAACTGGAAATAATATTTGACTTTGATATTTCTCAAATTAGGAAGATCTGACAAGCTTTTTAAAACTTATAATAAATTTATACTTCACAGCTGAGGAATTTCAGGGTTTCCTCCACCGATGAACGTCTCAGTGGGGCAGGCCACCAGCACTGGTGGTAAAGACCGACATGAACAAATGAGAATATATTCTAGGTGAAACTAATGAGGAAGTTATAGCAGTTAAAATCAGATAAACTGGAAAAAGTTGGGGTAGTAAGCCTGAAAAACCCACACAAGGAACAGGATAACTGGCACTGATGACCAGAGCTACATTCTAAAAACAAAGAAAGCATAGCTTCGAATACTAAATCCAAAATGAGAAAACCCCCAAAACCCAACAAGATCTCACTCTTTCTGTACTGCTTGTTCTAAAGATGCTCTCAGAAAACAGACATCACCGCTCACTAGTCATTCGCCACACCACTTGCTTTCCCACTGCCGATAAACTGATCTGCTCTGATATACCTGCAGGTGCTGCCACCATATCATCAAGAGGAGATTATCCTAACTATTCAGATAATGAAGATGATGGCGACGATGATGATTACAGTTATGTCGTTGCTGAAGGCAACTCGGGCAGTGGTGAAGGCAACTTTCCCGTTCTTGGTGATAAAAACACAAAGCGACCCCCCGTCTCATCTGGTAAAAAATTTCCTCTACTCATATTTGTACCATCACACAAAACGTATATTATATAAATATATATCATACATATAACATCAAACATGCAGTATTTATAATTTAATGCTGCTGTTTTAATGCTGCATTATCTGTGCAGCGGGAAATAAGGAAAAAAGGTTGTAAAATATACAACTGATCACATACTAGTACAGCACATCTGTGGTTGATTTTGTAAAAATGACCACAGAGATTAAAAGAAAGAACCTGACGAAGATTATGTGAAGCGTTATCATAAGTGTTTGTAAAACTTGCAAACCCCACCAAAAAGTACTGATTTGACTTTCTGCTCCAAAATGTAGGTACATCACTATTTATACATCTCAGAGAAATATAGTATGTGGGTCATAGAAATGCTAATTATATTAAACCTGGCATGTTCACCACTAAGCCTAACCCTGCATTTTAATATCTTTTTCTTGGTCTCTTTTTCTGTCCATGCAGCAGAAGCTCGCATTTCATTGAGAGGAGCTGCCAGTGGAGGGACTTACTTTTGCCTACTCTGTGCTCTCTTTTCTTCATTCGTGCTATCTTAAAAATAATCAGATAAAAGTGAGTCATCAAGCAAAATCTGCATTGGTCATTGTGGGCAAAATAGACTAGTTCTTTTTTTTTTACTTCCTCTTTTGGCGTTTTTCTTGATAAAAGACTTGGAATTGAAAATTTGTCTCTGTGACTGTTTTTTTGTTTTGTTTTGGGACACTGAAATCACACAAAATGTGAAATACAGTCCTATGTTGTGTTTTCAATGGTTTCTTTCAGACAGGCAGCTCTCATTTAAAAGTTCTGGATCATAAATTGCAGCATTCTTTAAGGGGAGATCTATTCACAAGATATGCAAACTAACATTTAATGAGGATGTAGCTCAGAATCAGATAAAGCATCCAAACAAACCTGTTAGACCAACCCAGACAGAACCAGACAGAGCCTCCACAGTGGATCCTTTTAAATGATAATTTCCGTTACTTATAATTCAGTATACATCTATGAACTCATGGGACATGTATCTCCTAATCCCCTTTTGCTTTTATTTAAAACCTGTTAATATGAGAAAAAACACATCAAGCTGCCCGATCGTGTCTAAAAGGCAATCTAGTGAAATCTTAAATGACCTGCAACAAAATGCTACTTCACTGACGGTTCTTTGAATCTTAGACTAATTATATGAGGTGATAGTAGTGGAAATAGTCACTAGTTAATCTATCTGTTTGATAACGTTTTATAACCCCTTCGCTTAGGGGCCATCTGCTCATGCCCCCCAAAAAGAGGAATTTTTTTTTGCAAAAATCCTTTTAATGACTAATTTTTATAAGGAGGTCTTCAACTGGTTTGATAGAGGGGACATTTTCAAATAATTCAAAGGCTCTGTTTGCACAAAGGCACTTCAGAAAGTTATGTTGAAGAGGTTACAACATGAATTAGCATATTTGGCCTGATGTCGATGTCCTTAAATCATTACATTGAATCTGAAACGGCCGTTGCTTCTGGTAACAGAGCCGCTCTGGCATCCTGTGTCAGAGGGGAGCTACAGCTCTGTGGTTGGTGACGCAGTTCCTGAAAGTTGGGTGACACTAAGGTTTAGGGGCTTGTGAGACAGAACTGCAGAAGAGAGAGGCGGGCTGATTTAGGTTTTAAAATGTTTTATCAATAATAGAGATATGAAAGACGGAGGAAAAAACGCATGCAGCGCGTGTTTCAGCATAATTTAGGTATTTACACAACCTGACTGCATGAATCATCTCCCAATTAGCTTCAAAGGCGTCCAACACAGATGCTGGCTTATGAGGGCCTCAGTCCTCCTGCTCACCAAAAAGCCGGTCAGCCGTCGCTAATGTTCGTTTATTGACCAGCAGAGGGTAGAATCGGAGCCACTAAGTTGGAGGTGCGAAGTAGAGCGGGGGGGAGGCAAAATCAAGTAGCTAGACACGAGGAGTGGGGCGGGTGAGATCTCTTCAAGAGGAGGAAACAGAGAGCAACGAGCAGAGAATTCAAAGAAGTGAGAATAGCTGCAGAGGAGGAAGCTTTTGAGAAAAGGGAATCATATTAAGAAAAAAAAAGGAAACTCGACACACTATCTGATGAATACATCCCAGTTAAGAAAAAACAAAAAAAGCAACCTGATCAAACAGATAAAAAGATCAAGTCATCACCGCGATGAAGCTGTCGTGTTGCCTCTGCTTCCTCGGTGAGTTTAGCTCAACCGTTAACTTCTTTTCCTCTCCATTTTCTTTTGCTTCCTAGTTCAGTTTTCTGGAGACACTTTGGTATTTCCATCAGGTAAAAAAGTGGGTGCATTTGAATTACATTATGACACTTTCAAAACTGTTCAGCTTGCAGGAAGTTGATTTGGAGCAGGCAAATGCCACAAAAACCTTGTTTCATGTGCCTTCAATGTACAAGTTTATAATAATATCAAACAACCAGGATGCTTCATAATTGATATTAGACTGAAAAATGTTTTGGATTGATTAATCAGCGCAGCTCATTAGATGAACTCAAAAAGAAAAAGTGAGTTCAACCAGCATGTGTGTGGCTGAAAAGAAGTAAGAAATCAGCATTTGCACATTTGAAGAGTAATATTATGCTAAAAGAAGAATAAACATGCATGTTGTAGTATTAAAGTAACGTGTCAGTGCTTTGAATTGCTCTGTTTCACATTGGCTTTGACATTTTTCAAACTTTGCTGCAGCAAGTCAAGTGAAACTGACAGCACAGGCTGGCTGATATGATAGTTCACACCTAGCTCTTAAATAGCTATGGCACACAAAATAATTGGTTTAAGGCAACAACAGTTTAACAATGGTTTAATAAATAAAGAGTTAAACTGCGCTAGTCTCAGTGATTAAAACATTTTTTCCCTCTGTGTTAGTTCTAGGAGTTTTTTCTGTTTCACGAGGACAGAATGCAACCACCCCTGATCATCATATAGAGACAACAGGTAAGGTTATATTAGACTTTAACTGTGGATCTTCTTTTGGATTAAAGGCTGTGTCCATTAGCCAGGGCCTGTGATTCATTTTGAAAAATGTGCCTGTGTCACGTGATGAAGATTTCTACCCTTTAGGAGAATATTACAAACAACCCGCCTTAAGTTTAATTGCTCTGCCCAGATGTGGATCTTTCTTTGGGTGGCTTCCTTTATCCCCATCTTCATCATCAGAGCAGCACACATGTGACCATATACTTTGAACACTGACCAAAGCCTGTATGGAATGAATAAGATAATTGCTTTCCGCTTTTACCTTGACTATACTATACTGCTAACTCCCACATTTGTTGTTTTACATCCCCAGCAGCATCAAAAGACATCCACAATTTAAGACACATGCATAAATAAACTTTAGAAGTTTTAGTGGTTGTTGAACAGCAACGGTAAAAGGATACAACTTGACTTTGTATCAAAAATAGAAAAACCAAACGAGCAGACTAACACTTCTGGGTTAATATTAGCTTAGTGCACATGCCTCTGCATACAGCGTACTGGGAAGTTTCTGCAGCGGAATTTCCTGCAGCTTTGCAGAATGAGATGGAATCCCGCCTGCAGTCTGAAACACAAACCCAAATGACCTGCCCCCGAAAATGGACCGTTATCATCTAGAGCCCAAAAAGTGTAAATCTTTCATCATATTGTGTTGTTTAAAAGTCATGGAAGCAACCAACAAAAGGCCCTTCATGGGTGGGACTTTCAAATGAAAAAAAAAGAATGCTAACTGTTGTTAACCAAACCAAAAGGTGACTAATTAGGTTTTTAGTGACGTCTGTCCAAGATTTGAAAAAAGAACACACTGTCATTCACGGATGCCATTTATGTCACGGCACCATCGAATCCCCAGATGATCTTTGAAGAGGGGACAACAACGTGTCAATAAGCTTCAGACAGCATTTCACTAGTGATGACACCACAAACTCATTGCAATGTCTTCAAAGGTAACAAATCAAAGTATAACAAATCCTACTCAGTATGTTCTATAACTGCTCAATTTGCCTGCTTAGGTTTCATTTTCCAGATAGAGGTTGCGTCCATCTTTGATGCTCAGATACGTTTGTGGTCCTCCATGGCTTTTTAAAAAAGCAAAAAATAACATGATGATCTATTGCAAGATTTAATTTAGACCGTGTACAGTTCATTTGGGAATCTGCCATCCTGATGGTTTTCAGTCATCCCTCAGATATGAACTTTTCTTGGCTGAATCAGCCTGTTGTTGTGTGACTATAGCAAGGGGAAATCAGACATTGGGAAATAGCTGTCATATCTTCAACAAAATTCTAAAAATTATACTATTTAGCTTTCAATGCCTTGCCTTGGGATAAAGCACTGGTTTAGGCCATATTAAGGCACCTCATCCTGTGCAGTCTTGGGTTGCGATTGGAAAACTTACCCTGGCCTCCAGCCCCCTTCTGTCCACTACTGCCGTCTCTGTGCATTTAGGGTGCATTTCTGTCTCCTCTGCTATTGTCCGACACTGAACTATTTCATATCTCTTTAATTCTCTTCTGTGATTCATGTGATGTCACATTTCCGTTAATGTCCTGTTCGAACTCGCTCACTGTTGTGTTGTCCTGTCCTAAACTGCTGTCGGCCTACACTGAGATGTGCCGGCAGCTTTGTGCTCTGATCAACTCGTTTACAAAGTCCTGACCTCATTTGAACCTGCCGTTTTCATTTCAGGTGATACAACAACCAAGATCTTGGGAACTCTGCCACCGACTCAGTTGAACGATACGGAAGACGATAATTTGACGGCAGTGTCTCAGCCTCTCACAACAACAGAAGTGACCACGGTAACAGCTGTCAGTTTCTAGAAGCAGTTTATTTAATAAGTTTAACTCTGAATGACAAATTCTGTTGGGATATCACTGCTTCAATTCTGGGTTTGGAAAGAAATTACTGAGAAACTATGAAAAGAATTATCATAATGATTTAACATCTCTTGGAGCCTAGTTCACTTTAAAACATATGCGTCCTCTTGGCTCTTGTTAAAGTATAAACTTCTTACACATGAAACCATTGTGCCTCCACGATGGTTTGGGTGTTAGAGCTACCTCCTGACAAACCGCAGCCAGTCGCAGGGACTTCCTGCAGTTCTGTTGCCACCGAGAGCAAATCAGACAATGTGGAGAGATGCTACACACAAGTGCTAGTTGGTTTGTGTTTGATGATCATCCAGAAACAGCCACAGTTTGAACGACTGCTGTTCCTGCTTTTGCACAAATGGCGGAGAGGAGTTGTGACGTTCGGGGGTTCTGAGCCCAGAGCTTCTGAGCCGCTTAGCTACGATAGCAATTTACAGATCGTTGTTCAACACCAACAGAGACAACTGTATTTATAAAAATCCAGCTTTAGAGGAGTTTTTTCATATTCATGAGATGGGAATTTAATATTTGAACTCAATAGGTTTGATCAATAAGCACAAACATTGTTTCTGGTTTCCAGGATTCTTTCAAGCTTCATCTTTTGACTGTAATCTATTATTTTGCTCATTCAGATTGTTTGAGAGATCTCCCCATTTAAAATGAAAACTTTACTGCTGGAGCAGTCCGTGATTTCCATGTGCTCTCTATAGCTGCCTGAGGATAATAGATGGAGCACCAGTGTTGCTGAACCGAAGGGAAATGAAGAAGAAAATGGCAATGTGACAACCTCGACGCCCACCAAAGGAGGGGGGTCAAGGACGACGGAGGAGAGTATGCTGAGGTCTAAGATGTCGACGCCTCCGACCAAAGTCATCACATCCCCAGCAGGTACAGGCCTCATGCTAACTGCACATTCATAAGCTGAGCGCGTGGTTTTGTCTTCCTGATTGTTAAACCACAAACATCATGTGCTCGCACACACACACACACAAACACACTCACTTCCATCCAGCAAACAGCCAAACATAGAAACGCTGCAAGATCTTTACAACTATGAATATTAAGATTTTTTAAATTAATATTCAGTCATTCTGAATTAATTAATTTAACTATGTTATTTAACTTCTTCTATTAACTATTCTCTATCTCTGTATCTATAACCATTCCTTTTTATTACGACCTGAACTACGTGTTGTTTCTTTCAGAAGCCAGCGAAGGCTCGGGTGCTCCCGCTTGGGGTGAGGAAGTGTTTTCCCTTTTTTGAAGTGTTTTCCCCTTTTTCTGGACAGTCCTGCACTACTGATGATATTGCCTTTTTATTGCCATTCAAATACCATAAAAAGACCACATTCAGCTGCCACTGAAAAGAGAGTAACTTGCATTCTCAGGTTCAGCTGGAAAATGTTGATGTAGAATTCAAGTGCTTGCTTGCTTTGGGGGATTTTGGGAAAGGATTTCTGGTGAGCCCTGGTATTTTTTAAAAGCTTAAATAAATAACAAATTTTATTTTCTCAAAACTTAAATAATTCAGAGGATAATTTGCTAATAGAGACACAAAAACACAAACAAAAAGCTGCATTTATACTCTTTCTCAAAGTACTTTTTTGGTCTTTTCCACAGCTTATGTAATACTGGTATTTATCATCCTGGCGATCATTATTCTGTGTGTCATTCTCTATTGGCTAAGGAGAACCACGGTAAGAAACCAACTGAAAAGCATACATATGTTTGTCTTTCTCTGTCACAATGTTTTTTTTTTGTTTTTCTTAACAGTACTAGCTGTACCATCATTATCTTGTTTACCGTTTTTCAGACTTACTCATTTGATCTCCACCGTCCGAGCCCCGGTCATCTAAATGAGCCCACTGGAACCTTTGAGCAAGTTTACCTCGATGACATGGGTGAGCTTTTTGGCAGTAGATTAAATTTGGATTCACATGACTCATCGTGACTTCATGTTGTTAATCTTTGTCCCGTCAATCAGACCAACCATTTCCTAAAGACTTTGTGATCACAGATGACCTTTCAACCTCTCCAGTCACCAATGGCACAAGTCTACCGACAGAGGAAAAGGGGCCCGGTGATGAAAATGGTACATTTAAATATATTTCTGCGCTCTGTTTAAGTGTTCGGTTATCATTATCTAAGTGTATAGTGGCCAGGCTAATCACTGATAGGCTGCCATTAAAAAAAAAAAAAAATCCCATCTATATATTACAGATTTTTTAGGCAATGACCCAACTGATAGCACAGCTGATCCGCTGAGCAGTGCTGACTTGTTCTTCGACGCTGCTGAGGAGCAACAAAATGAAAACAACAACAATCCATGTAAGGGCGTCTAAGCAGATCCAAACGTAAAAATACTTTTTTAGAAAAAGTCAACATTTGTGTAAAAGTATAAAAATCCAACTGGAAGGAAAAAATCTTCCTGTTGGATTCACTCCTTTTGAACCGTAGGTAACAATATATTACATGCGTTAACAGAAAATAAAAATGCTAACCCCTTTTATAAATATAAAAACAAAACACATATATAACCTATTTTCCGCCTTCTGCTGTCTTGCAGCCGTTTGCTCTCATGACCCGTTTGTTGAAATAAACCTGGATGAGCCAGCGTGGAGTGACCAGCTCCTCACCTCCGCTCAAGCTTCTTCCTCCGTTCTCCCCTTCTCCTAGCTTTCTGTCTACTCTTCTGGGAACTTTGAAACAATGACCATCAAGTTCCATATAAACCATCCGAAAAAACACCTGGGAGTGAGCATAACATTTACCGATCTTTGAGACAAAAGTGGCCTTCTTTCTAAAGTGCTCCTAGAGTGCTAATTAATCATGTGTGCCTTAAAGTTTAGGTTTTACCGAACTGTCCGGGCTCAAATGCAAAATTTAAAGGCAATTTTCCTTATTCCCTGTTAGCATAAGCTTTCACTTTAACTCACGTTAAAAATAAACTGTTGGAAAGAAAGCTAAAGGAAGTTTTTCAAGCTAAAATGACATATATAAAAAAAATCAGCATTTTTTTGTTTGTTTTTTTTGTTTTTGCTTTGCCTCTCCTTGGAACAAGACTTAATGATAGATTACTAAGATTTACACTTCAAAACTTTAGGCAGTTTGAAGTAGATTATCTAGGGCCATGAAAAAAGAAAAAAAGAAAAAAAAAGTTCTGGAAATGTAAACGTCTATTTAAAGCTGATATATTTGATAACATTGTAATATATATCTTTATAATTTTCTTTCTTTAAGTGGCAGCATCAGCTAAAAAGTGAAGAGAATGATGACAGATAATTTGTACTCTACATACACACTGACACCACAAATCCCTATTTAATGTCTGGTTTACATGTATGAGATTATTCTTACGATAACAGTTTATGTTACTTTAGCCTTGACCTTGGCCTTTTGACAAATTAATAAAGTAAAGGCTTAAATTAAATATCATGTTACATTTAAGACTGATTCTAAAAGACTGCTGTCATTGCTCATTATCTATCAGATCTTAATTCCAAGAATTTCTATAGTCTTTGTAATGCATTGCAATGTTGTTCTTGTTTGGCTTTGCAGTCTCAAAGTGTAGAATTAACTAAAACTCAGATTCATTGTCAAAATCTCACTTAGTTAGTTCCATCCTTTTTATATGGTAGAAACCTTATAACAAGTTTTGACTTGTTTGCTGACTAGCTTCTCATTCTAGGGTTTGTTCCTCTCACACGCATAACTGGTTTAGATTTTTTTTCAATGATAGTTTCTCCAAAGAGTGTGACACAGTTTTACAAAGGGGTTTATTCTCACTCCACATATTTTATACATTTTCCTAGTGAATCCAAATTCTTATCTTTATAGATACTCCTGTGTAACAGATACTAATATTATTTGGATTTTGGCGCTTTTTAAATGTATCTTCATGGTTTTGTCAAATTGAACAAAGCACAAGTATATCAATATGTTTTGTTTTTATTTTTTTTACTTTTTTGTTTTTTAAAGGAAATGATTGAAATCAAACTGACTGTGTGGGGGGTTCTTCCTTAGAACTGTTACTGGGTGACGGCACATCCAGGACTACTTCTGACCTCAATAAAGTTTATAGCAAACACACACTTGTAGTTTGTATATGACTGTGTTCATGTTTAAAATCATCTTCAATGACTAAATGAAATCAAACTATATCACATCACCTGATTCTCTGTTAGGTATTGTAATATTAGCAAAATCATTCAATATTAGTGTGTGTTACCCTGCAACCTTGGAGGGCTGAGGGTAATGTGTATGATGATCTTCCCTCAACGTGTGGTGCTGCGGTATAGAAAAGATGAGACACACACGTTGAGCTTCCGTCAGCATAACAGGAAGATTTATTCTTCTTGTACAATGAACACATTGTCAAATATTTGCTTTTTTTTTAACAATTCAAATAAAAGTGCATGAATTTGTTTTATGATATTTTAATATCCTTCAAGACCTATTCTACACAGATAAAACATTTTATAATGTCCCAGCATCTTTCTTACAACAGTAAGAATTTCTTGTATCTGCCAGATAAATAGATACAGAACTGAAAAATAAAGGGTGCATCAAACCAGTTCCATATAAAATCAGCAGTGCTTCAGTCACTTCTCAGCTAGCTTGATACATAAAAACCAAAGTCCGCTAGCATTAGCATGCCCCAGCAAACAGAACTGTGTCCCGTTTTTTACACAATATTAAACACAAACCGGACAAAATGACTCAGTAGTCAACAATTCGATTCAATAATCTCTTTAACTCCCGAAGGACATCAATGTGTATGTATTATAATACATTTTTACTAACCTGCGGTATAGAAAAGATGAGACACACACGTTGAGCTTCCGTCAGCATAACAGGAAGATTTATTCTTCTTGTGTGCTCAGTCCTTTCTACACCACGAACGCGACAGCGTTCCTAGCGGCCGCGCGCGGAATTGCACGGACGAAATGAAACAAAACGATCTAACTTATTACAAAAATGAAAAATAATGTTGGGGTGTCCTTTTTCTACTTGGTTTTTTATTCACTAATAGCTTATTATTCACCCCTCTACATGTGCATGCCAAAGCAAGTTTTTACAGTAATCCATCCATTATCAATACCGCTTATTCCCTCATGGGGTCGCAGGGGAACTGGAGCCTATCCCAGTGGTCAACAGGCGAGAGGCAGGGTACACCCTGGACAGTCCGCCAGTCCATCGCAGGGCCACACACAGGACATACAAGGACCAACAACCACTCACACTCACATTCACTCCTAAGGGCAATTTCCCCAATCTCCAATCTACCTAACATGCAGGTTTTTGGACTGTGGGAGGAAGCCGGAGAACCCGGAGAGAACCCACGCAGACACAGGGAGAACATGCAAACTCCACACAGAAGGGCCCGGGTTCCCCCGGGATTCGAACCCAGAACCCTCTTGCTGGGAGGCGACAGTGCTAACCACCACACCACCGTGCCGCCCTTTAAGATATAACCAGTTCATGTTAAACAAATCAAAGCCACTGTCAGCGGTTGGACTCATACCACACTTGGTGGCTGTGGAAAAATGAGACTGGAGGCAACTCATAATACACTAATGTAGTCAATAAAGTAGTAATCAAAAAGTGACAAACAGCCAAATCTCCACACAAACTGACACTATAAATGCTTCCGAGGAAAAAGACACAGCAAAACCCTTCTCCAGGGCAGATGTTTGGGACTCTCCAGCTAAATCCTAGTAATCCCAACACACTCTACCTCTGACAGATGTTACATTATCAGTGAACAAATGATAAAGCTCCTGGTGCACAAGGCAATGTCTTCTATTCCCAGGGTAACTTCTTCCTTCTCTGGTACTGTTTCTTTTGGCGGCCCTTCCCTTGTAGCTCATGACCCCAGAAAATTATTGATGGCAAAATGAAGAGTTGAAATTTCAAAATGGTATTCTCTACGTTTTTGACACTTAAGCTGCTCAACAAAGCCACCTGGTGGCCAAAAATGCAGTTTAATATAGTTTGGGGTTTGATCCAAAGAAAGGGAGGTGAGGGAACCAATCCCTTCAATTATAATGCTGCTAAAAAAATAGTAACATTTCATCATCTGGTATAAATTTAATTATCAATTAAATGAACCAAATTGTGGTGCCAGCACAACGAAACGCTTTAAAGAAGCCATTTAATAGTATATTTAGACACAAGACTCAAGTTTGATGCTTTAAATCTAAATGGAAAAAAAATCCCAATAATATTTTGTGATATAAAACAAAGCAAGAAAACAACAACAAAAAATGCGCCATCTTTTGTCAAACTTCGAATAAACAAAAAAACAAAACAAGTTTGTATTTGCTGGAGATTGGAAAAAAAAGACTTGTACTATAATGTGTAAAACTGATGTTTACGGACAAAATGCTGTTTTACACGTGGCCATAAAACTGTCCACATAGAAGGTATAATTCACCCCAAGGGGGTTAATTTGCGCACGTGTCCCATGCAAAATGTATTTAAACATTTCCCTTTCTATGATATATACAGAGTCACAGATCATGGAAAGACTTTTAAAATGCTGTTGCAACACCTGACGAGAACGATTAGGAATTCCGCTAAAGTGTTACGGAAACCACAAGCCAAGCAAAGCTATTGTATTTTACAAAGAGCTACAACAGACTTATGCTACAAACAAATGGAGCAGGCTTGATGAATAATTGTCTAAATTCAACAACTGAACCTCTAACACTGTGATCCCTGCACAGACCAACACTACACAGGGGTCATCAGGTGGGAACCTCCATTCAATAGAAGCAACTGACCGGACTGTTCAACACATTGTACACAGAACTAGATGATAAGAAAAACAGTAAAAAACTATTAAAAAATACGCGGAAAATTCTGTCTAAGGTGCTGCCAAATGCGTGCCAGTCCGGGTGCTCCCAGCTGGGTTCCCTCTCATTTCAGACGCGCCCCGGCTCTTCCAGGAGGAGCCCGTTGCTTGATCTGAGAAACCGGGAAGGGAAATGCAAGCGTGAAAATTGAGAGGTAGGGTGGAGCAAGGCCGTTTAAAATAATCTTTAATTAAACCCTAAAATGTACAGGAAGCCAGTGAACTGTATCAAAAAGAATATCTGATCTCAGCTGGTGAATGCTTCATTTTGATTTGGTCAGCAAAAATCCCTGTACGTTAAGTGACACTGGGTTTTATGTATGGCGCCAGTTGGCCCAGCTCCACAGAAGAGGACCCTCTGGAGAGTAAGTTCACAGGACTAAAAAAAAGCAAAACACACAGGACCCCTTCATCTGAATCACAAACTACGAAAGTTAGAAACACTTCATTAAAAAAAATAAACTCATTGAGGTCCCAGGAACACATACCTTCCTTGATAGCCAAAAGCTTTTTATGGCCCGAGCTCCACGATACACGGGGTAAAGCAGAAGAACTGCCACAGCAACCACTACCAGGCCTGGCCGGCCTCTGGTTAGGCCGCCCTGTCCACCTTCTGGTGAATGTCCTGCACCTGCATGGAGGTGGTGCACAAGTGTTTGGGAAAAAAATCAGGTGACCTATCATACGTAGAGGAGCTTTTAAAGCAATTGCAACAGGGACGAATTCACAAACTGAGGGACCTGCATACAAATGAAATTGACTATGATGAATTAAATGGAAGTCCACAAGGATTTTTTCTAAACTTTTTTAAAGTACTCATAATTATTCTTTACGTCAGAGTAAAAGAATCTCTTAAAAAGATATTCACGACCCACTGATCAAAAAGCAGTTCTTTCTAGCCCATGTGTTGCCTGTTGAGTAATTGATATAGTTGACCCTTTATTATAAAATTCAGTTATTCACTTATTTTTTGTCTAAAACTCTTTATCTTGTGACATTTCCAGAAAAGCTCTCTGTGGCGTAGGTGAGTGATGTGGTTACAAACTTCTAGGCATACTTACATTAGGTTGAGGGATGACTGTGTCGTGTGCTTTTCACGGCACTACCAAGCCATCCTCCGCATTACCTCACATACACGCACCCACACGCACATCGTAAATGTTATTTCCCCAGCCTATCCCCAATGGGAAACCAGTATGTCGCTTGACAATTTAAAATCCTCTTTGCCATCATAGTTTCAGCTGTGTACAAAAAGAGAGACCTTCTTGATGTCAAGCCAGAGGCTGAGTATCACAGTTGTGCTCTCTTACTTGAAGCTGTGCCTCGGCCGGGTGTGTAGCCGGTCAGATCAGGGTGTTCTCCATCTGCGGCCTGAGTCACGTTCAGGATAAAAAACTCAGCGGGGCACATTGTGTCATGATGGTTTTTCTTTTAACATACATATATTTTTCCCTCTTAAGCAAACCAAATGACTGCGTTTTGTGTGTTCATCTTACCCGACATACTAAGTACCCAGCTCTGTGAGATTTTGTTAAAATTTGCCTCTACGTCACATGAGTAATTTCCAGAGTCTTTCATTGTGACTCTAGATAGATGAAGCCTGATTTGTCCTTCTCTGAGAGCATCTCTGTCACACTGCACTCTTCCTCTAAACTGCTGATACTGGGACTGAAGAAACTCATCACTGCATTCCATTTCATAGAAGACCCTGGCAATATCTGAGTAAAAAAAACAAATAATGTTGGTATAAGTCATGTTGGTTTGGATCGAACTGTTCCATGTGAAGGTGACATTGTCGTTTTCCTTTGCTTCATAGATGGCTGGACAGTTTAAAACAGGGACCGTCACTGTGAAGGAGAAAGAAGGGACAAATTCTGCATGAAACTAAGTTTAACACAAAGTTAAAATGATGTATGGATAAA
>CAJRST010014446.1:7224501-7249472 GCA_907169785.1 Menidia menidia | reverse complement strand
TATCTCAAGCAGAAACAGTGTTTTCAATCAACATTACAGAAGTTGCAACCTCTGAGCTAATGTATGTAAATCCATATAAGACTCTATTATGGGAGAACAAAAATTTGATGCAGTCTTACATATACCCAGGCTAAAATAACACCTTAGAACAGAAGTGGGCTGAAATAGGGCAGCATGCAACTATCATGAGCACACCTTGGGTGGAATGACCCACAAGCATTATTAACCATCAAGTGTTTTCATGCTACTCACAAAGAGTTGGTTGTAGACCTGTTGATAATATGCAATGGGACAGGAGCTGATGTCAAACTCTTTGCTTGTACTAAATGACAACGGAGAAGCACCTGCAGGGTTGGAGATGCATGAGATGTTTTTAGGATCAGATGTTTTTAGGAGAATTACCATTGACACTGTGACAAAACATACTTTTGAAAGCATCAAATAATATAAATGTATCAGTCCATCTACTCCTGATTTGACATGAATGGTCCATTTGTGGTTTCGTGTCTTGAATCAGGCAAATTATGGGAAAGGTTTTCTACCACCGGCTGCTTTGTGCGTTACTTACCTGTCAGTGTGATGAGAGCACACAGGTAGAGCACAAGGCACAGCATGTTGGAGAGGGGACCAATCAGCTCTCACACTGTTGATTTGACAAATAGTTCCAGTTTCAGAAATGTTCATTTACTTTTTTTTAAAAGTGCGAGATAAAGTTTCCTCTCATTCAGACTGTGGAGTCCCATCTGAGGTCATCCTCAATTTGTTTTTGTGGAAAAAACTTTATGCAATACAACTTTAATTAGGACAATTTGGATCAGAGAATACCTTATATTAGACACATTGTATCCAGTTTTGTAATGTGTTTTTTAATCCGTCATCATTAAAACCGTCCAAGTCTATTCTGAACAACACAAGCTGCAAAGTTTTTTTGTTTTTTTAGTTTTTTGTAAATAAGACATTGAAGTTTAAGTTAGTTGAAATTAAAATCATTAAGCCTTGCTGTCTGTTACACTGGGCAGAATATCAGCACGGCAATCTCACTTGTCTTACCTTCAGTGGTTCAAATCCGTCTCTGTTTAGGTGTTCTTTGCTTAACTTGCAGTAGTTTGAGTGATTTGTCTGATGGAGTCTCTGTGGAAGGTGCCGCTCTGCCTGTCCTTCTGTCACTGTTCCTTTTATGTCCAGTGTCTGCTTTCCACACCCGGAAAGATGCACAGGGAGAGGGTGGAGTTGGAGTTGTCAGAAGGTCTTCTAAGTTAATCACCCATGTTTTCGTAATACAAATGGATGGATAAAAAATCATTGCCGGTTTACTATCTTTTAGGTGGAAGGTCAGCCCTTGAACTACTTATTAGAAAATGCTTTAACACTAAAGTTTAGAAATCTTTTAAAATTAAGATTTAGTTAATATATTTAGTTTGAATCCTGTTTTAAACATTTGCATAGAAATACATTTCTATATTCCACTCCACAATAGCCAACATGCATTTAACCTCTGAATTCTTTGGGGATATTTTGAAAATTCATACATTTCAAATGTAAAATTTATCCCAAAAATATATCAAAAAGTTAACCATTTATTTGGCAAAAATGCACTTCTTTATTCAACTAACTTACTGACTTCAAAACTATTAGAAGAACCTTTGAGTGAGAGTTGATTCTGCTGATGTTGTTTTTAAGAATTGATCGGGCTCAGATTTCAATACATTTTTCTGATGATCTATAATTTATTTTCATTTAGTGTTTTTATTGGGGGCGGCACGGTGGTGTGGTGGTTAGCACTGTCACCTCCCAGCAAGAGGGTTCTGGGTTCGAATCCCGGGGGAACCAGGACCTTTCTGGGTGGAGTTTGCATGTTCTCCCTGTGTCTGCGTGGGTTCTCTCCGGGTTCTCCGGCTTCCTCCCACAGTCCAAAAACCTGCATGTTAGGCTGATTGGAGATTGGGGAAATTGCCCTTAGGAGTGAATGTGAGTGTGAGTGATTGTTTGTCCTTGTATGTCCTGTGTGTGGCCCTGTGATGGACTGGCGGACTGTCCAGGGTGTACCCTGCCTCTCGCCCGTTGACCACTGGGATAGGCTCCAGTTCCCCCGCGACCCCATGAGGGACTAAGCGGTATTGATAATGGATGGATGGATGGATGTTTTTATTGCTGATGTTAAGATAGATAAAAGACTAAGTCCCTTATTCAGACTGAGTAATATTGTTGCATTGCTGCTGTTCTTCCTCTCAATTTGCATGCCAATCAGCCCCAAATCACTGTATCCATCCACAGGTCAGGTGGCCTCAGCAGCAGCCAATTGAAACATGTCATTCACGGTTTAAAAAGACACATGAGAGGGGCTTTAGAATCCAACTTCACAGATAAATAAATGACCAATTCTTTACTGCCTTAAATGAGATTTAGACTGCTGACCCGCTGATATGTCGGCATATTGACGTAAATGTTCTGAATGATAAAAGGTGTTGCTGACATCAGCAGACTATCAGTGTCATGCTATAGAAAGCATGCAGAGGAAGAGAAGCACTGTGCAGCTGCTCCATTCTTAAGATCAAATGTGTGCCACTTTCTGTTAATCAGAGATCAGGGCAACCGTTTGCTTCTTCGTCTTTCAGATTAAACTCTCTATCTTGTTCATGTTGCATTTTAGCCCGAGCCGGTATCTGATACTGAGCTAATCGTCCTTGCTTTCATGAACCATGATAAGCTGACAGTGTCAAGAACTGACTCATTTGCTTTTTAAATGTTTTTCATTTCATAGTCGTCTTTCAAAGCACATTGTTATATGTTCAAGATTGACTGAACTTTTTTAAATGTATAGGGACTTTGAATTTGCTGTTGTTGCGTTAAACTTGTCTATGCAGCACTGTTACTCACACATCATGTAATTTAAAAGATTTGCATTATGCTGCAAACACATTGGATTTAGTTTGACATTGGCATTGAAAAGAATGGAGACACAGAGGAGGACCAGTGAGTGCACTGTTTATTTATTCCTACTGTGATTATATAATTTAACAGTCACAGATCATTGTTGTTTGTCATGTTTAAAGGTTTGAAACATTTCACTCTGGGATGATCACAGAAGAAGATAGTCGGCATAAAAAAAATTCTACATTATGATCCCAGCAGAAAGCTAACACCAAGAGTCTACACAGTTTTGGATGAAATTTGGTTTGCTCTTTTGGAATTACCTGGAAAACTCTTATCTCATAGCATATGCTGTTGAAGACAATTGTGGGTCTCTCCAGGAGAAACATTTCCCGTAACAAAACCATGAAAGTAGTGAAATCACAATGTGCGGGGTAAAGATAGTCTTTCTGTGATGGGAAAAGTTTGAAAAAATGTTTACAGGACAAACAAAATGTCCACTTTTGGGGAAAAAAACAAGAAAAGTGAGCAAATAAATAAGGAACTCTCAGGTTGATAGGCTGTGAGGTTAAACAATCAAGTATTGTGAGTATTGTAACAAGCACATCACAGCAAACTATTGAAACAAATCCCTGATTCTTTCCATGTGTGTCCTTCATTTATAGTGGGCTTTTTTTCTTTAGGATAAAAGAAACATAATTAATTCAGAAGTTTTCTGATTGAAGTCAGATAATGTCAAATAACAAACAAAATCTATCAACTTTGATTTGGTGTCCTACAGGATTTTATGACAGTGAAAAGAAAAAACAAAATTATCTCTGGAGAAACATTCTTGCACTAAATTGACTTTAAAACAAAAAAAAACTTTAGAATAAATTCAATTAATGACCAGGTGGCATCGAAATGACTGAAAATGATAGCTGGGATTTTATCTGAACATGTTTGGGGATAAATTAAAGGTTAATGACTATACTTTTCTCTGGGAGTAAGCAGGTTTTTAATCTTGAATGGAGTATTGTATTTGTATTGTATCCTGAGTGTCTTTAGCTTTTTTCCTTCTCTGTGGACATTCTGCCATCGTGCCAAGCTTCTCGGGTGTTTTTCAGGGCCTTGGTCCTTTTGGGGTCCACCACCACATAGTCCACACGCGTGCGCTCGCCCCGTGCGCGCCCCTCCCCTGTTCCGGCCTGCTCGCTGTTGCTGGATCCTCCGTCCGCTGTGCAGCGTTTCTGGTACACACACGATGAAAAGTTCAACGCTGATCTCAAATGAAGCTTTTTTCATGTTGAGTCATTTAAAAATGGCATGCATAATCCAGGCTTGTGGGAACAGTTTGAATAATACAGCATAATGCAGTATAATGTGGGACAAGAGCGTTTTTGTGACAGAAATTTGTTACCTGTCTTGTTGGTGTACTTCTGCCAGTGTGGAGGTCCAGGTCCAGGTACTCAACCTGTTTTTCACCTTTGGCTCGCTGTAGTACTGGGCTGTTCACTCCACCCTCTGAGCCCCTGTGCAGCATCATTCTCAGAGACTGCAGGACACACGCGTTGAGAGCTCGGTTAAATGGACACAGTTTGGGTGTGCGTGCCCCAAATGGGAGGGGTTAAGGAAGTAAATGATGGAATGGAAGGAATGAGAAAAAGTAAAACAAGGACGTGAGGATTGTTGGGACAAGAGGAAGGAAAGTGAGAAGTGGGGAAGGAAGAAGAGTGCTTTACCGTTTCCCCAGCACTAAAGCTGAGGCCGGATGTTGTCATGGCGACGTAACTGTCATCTGGATCATCAGAATCAGAAGACGGGGAAGAGCTTTGAGCAGAGCTGGGTCTGGCTGACCGACAACTGGATGGCCTGTAAACACAAAGTCCCACACGAAATTCGTTAACATAAGAATAATGATCAGTCATTTAACATGGTTTTAAACAACCCCCTCCAATAGCATATTGGAATACTGTTTGTACTCTTTGTGCTATTGATATCCAAACACTTTCAGGCTACATTTTCACTTTAGTATTCCTTCATCATCTCTGCACGCTCCGTCTTTCGCCACAAGATGGCAGCAGACCAAAGCATCACTCCTTCACACACCTCATTTCTGTTCCTTACACGGGCCTTCTTAAGATGACACGTGACAGCGTGGGGTGTGTTTTTTTTTATAATGCTGTAAAAAGCTATAGCCTCTCACAACCACAGACATTCACAAACTTACCCTCGTGTAAAGGTTCGAGTGACAGGGGAGCGGATCGGGGGCGGGACTTCCTGCCAGTCCTGGGGCAGGGGTGCAATTTCCAAAGGGGCAGGCCTTACTAAGAGAGAGAGGAGAGATGGCATTTAAAAAAAAAATCTGCCTGTAACTTTTGCTACAGTCTTTTTCATTATTATGACCAACATTGTCTGCTTTGTCCACACTAAATTCTATAAATTCCCTGAGGGGAACCAGAGATGCTACTGCGGTATCATCCTTAACAAGTAAACAGCCTCATTTATTTAGTTTGTCCCCTATAAAAATGTGAAATCTTTATAAAACCTTTGTAATGATGCTGAGAACTTATAAACCTAGACCTAAATAAAATACCAAGTCAGGCCAGGTTTGAAACCATCGGCTTGCTGCGGAGTGCAAGAGAAGAGCTGAGTTTTAAAGAAACTGTCACTCAACCCTCGTTAATATTTCGTTTGAGGGTTTCTATAAGTAGCTTCTTCATATGTTTTGATATGGATTTCCGTGCATGCTGCTAATGCTGCTGTCAAGCAAAGTGGGAGCAGGTAAATAATTAAAAGTGAAAGAGGCAAAAGCAGGACCTGCAGGGAGGAATGCAGAGAGAGAGAGAGAGACACTATGAACTAATGCAGGAACAGAAACTGTCATTTCATGCTTTATCATGTTCCTTAAAGAAGTGGTTTTACAGTTAACATCTGTAGAACAAAAAGATAAGTAATAAAGAAGTACCACCAGGACGTCTTTGTTGGAAACATTTAAACTGTGCATCAATTTACAACTTTAAGATGAGATAATGTTCTGATTTCAGATGTATTTATTGATGTATCATTTTAGCTCATTAACTTTTAGTTTGTGTCACTTTGTTAAAAAATTGTTATCATTATTCCTTCTCATTTTCCATCATAAAGTGCTACAGAGACGTTTACTCATAAGCCCGACAGCGGGAGTTTTATGAGCTTTGGAGATTCTATCCATGTTTAAAATATTACTGCTCAATGTGACATGGGACATTTTAGCTGTGACAGCTAACAGTCTCTTTTTTTCTTTTTCATTTCTTGGATGTTTTAAAAGACAAATTCATTCAATTTCCATAACAACGTTGGTCAATTAGGTGTACTATATTTTGAAGAAATTATCCTCTTGATATTTAAAAAGAATAAAGATCATGGTCTGTACCTTTTGTTTTATGTGTGTGATCTCTGGCTGTGGGGCTGTCATTTTTTTCCACACCCTGGTTGGCACAAGCTCCTGAAAATGTGCAAAGCATGAGGAAGCATCAACCTGTGCTCTCATGACATGAACAAAAGTAGTGAAAATTGAACTGAAATCCTTTCATGGGCATGTCGTTGGTGGGATCCATTTGATTGAAAGATCAAACAAATCTAGATCTCTCGCAAGACTGATTAAGGTTGACATGAACGGAATGGAGGCAGCAGTGAAGCAATGACATTTTAAAAGAAGATTATAGCCAGTTACAGAATGATTCTTTGACAAACATGATACATCCTTGCTTTTATCTCCAACATAAAGTACAATTTTTCTATGACTGAATTTACAGAAAAAGCACTCCAGTGGTTGTTGAATAAAGACAGACTTAGTAAGTTATGTGATTTTTGATTAAATTTTTTTTTAAACTGATCTGTTGTAAGCATTGAGGGTGAGTGTGTGGGGCAACCTTTCTTCCACCCGAACAGTTCCCTCTCACCTTTCCGTTGGGGCTTCAGGTTGCGGTGGATCGGAGGGGGCGTGGCCTCAGATTCCCCTCCGAGGGTATTCCGTCGGTGGGGCGAAGGAACTACTGGAGTCAGCGGGGAGTTGCGGAATCCCATGTGGGCGGGTGGAGGAACTTGCCTCCCCAGCAATGCCAGGTTGCTGGTCAGGGGAATGGGGTGAGTGGGGAGGGAAGAAGTCAGAGGGGTCATCGGCACATAGTTTCCCTCTTGAGGCTGGTCAGAGGGATGTGAGGGAGCACCAGGAGGCATCCTGGAGCAAAAGAAAAGGATAAAAAATCTGTGTACCCACAGTCTAGGAAAACTTAAAAAGCCTAAACGGCAGAGATGGTTGATTATGACAAAAAATCAACTTTATCGAGCGTAATACCTGGAATACACACTGGCATACCAGACATTAGAGACGGTAACAAGTTTTAGTCCTTACTTTAAGCTTTCAAAGAGGAACTTTCTGTAAAACAAAAGGCTTATTACTCACCTCGGTGCAACTGGTGGCTCAGCAGTGGCAGCACTCATGGGGACATAGTTTTCACTGACTTCATCATCCTCAGAGCAAACACTGCCCAGAGGTACCATGCCTTTGTTAAACTTGTAGAGACAAAAACAATACAGTTAATTTTGAATGCAAACAGCTAAAAAAAGGGTAAAAACATACAAGTAACTGGCTGGATAAGTATCATTAAAAAACAACAACTTACAAAGTAACTGCTGAAGCTCTCGCTGAACTCAAACGAGCTGGCTCGGTCAGACAGAGACCGAGGAATGTGAAAAGATTCACAACCTGAAACACAGAGAACAGAGAGGTAAACTACGCTGGCTCAGAGCTAACTTTAAATCCCAGAGGCCCTCTCTTTACTCAGCTGCCTCCTGATCTGTCTTTAAAAGGCAGTCTGTGCATCTAGAAAGGATCTCACAATGTACACACGTGTCAGAGTTAGAAAATGAAGCCATTGACAACTAGCAGGCCTCTGTATGTAATTTGAGGGCGTGTTTTCACATTTTTGGATGGTGATCATATAAGGCATGCCACACTTCACTCCTGAGTTCAGCATAAGAATTCCCCAAGAATTCCTTCTGAGCTCATGTGTGCAAATGGCACATAAAGCATCTTGAGAACTAGTTATTTTCTAATCAGAGCTTGACTAGATTTGAATGTCGATGGGCAGTGAGTGTGGCAGAGGCAAAACATCCTGCCTGAGCATGTTCAGATAGAGGCAGTTGAGCCTCTAAACACTGTCCTAATCTTCGTTACTCACTGCGTCTCCGTCAAGAACGTTTTTCACAAAGGACTTTTAAAGAGTTCCTGCTGAAAGATATCTTATAGCAGCAGGAGGGAGAAAAGAGGTCTCATCCTTTTATGGGCTCTAATGCCAATCAAGTGATGGGGCAAACAAGCTCAGAGTGTTTCAGCTGCAAGGAAATAATCCATCAATGCGAACACGTCAGCCCAATAAAGCCTCTTAACTGTTCTTAACTAGTCCTGATCTCCTTTGAGGTACCAAGGTTCAAGCTCTCCACGTATTTGTTGATGATGCAGCCACAGCAGTTAAATATGAAAAAGACATCATATGTTCTTTGTATACATTTGGTGTGCTAAGTCTCATACGCCTCAGCCTTTTGTCCTTGTGTAACCTATGTATGTGAAATGAAACAACACTACGGATGCTTTTGAGGTGAACGATCGGTGGCACCCTCCCAAACCTTTCTACATGCACCGTCTAAATATGAACAACGACCTTTTATAAAGGCGATTTGTGCTCAAGAGTTTGTTAATCAAGCCTTCTTTTTTCATTGTCGGGTTTTTAGCAAGTTTTAGGTTTACTGTTGTGAAGGAAATACAATCTTTGTTTAGAAATAGGAGGATATTTTACACTTGATTTGAGTCCAATGTAATGTGATCTCATTTGAATATGTCATAGATCATAAAACATGGCTTGCATTCTGTGTTGCTGTTGTTGACAGGCTGCTGACCTTTGTATGTCATAGTCATACTCTCAGAAAAACAAAGAACTGAATGACAATTCTGAGGGCGTTTTTCTTACTGGTCCCTGTGCATCCCGGGGTGGTGATTGTGTTGCTCCTTAGAAAGTATCCCTCCCCATCCATGTACTCATCCCTCCGCTCTGGATCTGAGTTTGTTCGGGGCAGGGTCGCACGCCCCATGCTCCAGCCCTCTCCCTGGGCCGCCAGGGCAGGGGGCTTGGGTGGTCGAGGAGGAGGAGTTGAGATGGATGTGCTGAGCTCCGCCTGCGTTAGGGAGTCCACGCTTGGGGTGGAGGAGGGACGGCGAGGGAGAGGCTGCTGGGGAGTGGAGGCCAAGCGGGGTATCTGGTAGCTGCTGGTGGTCTGTGGTTGTGCACCTGGATGCGTGTGTGTGTCATCGATCAGAGGTATGGCCACCGGACGCAGGTGGAAATCCAGAGAGTGCTTTCTGGGATGGGGAGAGGGGTGGCAGCGAGCTCTGCCGGCCCGCCTCTGGAGGTCCGGGGTCGTGCCGGCATCCAGAGACTGGCTGAGAGGGCTGGTGGAAGCCGCCAGCGTCCAGGGGGCGGCCTTAAAGCTGGAGGAGGAAAGAGGCGGCAGGCTGCCGGGGATGAGGGAAGGAGAGGAGGAAGAGGACGAGGAGGAGGAGGTGGCAGGAGGAGGGTAGAGGCTGTCATTGTAGTCTGTCTCAAGAGAGGCGGAGGAGCCTAAGGAAGGCCTGGAGACAGAGAGGAAAACACAAGGAGGGATTAGGTGGAATATAGACATATATATTTTACAAGACATAGTCAACATGACCTGTCATTAAAAACGGTGTTGTCACTGTATAACTATTTTACTACTATTGTATTTGCTTCCAAATGAAAACCAACTTAACCTGAGAGATCAGAATCTTTTTGTAGAAAATTTATGTTTTTTTGTGTTTTTTTTATGTAAGGCCCTGTGGAGTGAGAAATCTGTGGGTGTGATCCAATATAAACCTCTAATCCTCTCCCTGAGGTACCCACTTGTCTAAACCTGTGAACCTGGTAGCGTTGCTTGTTTCAATATTAGTTTCGGCATATTTGCTTAAAAAAATGAAACCCTTCTCAGAAACACAGGTGATTTCAAACACGTTTCCCAAGTTTACGGGTCACAAACTCATTTAACATCCTCAAAGGGCTTATTCATTTGACTGTGTTCATTTGTTTTATTGCCAAAGGGTTTTGCTTGGCGGAGGTGTTTGTTTACCTGGTGTGACTCTGGCAGTTTGATAACCACAGATAATCCTCCTCTGTGCTGCTGTCATGCCCCAGGTGCCGCACGCTAACCGGGTCATAGGGCGGGGGGACAGACCCTGACACGGTTGAGCTAGTAGGGGTGCCACTGGTTGTGGAGGCGGAGCTGGAGGTTGAATGTCTATCTGGAGCTATTACACAAAAAAAAGAAGAAAATGAAATAAACAGGTTAAAAGCTTCAAGGGGAGATTTGCAATTGTTTTGTGTTCTTGGAGAGGAAATATATCAAAACCAATTATGGTATTTCTGATTTCGTTGATAAGAAATAAGTTTAGCTAAGTTTATTTTAAGGTTGTTTTCTTTTTGGGTTGTCCTCAATTCAAACATTTTTATTTTCATCTGACAGTGACGTCAGTAGACATGTATTATAAATTTTGATAATGACACTGTGAGCACGGACGTACACTTTTATCTGTGTGTGTTATTATTATTTCATTATTATGATAATTTTTTAATACTGTTAGCACACTAAAACATTTCCATTAGCAGGCACGGTTCCTTCCTTCCACCATGGTCAAGGCAGCAGATCGCTAAATAATTTGCATTTTCTTCCATGAGCAAAGTCGTGCTGATTTCTTCCTCTGAAAAGTTTGCTTTGCATTTGACATTATCAGGGGAAATCACAAGGTATGTGCCATTTTTTAAAGTTGAGCTAAGTTGTATAGATAAGGGACTTAGGGTCCCAAAATAAACTTAAGCGAGTTTTGGTATGCACAGCATCATTTTTTCTATAGTCATATTACAGTTGACAATCTAAACACATTTAATGTTAGAAATATAGTTATATATATATACATAGTTATTTCACAAGAACAACAGTGTCATTTGGCTTTACTTGGTAGTATTAAAAAAAAAGATATATTATAAGGAATCTTGAGGCAAATACATATACGACAAATCAAGATTTTAAAGGATCTTATTTGTATTACAGTTGTATTAACAGTTAAAATGAGTGCACACCATCAGTCAAAAGACTGGAAACACTTTTCCATCCATCTTGAATGAGCGGATGTGTCCAAACATTCGATTGGTTGGGAATAGCGCAAAGCTGTAACACAAAGTGCGATGTTTGTTTATCTTTTAATACTAATGAGTCATTGACTGGCATCTCAAGTCGTTTTTGTCCATCTTTTTCTCTCCTCCCACTTGTTTTCACACTGACTCAATCCCGGCCCACACGCCGGCTCACTCTTAACCGTTTCACATGCAAAACAAGAATGTTATATGTTACGTATGATCGCTCATCTCATCCTGTTCGTACTTTCATCCGTGGGGTTGAAGCCACAGAGCAGGCATATGGATGTCACCCAGCGGTTCATGTCCTCCTCCGACTCTGCTACCAGGTACCACGTCCTCTCCTCTGTCCTCAGGTCGAAAACGTAGCTGCTCTCCAGCTCTTTCTTTGTGAATGACAGGCCAGCATCCACCTGCAGGATAGGGGGGGCTTTGTCAGAGCGTTCATATGCTTAACCCAACTTTTGAACCCACCCTTGAAACAGGAGCGTTTCATCATGGCTTTACCTGCTCACACAGGCTCAGGTTGATGGTCCTGATTGGCTGGCGGGACTGCTGGTTCTTGTAGTACTGCAGGACATCCGGCTCGCCACTCAGTCGCCCACTTCGCAGCACAAACCAGCGTCTCTTCCACGCCTGAACGGACAGACACAGTTTTCACTGAAGGTTGAAGAGGCTATTAAATCGGGTTTTGATAAATAAAAAAACAAAACAATATATCAGCACACAACATTAGATCCTCCAACTCTTTTTATGATGTTCAGAATCTGTCTCCAGTAACTGTGCTTCTGAAACTCGGATGGTGTTTGTTAGGTCAGATGAAGTAATGCATTTAACCTTTTCCTCCCACACTCAAACTCCTGAAATTGCTGTTGTCTTTCTCCCATGTCGAAGGTGTCACACTCCAGTGAACACCAACGTCAGTTAAATGTGGATTCAGAGATCTGCAGAATTCTGCTGAGCTCCTGCTCCTGCTACAATGCGTTATGGCAGAGTCCGCCTCCCACCAGCGATCCGCAGACCGACACGTCATCTTTCAAACATGACTCGACACCTGCGTGGACTGTTGGTGTGTAGGTAGACTGCAGAAGACACACCACGGTTATTCAAAGGTGTGAAGTGGAGAGTGGAGCAGGGTTTTCATTTTGTTATCAGCATGTATCGGTAGTAAGAGGATGAGGACTTTGGCTTTTGTTTCAAGGATTCATCGAACGTCGCTTCATAAGTTTGGCAAAAGGAAAGAGTGAATAGTCTGGAAAAGAGACTGAAAACATTGTCCTTCTTTAATGGCTTGTATGCTACTGGGTTCATGTGTGGCAGGGGAGAGAAATTTTCCACCAGCCCTATAAATCCATATCTCTTGATCCTTGCAGATGAGAGTTTCCTAACACAGTCAACAGGACTCTACAGGCTTGAGACTCTATTAGTGTGCTTGTGCATGTGTGTGTGTGTGTGTGTGTAATCAAAGTGTGCAGCAATTAAGTACTGTGAAGCAAATATCCCCCTCTTTTTCTCTCCAAACACTGACAGGAAGAGGAAGTAGCTGAACAGGAAATGCTGGTCAGAGATGGCAATGGAAGTGTGCGTTTATTCTGGGTCTGTTTGATGATCAGTTGTCTTCAGGCTTCTGGGCAGATGAAAGCAGCAGGGTGGCCACAGCACATATGAAAATATTTTTCTGCACTTTCTAAATAAAGAAACTATTTGACAGTTATTTTTAGATCTGGCTTTTCATGCCGGCTCCCGCATTTGAGAACAGCACAGCTTTTTTAAAACTTATTATTATTATTAAGCTGCACTTTTGAGCAGAGGAAACTCTGAAACAGCACAAAACACTGTGATAAGGAAATATAAAACTCCTCAACAAAATTGTTGCTTTCTCTCAATATGCCAAAAGTTGATGCTTCTTTACTCTGATTAAAGTGAGTTTGGTGTCCTGAGTGTTGTGGCTTAGATGCCTTGAATGTTAGGTGGGTTGAAGAAAGAAATGTAAAGGTGCCTTTGTAAGTTTTGCATTTATTCAATAGTTATTTGTGTTGCCAGACCTAAAAACTTTCAGCAATCATTCTTCATCAGAGAAAGTGACAATAGCTTCTTTGCTATGACACTTAAATTGTTTTGGGTGATGTTCCAAAATGAGGTGAAAGGGGAGTGATGTGGGAGAGCATAAGGTTCAACTGGCGTTTATGTGGATAATAAGTGGCAAAGGAATGGGTGGAAAGATTCCTCAGGTCCATTTCTGCTTCTCACCATTGTTAAATTTGTTGAATGAGAAAGCAGACACTTCAGACATCCAATGACAAGATTACTTCAATAGTTAAGAAATCACAGAAAAACAGAAGAATGTAATAAAAACCTCACTGAGAAACTGTGAGAAAACAGGAACCGGGGGTTTTTCAGTTTGAGGGCCGGTGTTTCGGTTTTCTTTTTAGTCAACAAAGAAAACAAATAACACCCAAAAAGTGGGACCAGAGCTGAACTTTTACAGAAGCAATTGCTAGCAAAGGGTTTTCTTTGGCTGTGTAAGACTTCAACTATTGCTCACTACCCATGGCAGGTTATAATGTTCCTACAGATACCTAAACAACTCCATAGTGGCTGGATGAGGAGCAGCTTTAAGCTTAACATATTAGCTTGTTGTGAATTGATACATCGGTTTGAGCTGTGCATTGAAAAGTAATAACCACGTCTTTTCCTGCCATAGTCTCTTACTCCTTACATTTCATTATGCTCCCTCATTGACCTTTGACCCCTGCAGGAAGTTGGCACAATGGCTCTAAAATAACACTTCCTCCATCCTGTCTCAAAACCAAAATTAACACAAGACCCGAATAATAAATTTCCCCTTCAATCAGTTCCTTATTTACTACAATTATTACGGCTTTAGTCACCACTAACGTTTCATCACGCAACGCCATCAGTTAGCCAGGGGTCACTGTTAACAGTCTTTGCTCCTGAGTGACCTAACTGGGAATCTTTCCAACTATTTAAATGAAAAATCAATTAAAAGAAACAAAAACAAATTTAATAGGCAAATTCCATCTTTAAGAACAGGAAAACATAAAACGGGAAATATCGAGCTCAGTGATGCTACATATTTGGACAGGCTTTTGCAGAGCTGACCACAGTAAATGTCGTCAGAAAATCCGCTTCTTCCTAAATTTGTTAAATGAAATCAGCTTGAGAAGTTTAAGCTTTGAATCCAGTGAAAATGTCCAAGATGGAGGCCAGAAGGGATCAGCTCATGAACAGTGGAGCATTAGTCCGATGGAAAACATGACTCTATGACAAGGCCAAAGCCGTACATGTGACTGGAGACCTTTGCAGTTCCAGCTTGTCTTTAACTGTGATTGACTTGTTATTGTACTCGGGGTTACAGAATTGACATCATTCTGCTCCGTGGTTCTGCTCCATCTGTGAGTGTGTGTGTGTGTGTGTGTGTGTGTGTGTGTGTGTGTCTTTCCAAATCTTCTAAATCTTCAGGGAGGCCCCCCTCTTCCATGCAGGCCCAGCTGAGAGCGATTAGTTCATTACATAACACACACACACCCTTCAACAGAGCAGGGAGTGTATGGTGAGGTACGCTGAACATGTGCCATCTGCTGCTGCCATTACAGCCCCCTTTGTGTGTGTGTGCGTGTGTGTTTATGAGTGCGAGTTGACAATAGAAACACAGCTGGCCAGATTGTGTGTACACACGGGTTGTATATACCATCATGATCGAATGTATTTACAGTCCCAACAGCGGGCTCTTCATTTGAACCACTCTTCACTTTCATCGGAGAGGTCACTTTTCTAGTGGATGGATGAGGAAAGTGGGACGTGAGCAGGTTTTTTTTGCAGCCTCTAGAAAAACCCTCCCTCCAAGGAGTGGATTTGATTCACTGAACTCAGCCAGAATGATCACAGTTAATGATGGCCGCAAACTTTGGGTGGCTTCACTGTACTTAATCGAGACATGAAGAGAAACTTTTTTTCCATAATGTCAACCCCCCCCCCCGGCCCCCTATCCCACCCCTTTTTTCTCCACAAAAATGGTTAAAAAGTTACCAAGGGGGGCGAGAAAGATCTTTAAAGTCTGATAATATTGAAAAAATATGTAAAAAGCTGTTCCCCTTGCCTTTCTTATTCCTCCTTCTCTGTACTTACACGCATACTCTTTTGAGAAAAGGAGCCAACTGATATAACATAAGGAAGAAAGGACAATGAATGAAAGAGGAATGAGACCAAGAGGCCTAGTTGGAAAACAAAACAGAAAAAAGACCTAAGCATCCAGTGCAAACGGAAAGATTAAGAGGAAATACAGAAAGGAGAGAGATTAGCCCAGCTCACGGGCATGGCATGTAAGAAATGCGGTGTGTGTATGTGTGTGTTAACTGAGCCACCGCTTGACTGGAAGAGGAAGGAGCCCCTAGACGAACAACCATGTGCTGTTTTTTAATATAGGCTCTTGCTTTTTGTAGAACAATCGGTCCAGCAGCTGATAAAAGCCAGGTCTCTGGCATCAGTTCCAGGTGCAAAGGCAGCCGTCGGGTTTTGAATTTGAATGATTCAACACACTTCACATTTCTGCGGTTAAGGAAAAAGTAATTGTTTTTACGCCAAACTACCAAATGACTTTTCGTATCACACCTGTCGTCCTAGGCTTGACAAACCAAAGTCGGGCTAGAGCCCAGGGTTATTTTCTGTGTAACAGCTGACAGCTGTGTCCTGCTGCGTGTTTTATTGCTTTGTAATCCAGCCTGTACAGCTTTAGGAAATGACTTCTTGTATCAACAGTGATGACACACAATGATAAACTTCAAACCTAATTGGAACGATGCTCAGGAGGGCATCCAGCCGGCCCTTTTGCAGGAGTGCCTTTGAATGAATGACGACTTCAACTGTAAATCTACACACTAAAGCTGACAGATATCATCTATGTCACACACCGACCTTAGTTGGTGCTTTTATAGAGAGAATTACTCACGTAGCGCCGTAGCTTTTTCTCTGGCGGCGATTTCCGCAGCCATCCTTCACACACCACTTCCTCCGCTCCGCTCATCCTGACCCCGGTCAAAACAGCTCCTTGAATCGGTCACAGAGTCATTAAAAAGGGCCTTCGAGCAGGTGATCCGGCGTCAGGGAAACTGATGAACTTCCACTCCGTCAGGTGGTATTTCCAGCTGTCAGGGCAGACCAATGAAGTTTCAAGTCAGTCACTGAGGTGCCAAAGTCTGTTCACCTTGTGAGAAAAAACAAGGCCTCTGTTTAGTTCAAGCCCACCTTTGACGTTCAGTCCAAAAAGTTTAAATGAAAGCAGGTGTGGTGGATTCAGATGAGCCGATAAAGACTTCACTCTCCACTCGGATCCAGTGTTCAGTCAGAGGAGTTGAACCTGAAGGCCAGGAATTGAAAACTTCCCCATGATTTAGCGTCTGTTGACTTCCAGGCACTGGCTCTCTGTCTGTGGTGAAAAACCTGCTGTCATCAGTCAGCAAGCCTGAGCGCTTTCTATGCACACATGGCAGAAGAGCTGCGTGTCCATCGAAGGCTGAGTAAGTGAGTCACACCTCCCTCAGAGCGAGTTTCTACTTCCCAGCAGAGTCACTCCTCCCTCCTCTCTTTGGCGGCGCGATAACAAACACAATGCCTCTGCTCGGACATTCCTTCCCTCCTCTCCTCCCTCTTTTTCCCTCCTCCTCCTCTTCCTCCTCACTCCTCCCATTCTGCCTGGGCTCTGTCAGACAGGAAACTCCCCCTGTGGATCAGCATGTGTATGAGAGGGAGTTGAGCCAGATATGGTGTTTTTTTTGTTTTTGTTGTTGTTTTTGTGTTTTTTGGAAAAAGATTATTCAGGTAAAAGCTGTATAGAAAATTTAAGAAGGGTACAAAGTGCCTGTAAAAGATCTAAAGGAGCAAAATGTAAAGAGGAAAAAAGAAAGGGTAAACATTTATGTTAATTTTTTTAATCTTTTCGTTTACGTATTGGCTTTTCTGGAATTTTGGAGATAAACACAAACTAGAGTGTGAAAAAACAGAAAGAAATTGATGATATACATTCATAAATAAATACATTTTCTTTTTCAATAACATTAGAAATATAAAGGTTGAATGTCAAAAGATCAAATTCAATGAAAACATAAATGTTAAAAAGAAGATTCATAAAAACTAATGAACTTCAGAACAACAAAAGTCAGGTCTTTCCCTCAGATTCCGAGCCCTGTTTTTTAGTAAAAGGTTTTCCAGAATATTTGTTTAGAGGTGTGACAAGATAGATGATCTTTAATTAATTAAATATCAGCTGAATTCTTAAACCAGATCTCTCATAAACTGGGAAGTAGGTTGAAATGACATTGGTGAGGTCAGACAAATACTGACACCTGCTGTACGAATTTGCCCCCATTCAAAGAAAAATGGAAGTAGTTGTTTTTTTTGTACATATGGTCTAAAAGTAAAAATCACAACCTAAAATTAAACTTAAATGTTGAATTTCTTCAGAAACCAGGTGCAATCAGAAACTGATGGAAAATTGTGGTCTTATTTTTTAGAAAGCAAAGTCCACCACAATCATGTTGTCAAGATCTCAAATAAGTATCAAACTATAAACAGAGTTCTTCATTACAAACTAGGTTCCAAACTGACAGCATCTACATTCAACAGAATCACAACAGTTATGTGTCTGACATTTTCCAGTTTGAGATAAAAAGGGAGAGTCTGAACACATGTCTGGATAGGAATTGTAGTGCTGTGGGCAAAAACTTCTCCCTGCTTTGGACTCTTGATCCACTCCATGTGCTAAACGGGCAGCTTGCGTGCTGGTCCACTAAGAAACAGAGGAAGCCCAGAGAAAATTTGCCTTGTGAAATGAACCATGAAGGAACGGAAATATGACTAAGACTGAATTTGTTTTGGAGCGTGCAAACAAACACAAACATGCACACAATGTTTTACATAAATGATGTCTAACCCAAATGCTGCTATATATATATAAGTTGTGGAATGGGACCATATTTCATTGAAGACCAGCCTCTGTTTCTGTAATACAGCAGGAGGATGGCCTGGAGGAAAGTCTATTGGCAAGGTGGGTGTTCTCTGGTCTGCATATGTTCATTTGTCTTGTGGAGGGTTTGAAAGAAAGAAGAAAAAAATATTCTGTACCATTTGTGAAAATCTTTACCAAGTTAATGTTACCTCAGTTTGCTTGATTAAAATATCTCAAATGAATTCAATTCACTTAACACTGTCACACATCTGCTGGAGGGAATAAATAACCAAATAATTCCAAGACTTTTTGTGATCAAATAGATACTTGTTGTTGTTAAATGATTTATAACTGTTGGCAATTTGGAATACCAGACCAGTCAATCATTTATTTATTTATCTTTCTTTTGATAAAGTGTTTTTCTTTCATTATTTTTTTAACTGCTGTTTCAAATATTGGTGGAGCCCAAATCATTGACAGTCCAGCCTGAAAGACCTGCTTTCTATTTTTCTTTTTTTAACAGACAAATCTAAGAAAACTTAATTTTTTCATTTCTTTTGCAGAAATGTCAGCGAACAGATCGTCATCTCCCACTGACTCCCTCTCCCCTTCAGCAGCCAACTCTTCCCTGTCCTTATACACGGCGTGCCTCGTTTCCAGACCAAGCTCGTTTATCTTCATCTCCATCGACATCACCACCCTGCTCCTCCTTCTCCCTCTGTGCACAGTCGTCCTTTACCGAGGGCTCCAGCAGTCGCTGCACAAGCACCCCTCGCCAACAGTGAGCCACTCGGACTGCTTCACCTACAACATGGTCACCATGGAGCTGATCGGTGTCTTTGGGTACATCCTCAACTTTGCCGGTATCTGCAGACATGACTTCCAGCTGTTGTTTGTGGCAGGCTTTTTTACTTCCATCACCTGGTACGGACAAATATTCTTCCACATTCTGACATGTGCGGAGCGCTACCTGGCGGTTGCGTGTCCCATAACCTACCTGAGGCTGAGGAATGAAAAAGGGGTCAGAATCCGAAACGCCGGCATCGGCTGTGCCTGGCTGCTCAGCCTAGCTGGAATGGGTTTGATGATGATGACCAACGTTTTTTCCATCGTGGATATCAGCCTATTGATATTATCCTTAACACTGATCACATTCTGCAGTCTTTCTGCTCTCTGCGTTCTCATTCGTCCAGGCCCAGGGGAAAAGGACGCAGGCAGGGAAAGGGTTGACCAATCCAAGCTGAGGGCATTTTACAGCATTGTGACCATTCTGGGAGTCTTAATCGTGAGGTTTTTCTCGAATGTGACTTGGGAGGTTCTGTTTTGGTGGGGGGAACACACTGATTGTGTGATAATGGCAGCTTGTGTCTGGTTTAATTTACCAAGCAGCCTGGTGTTACCTCTGTTGTTTCTACAAAGGGCAAGAAAATGACCACGTTTCAATAAAAAAACATCCACTGAAGAATTTGTTCAAAGAAGTAAAAAAAACGACGTTACAGAAGCTGTAAATAAAAAATATCAGGAAAATCAATTCAGGTTTTAAGAGTATTTCTTATGTTTTGTTCCTTTTAGATAAAATTGGCTTATTGAAACTTCTATATTTAGTCTTTCACTCAAACACAACTAACAGTTGAGGTTGTTTAAAATGTCTTTGATTTGCTATCAAATCAAAGTGAAAAAATGCATTAACTGAAGTTGACAGAATAAACTTTTGAATGAAATGTGAGTATGCAGAGAAAGATTGAATGTTAATGTTAAATATTTTACCTATGCATTAAGCCAGCTAATGTCTGCTTATAGTTATTTGAACATTTGGTTCATATTTCCACCCTCATGCACAAACCTTTTTACTAACTATTTTCTGTGATACTCCTAAATTAAGAGTTAGGGCATTTGGCAGAAGCAAAAGCTATTTTAATCTGTTTGCCAATGTCCTCCATCAATTAGACATCTGAAATAAATGAGGTGTCCGATCATTTGGTGACTTGCCTGTTGTTATGATCTCTGTAATAGTCTTACCATGTTAGAATTCCAGTCTTATGAAAGATGGCTTTGGGACGTAAGTATTGAAAAACATTTCTGTTGCTCTCCTGGTAATGCACACTTATTTTCCCTTTGTGTTGTGTCTACCTGACTGATTGTAGTTACATAAATTAGCAAGAGTTAAATTATATTATTAATTCACATGGGTGCCAATAGGATCCCAAAGAAATGTAATTGTGATATTCTTCCACAGAAGCACACTTTTCAGTTGTAAAACTAAGCTTTTACAGAGTCTGTTGTATTTCCTCCAAAATTGGTTGGAATCAAACTCATTAAGGGGCAAGGTAAAATGCAGCATCAATGGATATAAAAACACATTTCAAAGGGAAGATGGCTAAAAAGCACTCGGTTCCCATCTAATTTGTATTTCATACAGACTGAGGACCGGAACCCTCAGTCTGTGCTCTGACTGCTTTGAAAATGAAGTAAGTAATGAAGTGAGTAATGATGAAATATATAAATGACCCATAAAAAAGAATGACAAACCATGAGCTTGTTTTGCAGCATGCAAAACTTCCAAAGCTTTTGATCCACCTGTCATCCACCCATGTCACATGTGGGATGTTCCATCTACAAACTTAATGGAAAGCTTATTAGAAAAAGGCAGGAACCAGGCCTACTCTGAGTTATTCATTTTTGAAAAGATTCTCCACTTCATCTTCATTGCTAATGCAGCATCAGAAGTTGATTAAATGTGATGTCGACAGATCACTGAACACGGGGGTGGGGGTGGGGGGGGGGGGGGAGGTTGTGAAAGCATCACCTTGTGATCATCTGTGATGAAACGCTCTCCCATTGCCTTTATAACAGACCCTTGTTCCCTAATTAGAAATGATTTTTTGGGGTAAAAACCGATTGAAATTGCTAAGTGAAACTGAATCCCATCATTAAACAAAAGATGACATGGGAAGTCTATGAAGTACTGATGAACTTTAGAAGTAAATTAACTGCAAAAGATCTAATTAGACTAAACCAGGATTATAATATACAATAGGCATGAGTTTTCTTAAAGTATTTTGTTAAATTACACTGTTGTGTTCGATACTGCGCTCATATCTTTTCTGTGTTCTTTGCTAACAAACAGAGACATCAGAGACAGGGCAGTGAAAGAATTTGCCTACAGAAATGAACCGTATAAAAAGCAAAAATGGATTTGGTTTGCAAAATGCAAAGCTGCCATACACGTACACTGAGGGCCTTAAGTGCTGAACGTCTGAATTGTTTTTAGTTTCGACCGGTGTCTGACATGGTAATGCCGCAGAAAGAAGACCAAAGATAATCCTCACTGAAAAGGTTGGTGTCCTTTAAATTCCAGCGACATGTGCGGCTGATGTTGGTGTTCTTGTTGATTTTGTAAGCCTATGCTGAAAAATGAAAACGGTTCCTTGCTCAAACAGCATTGACCTGACGTTTCCTGCAAAACCCAAACATATTTAATTTTTGACTAAATATTACTGGCAAGGAAAAGTAAATGAAAATATTATTTGCTAATGTGGGGAGTTAAAAATGTTTTCTAATGTTATCAGCAAAGAAAATAGAAGTGCATTAAAGTAACTTCATCTTCCATGTAACCTGGTATAAATTGTTCAAAAATATCGCTGTTTATACTCTCATTGATCACACTGCTCTTTTATCAGCAGGAATGTTGCATATAATCGCAAATATGCAAGAGGAAAATTTAAACCTAAGTGCAAAAAAATAATGTTTCGTGTTTTTTTTCTCTTGATGGCTCTCTTTTTGTCATTGTTGAAAAAAAAAAACAAAAGCTCAGAATTCAGAGCTATATCTTACAATATTCATTAACAGCCATCACCTATGACTCCTTTTTGTTTTCTCTTGTATGAGCCTTTATTTTTATCTTGTTAGAAGGAGGCTTGGATGTAAAAAGCAGTGGAGAGGTCAGCCCCTGACTTGTCCTTTATTTGATTTGCAGGTGAGTTTATTTTGTTTAGGATTTTATTTGAAAGAATGAATACCTTTTTAATTTTCCCGATTATTTAATTTTTTTCCTGTGCTACATGGGCTCTCTTAGCCTGTTTAATAAAACAGCACTGGGTATTACTGAGTCCTAGTCCTAGTGAATAAGCAGTATGCAGTATGTCCAGTCCAACTTTGATAAATATATTTTCGGGTTTCAAAATTCTCCAGCTTATCTCTTGAAAATAATTAATTGCCATCTCTTTTCTCTTTCAGATATGCTGGGAAACCCATTCACTGATTATTCACCTAATCTTCACATTTCCATCACCAACTCCTCCCTGCCTCAGTTCTTTTCTTGCTTCTTCATCGCACCGAGCTCCCTCATCATCGTTACGTTCTGCATCACCTACGCCTTCCTCCTCTTTCCTCTATGTGTCTTTGTCCTTTACCATGGTTTCCGAGAACAGTGTAAAAAGCCCCCCACCTCCACGGCACCATCAGCAAACCACGCTGACAGCTTTACCTACAACGTGGCGATAATGGGGCTGATCGGTGTCTTTGGGGTTCTCCTCAGCTGCTGTGGTGTCTATATAGATAACGTGGACCTTTTGGTGTGGGGGACACTGTTCTCATCGTTCACATTGAACGGAGAGGCCTTCTTTCACGTCCTGACATGTGTGGAGTGGTACCTGGCTGTTGTTCATCCCGTCACTTATCTGAGTTTGAGGACCAAAAAATGGGTCCGAATCAGAAACACCAGCATTGGCTGTTCCTGGCTGCTTTGTTTCATGGGGATGGGGTTGGTGATGATTGAAGAGCCCTACAGCATTATAGATTTGTGCCTTCTGATCACGGCCATAATAATCGTGGCCTTTTGCAGCCTTTCTGTGCTTTGTGTTTTGATTCGTCCAGGTCCTGGGGAGCAGGGAGGCGACAAGGAGAGCGTTGACCAATCTAAAAAAAAGGCATTCTATATCATTCTTGTCATACTGGGCGTGCTAGTGTTGAGGTTTTTGTGGGGTCTGGCTAGAGTGACAACGTTTCTGTCGAACAGGGACAATAAGTGTGTCATCATGACAAGTGGCTACTTGTTTTATCTGCCCAGCAGTTTGGTGTTACCTGTACTGTTTGTGCACAGAACAATGTGCTGTAACAACAGCAAATAGTGACAACAGGGCTTAACTGGCAAAACTGTTTTTTTTAATTATTTACAGCTCCCTTTCTTGTTGGGTGCTCTGTCTTATTAAAACAATGGCACATTACTCCTGCTTTGCAAAGTCTGTTGTGCTCCCATACTCATGTTGAAAAAACTAATAAAAAATGGTTTCTGTCATCTTTCTTTGCACACACGTTTTTGTTTGAGGCTGGTCTTTCTTTTTCACCTAAAGGCTGCAGAGCTGAAACTTGCTGCTCAGCCTTCTTTGTAGACACCTTGGCATCTGGAATTCTAAAACAATGTACATCCATCCAGGCATTATCATAAGCGCTTATTCCGTAATGAGGTCGCGGGGGGAACCGGAGCCTATCCCAGTGGTCAATGGGCGAGAGGCAGGATACACCCTGGACGGTCCGACAGTCCATAGCAGGGTGCCCTTGTACATATTAATGTAAATTTTTCAGCTACTTAGCTCTCCATTTTCTTGTTGATGCTAATTCGGTGTCAGGAAGCTGTGATTAAGAAAATGGGCACGGGATGAATGCATGAAAATATCGCTGTAAAAATGACTTTTCAATTCATTTCAAGTGTCTGATGGACATTTTCTCCGACTAAATGAATAAATACTCTTCTTAGATTCTTATTAGGTCCAAATGAACAGAAAAAAACAGCTTTTACCTTTATCACATATTTCTTTATTTTCCATTAACCATCAAGTCACACAGTAAAATAAATCTAAATATTGAGTCTTTAACCAGCAGTGAACAATGATGAACTGGCAGTAATGCTCCCTAAATAATATCACAGACATCAAATACCGTAAAACAGAAGAAACGTTTTTTTTTCAATCAAATTCAGATTTATCTCACATCAAAACATGACCATTGGTGACTAAACACAGCATTTACAGCCATATGCACTTATCTTCAACTCATATATATTTATAATTAGGAAAATATACATGCTTATATTAAAATAATATAGTAAAACATTTTCTGTCTTTTAAAAAAAACCCTGGTTTTCCTCTGTTTCAAAGGAAAGATAAGAGCGCTATTTCAGTTCATTTCTGTTTATGTAGATTACACCAATTTACACCATCATCCATGAAAATTACATTTACAAGTACACATAGAATCACATAGACAAAAGTGAATGAATGATATCAATACATTCTCACTCAAACATCAAAGGGTAGAGTAAGAGTTTACTTTGAACTTCATCTGATGACAAGACAATTCCAAAGATACAGACAGGTAGTAATGATAAAGTGTAAGAGAAAGCAAAACTGATCTGATCAACTTTCCAGCCTGAGTCAGCAAATTTGTGTGACTGACAGGTGTCTCCCCATACAATAGCCAAAACCATACCAGAGATTGAATTTATTAATCATGTGGATGTTAAAAACAGTTGCTGTGCATGCTCAATATAACAGAATTTTGTGTGGCGACTGTATCATGTGTTTCTGTCAATTCCAATTCCAACAATTTGATGTCTTCAGTCGTGCCAACTGAGTACCTATCCTTATTGTATGCTGTTGTTGCAGCAAAGCAGCTTTCCTTTTCTTTGTAGGAACAGTAAGGGTAACAGCAGACTACTGGGAAGACTACACAATGTTTCTGAAACAAACATCTCACATGAATACCATCCTCCTGACAGAGCAAACACGACCCCAATCAAGCCCCATGCAAACTTCACTAGCAGAACTCCCAGTATGGTCACAATGGTGTAGAATGCTCTTAGCTTTGATTGGTCAACTCTCACCGGGTTCCCACCCTGCTCCCCTGGGCCAGGACGA
>CAJRST010014446.1:7190329-7224491 GCA_907169785.1 Menidia menidia | reverse complement strand
ACCACCTGTCAATGTCCAATTCAAATATTCTATATTTGCATTACAAACACAATATCTATATGACTTACAGTTGCGACTGCAGCTTAAGACAGTGTCTGTGCATTTATGTGTTTAGGTGTTTATTTATACCAAGCAGAAGTTATGTTTGAATTGACACGTGCTAACAGGCTCAATGAATTACAGGTATAAAACAGAGGTAAAGTTAGACGTGCTGTATGTATTCTGTATGTTTTCTGTATGCCGTCTTGATTCGAGTCATTTTGCTCATGCTGATTTTGGAGCACAGATAGAAGTGTATCTTTGCAACGACATGAACAAATTAACACAATTTTCTGGTGGGAATGCTACGACATAAAAATAGCTTTTTTGCATTGAGGGGCTGATGTCTGTGTAATTCCCTTTTTCGACTTGAGCGTTTTTATAGAGTCATCAAAGCAATCTGAGTCTACCCGCAATGGGTAACTCGTCAAGCACTGAATGATCCTCCAGCCGCTCCTCATAAGTGGACCACAGGAAGGATGGAAAAGGCCTGCAGAACTCTCACATTCTGCCACAAAGATATAAAAAGAGGCAGGCTGTGTTACACTCACAGCCGAACCCAACACATGGTTTCCAATCTGTCCAACTGTGAAGGAAGTACTGGATGGGACACAGCAGTGAGTTCAGTGTGAGCAAAGCTTAATCGGAATTTGTAACTTTGGGCACAGCATGTGACAGATGGAATCTTGCTTAATGGAGTCTGAGGACAGTATTGAACAACTGAAGGCAATTCGAGGCAGTTACGGTAAACTGAAACATTCTTAAAAATCCAATTCCTCCATCGAATATTTAAACAAAAAGCACAAGTCTATTGCGCCATTTTCAGCCCACATCTTAAAATCACTCCCCTGTTGTCCTGTTGTTACCCACTTACTCTGTTCTTAATCTGAATTAGTGTTCACCGCTAAGCAAATTCCCCACTTTATGATACGCCATCCCTTTTTGGCACATTAAATGGACTCGAATCAAATAATTCCCTTTCTCTTTTTTGGGGATTTTGCTGCTCTCACTAAAAGGCGAGAGAAGTAAATTAAGCAAAGGTTTCCATCTCATGATGGCCAAACAGTGACGAGAAAATTTGTCTGCAGAAATGAACCGTTTCAAAAGGACTGACATAATGTACATTTAAATTGCAACATGCAAAACTCACACAGCCTTCCTCCTCCTGCCGAACAAACATACTGAAGTTTAAGTATAAAGTTCTGCATATCATGTTCTCGTATCAGGTAACTACAGGTCCCAACTTTGATACACAACAAGAGGAAGAGATAAACAACATTAACAAGGTAGGTGTTATTTTACTCTAAGTTTGCAATTAATGTAAGTTGGAACTGACTTGTTAAAAACACACAGCCTTTTCGCTTTTTAATATAGATATTTAGAAAGTGGATAATATGAGAAACAGCCTGTCTTTAATTGATATAACTCCAATCCAAACTCAAAGGGGAGAGATCCAACAGTGAGAATTGAGTAAAACTAAAAAGTAACTGATTATTATAACATTTTTTCAAAAGAGATGAATGAAGACTGAGAGAAGCAATAAGCAATCTTGGCATTGACTTGATTAGCAAACACCCCATTTCCAGGACAGAAGATTTTTATGATGAAATCCAAACAGTTAGGTTTGTAGCTGCTGTTGACTTTAGGCTGGCTTTTGCATAACACTCAGTTATATGATGTCATGGAAATATGAAAACAGGCCTGCTTTTAAATCCGTAAACGGTAAATTAGTACAGGTTAGCTGTGTTCTGATTCATCTATCAAAGAACAGATAAATTGTTATGTTCAATTTGTCTGATTTCAAGGCTTTGTCTCTTCCAGACATGCCGATCAACTCTTCCTCACCCTCCAACGACTCAGTTTCCGCCGGCCGCCGTCTCCCTTTAAACATTGAATGCACTTTCTCAGGACCAAGCTCCCTAATCTTCACCTTATACAACATGACTCACGTCCTCACTCTCTTCCCCCTCTCCGTCTTCATCCTCCACCGCGCTCTCCAGCAGAGGCAGAAAAAGCCGCCCACCTCCTCAGCCGCAAGCCCCTCTGACTGCTTCACCACCTGGCCGTCATGGAGCTGATCAGCACTTTTGGGTGTGTCTGCAGCTGTGTTGGCGTGCACGTTCATCACCCCGACCTATTACTTGCAGGAGTCCTACTTTGTTGCTTAGCCTGGCAAGGAGAGCTGTTCTTTCACACCCTGACGTGTGTGGAGCGCTACCTGGCTGTCATTTATCCCATCACCTACCGGAGCCTGAAAAACGACAGAGGGATCAGGATAAGGAACATCTGTATCGGCTGCATCTGGCTGCTCGCCTCTGCCGAGACGGCTCTGGTGTTCACTGAGATTTTATTTGTGGTTTTGGATATCAGCCTCTTGATTTTGGCCTCAGTGATAGTGTCCTTTTGCAGCGTCTCTGTTATCTCTGTATTGATTCATCCTGGCCCGGGCAGGGTCAGGGAGAGGGCCGACCAATCAAAGCAGAGAGCGTTGTTCACTATTGCGGTCATACTCGGGGTCCTGGTGTTGAGGTTTTCTTCCAGTATGGTACGGGCAACAACGTTTGTGTCTGGATGGAGGCATTTCTGTGTATTGATGTCATGTGTTTTTTGGTGCAATCTGCCCAGCAGTCTAGTGCTACCCCTGCTGTTCCTGCACCGGGCAGGTAAATAAAGGTGTACTGTCATCTACTAATGAGCTTAATGACTTTGTCTAAACGAGTATAATGACTACAAATTGAAGATGGGAAAATTTGTCTTTGAAATCAGGACATTTGTTTGACGCTGGTAGGAAAATTTGTGAACTTCATCAATCTTGTCATATTTGCATATTTCACTCAAATGAAACTCGAAGCCCGTCACCTGGATGGGCTGGCAGTGGATCCACAGACTGGAGCAAGAACTGGAAACATTCAGGTCAAAACAGATGCCCAAGCTGGTCTTCAAACGAGACTTTTAAAAACCTCTGCATCGATAGGGCCCTTTATGCTAGGAATATTATTATTAGCATCAGCTTTAGAAAATAGTTTGGAAATCAAATGCATGTGTAAAAATAGCTGAGGTTTCCTTAATTTTTCTGTGTCAAAGTTGTGTGAAATGTGTAAATCCATAATCACCAAATGATAATAAATTACTTTGAAAAAATGCACAGTTTTTATAATGCTTTTACTGTAAAAGTGACATAAAACCTGTCTTTTTGCCAAAGCATAGAAAACAGCTATAAATTATCTTTTTTTGCCTCTGAGAGCACCTGGTGAGTCAGTTCTCCTCACACATCTGCCACACCTATTGCAACCTCCCCCTCTGTTTCACTATTTTTTCTTATTACCCAAAACACTGGACACAGGGCTTATGTCATAAACCATTACATATGGAGAGAAAAATCATTAGAAGATTACAGCACATGTTTTAGGAACTCTTCTTAGGACGTTGAATAAGTATGAATAAGATCTCCGTACAAAGACTGATAAGTTTAGAGTGCTTCCTTAGCATTAAGTTAGCAGTGTTTTTTATGATAAATCATCCTTTAAGCTCTGAAAACACTAGTGATACTGAAACATAATAGAACTTTCTGGTCAGACGGTGACATAAAAAATTCAACTCACAGTCAATGATTTCAGTTACATTCAGATTTTTGATGCCACGTGAGGCCGGATTATCATGGACTTCTTATTGTGATTTTGAACACAGAGATGTCTCTGGGCTCTCTGAATATTTTTGTATTATGGGCTGGATGATCCTGCCATTAAGAGGGATGCCAATTTATTATGTGGTCTCTCTGGAAATGCAGACACCAAAGGGCACATTTGCCTACAGAACCAATTAGGAGGAATAACAATATGTGAATTTGTATTGCACCATGCAAAAACTCCTGCTGCCCTTTCAGCCTGCACACAACACACACATACCTACAAACACACAGGCACACATTTATCTGTTAAAGCATCAATGTGTATAATCCAATATGTTTGGATTATCAGTTTACAGAAGAAGGCACATAGAGAATTACAACATCCAAGACGGTGAGTCAATGCTACTACATTATGATCATGCCTGACAGGTTTGAATTAAAACATTATTATACATTCTAATATAGATATTTTTTTCATAGAATCTGTTTGCAATGAATACTGGCAACATTGCATTTCCTTGTCTTATTCATTTAAAGTTTCATGAATTTGTTTTAAATTCAGGTTTAGTTGGGAAAAATTCAGACATAAATTTCAACATGGTAGACTTAAATAGAAAATTACTGAAATGATTGAACCATTTACATCTTTTACCGCATTCTGTTATCTGACAAAGACCCTTTCTGTATGGTTCATCACTGGGTGGGAATTTTGTATGTATGTATATCATCTTTTATTTGACTGCCAGATGTCACACTTGAACAAATTTTTAACTTATGAAAAGGCATAATGTTAAAACAGAATTTTGAAAAAAGCAATATGCCTTTATTAACATGAAGGATTAATCATGAACAAAACAACTAATCACAGCTGTTCCATTGTCCAGTCTCTCTCTTAAAGCTGTTGTTGTTGGTCTGGAATAGTTTCGGTAGATGAAAACGCGTAACACTTTGATTTCATTATAATCATGGTAACCTTTAAAAAAAGGTTTAATCCAGTTTGTGTGATTAGGACCAATCTGGTTGTGAACTCGTAAATGTTAAGGTTTTTATAACACAAAAGACTGTGTTATAAAACACAGTAGAAGCTGAATTTGGAAAGCCGGTCTCCAAATTTTACTTGAGAGAAAAACAAAAACAAAACAAATCCATATACTCTCTTTTAATCAAATACAGACCAATTGTACCATCTGAGTCTTAAGTCCTTTTTTAATTTATCTTTTCACATTATTTTTTTCCTCCAGATATGTTTGTGAAGACCGAATTTTCCAATCAATCCCACTTTTCGGAACTCCTTACCTCCAACTCCACCATGCACTGCAACAACCTCTTCACCACGTTCAGCATCACCAAGATCGCCCTCCTCCTTCCTCTCTGCATCTTCATCCTGTCCCAAGGTCTGCGAGAATGGAAGCAAAAGCGTTTTACGTCCTCGTTTACACCGAGTCACTCTGACAGCATCACCTACAACATGGTCATCATGGAGCTGATTGGTGTATTTGGCAGTGGCCTTCTCTGTTTCTGTATCTACACAGAGAATTTCAACATCTTGCTTGTAGCTTACTTTCTTTTGTCTTTCACCTGGTATGGACAGACGCTTTTTCACATGCTGACATGTGCTGAGCGTTATGTGGCTGTTGTTCATCCCATCACCTACCTGAACTTGAGAAAAGAAAGAGGGGTCAGGATCAGAAATGCTTTCGTTGGTTCTGCCTGGCTGCTTTGCTTTGCATTACTAGGTTTGTCTATCAACCTGGAGGATTACATCATTTTGGAATTCTTTCTCTTGGTTGTGGCCTTACTGCTGGTCTCCTTTTGGAGCCTTTCTGTTCTGTACGTTTTGATTCGCCCAGGTCCTGGGAAACAGGAAGGCAGCAGGGAGAGGGTCAGCCAATCAAAACAAAAGGCGTTCTATACCATTGTGGCCATACTGGCAGTGCTGTTGTTGAGGTTTTCTTGTGGTCTGTCTTGGACAGTAATGTTTGTAGCTCTGAAATATGAGAATTGTTTTCTGACAGTTTTGGATTACTGGTTGAATCTGCCAAGCAGCTTGGTGTTGCCTTTTCTTTTCTTTTTCCGCAGAGCAAGAAATTGTGTGTGCTTTAAGAGAACCCAGTCTCCCAATTAACTGTGACATACACAGAAGACAACTTATTGCATTTGTGCAGGCTGCTTGTCACGCCTGTTTTTATTAAAAATGTTATTAATTATTAAAGATTATTACGATCTTTAAAATGGAATCAGACTGACATTCAAAAATAATCAAAATTGAACTCCACTCGAGCATTATGTTGCCCTTAGGCGGTTCTTGTGCAAGCAAATTGTGACTATCTAGAGTTTAGAACTAGTCTTGAGGTGTGATAAAGATACTGCATACATCATTTGAACACCGAAGTGTCACTAGTAAAAAGAATCCCACGGCTGAGAGGGACAACATTATGCAGAGTGCACTTGTATTGTTCTGCTAGATGCTTCAATAGTTATTTTCAAAAAAATTAAACAGACAATGGCTTTTTAACATCTAAAAATAGTAAACATGCAACAAATGGTTTGTTTCGCTTTAATTTGCATGTGTTGGTTAACCAGGCAAAGTTATATTAAATCTCATTAGATGACAGAGCTGCAACGCTGTGGCATTGAAACTATTACACAATTACTGATTCTTTTTTATGTCCACTTTGGCTCGGGTTTGAGATAAGCTGAGATGTAATTGAACAGGAACGTGGTGACATGCAGACCAACATCACCTTCCTGCAACTCAGTTCCAGCACACTGATGAAAAAGAGACATTTTCATATTTTCTGCAGCCAATAAAAAAAGAATCATGGCAAACACTTACAAATCTTTGGGCATGACGAAATGCCTGATTACAAAACAAAATACATCTGTGTGCACCGACCACACAAATGGTAAATACAAACTATTCCAATTTGCATGTCACTCTTTTTTCTGCTGACCACAGCTGAGCTCTGCATTGCAAAATTGCTTATCATAATAAAACACTTATGTAACTTAGTGACTGCTCTGCACAGAAAGGCTAGATTTTCAGAGTTTCTTGTACTAAAAAGGCCAACCTCAAATTAAATAATGGTACCAACTATTTTATGTAAGCTTTGGAATTCAGCACCTACATGAAAAAATAATTTTGGTTTCCATTTAATTGAATTTGATGTAAACATACTGTTGGATGTGTAACCTGTTTTGAAATAGCATTTATATGCAAATTGTGTGTTAGAGATTGTCTGGCCAAGAGGCAATCTATCCCTTTTGATAAAAAATCTGTTGTACAGTTACTGCCACATCATTTATATCATTATCCTTTTTCTTATTTTTCTTCATTTAGTTAGATTAGAAAAAATTAAGCTTAAGCTATGACTCATTCTGTTGTTTCCAATGCATTTGAACTAATTTCCTATTTGATCTATCATATGAAATAAAAATACTCCAATAATAAAAAAGGTATTCTTTATTCCTATAAAAAACAACAACAACAACAACAACAACAACAACAACAAAAACAAAGTATTTTAGTCTGGATGCCTGAAGAAGTTTACAATGACAAGTAGCAAGCACAAATGTCTATAAAAGTCTACAAATGTGTAAGAAATAATTCTAAAAAGTTTTAAAGAATGTTGGCAGCTGAAAGTAGAGTTTCAGCATTATAAAAAAATACTGTTGATATATCTTTGGCCTACATTTAGTTAAAAGTTCATTTATATCCACATTTATGACAATGTAATAAAGTTACGTGATTATTCATAAAAAACGTAAATGTTCTGGAGGATCGCGTATCAAATCAGAAATAAGACAGAACTAGCCTTAAAAGTCAGTTTTACTTCTCCTGTATTACTTCATACAAATGATTATGTAGAGCCATAAAAAGCTAGTGTGTTTCGGTCTTCAGTTTTTTTATCTCGTCTCTCTGGAAATAAGGGCAGCAATAATGGAACTAGCTAACAGAAATTAACCGTATCAAGGGAATGGCAAAGTGCACATTTGCTTCTAATATGCAAAAGCCCCATTGCCCTCCTTTAACCTATGATGAAGCACACAGCCCAATGCTTAAAAGTGTGGGACCAGATGACAAGCTTCTTACTCTGTTGAGCAGCAGGATAAAGGTGAGATACTGACCTAAGGTGGGTTTTTAAGCTATCAGAATTGCTTTTAACTACTAATGATATCTTCCTTTCTTGCAGACATAAGATTAGTAAGTGTTACTGTCACACATGATTCCGAAAGATGATTTACTCTGAATTGTTTTTAGGTTTTTGCATGATTTTTAGGTTTAGGTTTAGTTAAGCTTGCATCAAAGTGTTGAACTTCCCATACACCCACTCTCTTATTTATACAACAGCAAGCCTTCACAACAAATACATATGATCAAAATCATTCAATTATTTGGTTTATACAATACCAATAAGATATTCAGGAATCAGGAGACACCAGTCTACATAAACTTAAATCCAAGTTTCCACTTCATAGAAATGTTGAACATCAGTATACTGACATCAATGCAAGTTTTGTATTGTTGATATAAAATGTTACATTAGAAGTGGAATAGTGGTCCAGTGACTCGATTTGGCTGATTCTTAAAACCTCATGGACCGGGAGTTTTAAAATGAATATTTTTTAAAGCAATTTGGTGACCATCATCTGCTGCTTGCTTATAAACTGCTCAGTTATGTGATCTGTGGCTTCTACCACTTTTTCTAAATAGGCACAACTTGAATAGAGGCATAATTGTTTGGGCTGATTTGAATTTAATCAGATGAGTAACTGAATTAGTGCATTGCCATTAGTGCAGTTGGATATTTAATGAAAGAAGGATTGAATAACATTACGTTTGAAATTGTGAGATAAACTTTAAAACCAACCAATAAGTCAGCTGCTTTGACCTGTAGCATACAAGCAGAAAAAGCTCACATGATGGCATAATATCAGTTACCTAAAACATGTTCACATTTTCTGCAACCAATTATCTGTAAGTTGATTAAATAAGCCTTGGGAATTAATTATTAGTATCATTTGGTTGTAAATATTCTTAAGCGTTTTCATGTTGTTTACCTTTTTAAACCCAGATTTCAAAGGCTGATGATTATTCACAAGTCCTGATTGAGTAAATTAAACCTACATTTAGGATCAATAAAACCACATTTAAAACGAAAATTTGAGTTACACAGTATCGGCTTGTATAAATGTATATAGTGTTTCCTGGTCTTCAATTTGTTTTTTGTCATGGTTCAACAGAAAAGAACCATATCAAAAGAATGCTTTGGTGCAAAGTTACTTTGAATATGCAAAAGCCTCACAGCTCTCCTTCCGCCATTTAAGAAACACACAGACTAATGTTTTAAAACACCATTAATCTGTATGGGGTGTCAGTTCCAGAAGATTTGGACTCTGACTAGCAGCAGCAAGGGGGTAATATTGGGAGCTTTACAAAGCTATGCTGAAAGGAAAGGGTTCAGAGGTATGTGTTGATGACATTCATTTATATGCTAACAGAACATTTTGGCTTAGTCTAGTTTTTTATTTTAATAGAATTATAGAATAAATTGATTTTGTAGGGATGTTAGGTTGTGTTACAGCCTCTTCCATAACTTTTATATAATGACAAATTCTTCAGCTTCCTTTCACAAAACCAAAGTTAACTAATGAGTTTAGATTTATTTTTGGTTTGGATGAGATCATTTTTTTTTAACACTTTTACTTCTGTCTGACCTGTTTGGAATGTCCCAAGTCTCTCACCCAACATAAGTGAAAGATTTCCTGTCAGAGGGTAAAGCGCTGACTGAACCTGTTCTCCTCCAGGTATGTCACCAAAGTCCTCGTTCTTCGGTGATGGCCTCCTTCATTCGAACGTCTCCTGCACCAACTGCTCGCTCAGTTATTACATGCAGTGCATTAGTTCCAGTCCAGGCTCTGTCGTTTTCATCACATTCACAGCCACCAACATGTTGTTCCTCCTTCCTGCCTGCACCTTAATCATCTACCATGGGTGGAAAAAGAACTCTGCCCTCTCAGCAGCAGCAAAGAGTCACTCAGACATCTTCGTCTACCACATGGTTTCCATGGAGCTGATTGGGGTCCTTGGTAATATATTCAGCTTTTCTGGTATCTTCAAAGAGGATTTAAACATCTTAAAGGGGGGCGTTCTTTTTGCATTTTTCATTTGGTTTGGAGAGACTTTCTTTCACATGCTGACATGTATAGAGCGCTACCTGGCTGTTGTTCACCCCGTCACCTACCTGAGCCTGAAAACTAAACAAGGAGTCAGAATCCAGAACATGGGCATTGGCTGTGTCTGGCTGCTTTGTGTTTTAGGGGTGGGCATGATACTGATTGAAGACATCTTCATTATTTTCAGTGCATGCATCATGACTTTATCCATAGCAAGCATCTCCTTCTGTAGTCTTTCTGTGCTTTATGTTTTGGTTCATCAAGCTCCAGAACAACAGTGTGGGAAAAAAGTGAGACTTCACCTTACAAAACTGAGGGCATTCTATACCATTGTGATCATCCTGGGAGTGCTGGTGTTAAGATTTGCATACGGTGTGGTTTGGACTATTCTTAATGCAACACAAAGAAAAAGTGATTGTATAATGATTGCAAGTCACTCCTGTTTTACCATGCCAAGCAGTCTGGTGTTACCTTTGCTGTTTCTGCACAGAAGAGAGAAATTAATGCGCTGGAAGAAACATATCAAATAAGGCCATCCATCCATCCATAATTGAATGTATCGTACATACGGCTTTTTCTCCCTTTTAGAATCTGAAGAAGGAAGGAAGACTCAGTGAAAAGTAGAAAGGAAGAGAAAATGATGACAATTAAATAAGGACCTGAAATAAATACTTTAAGAGTCAGAGTGTTTATTGTTTGTGTTTATTGCAAAAGTCAGGTTTACAGATGGTTTTGACTCTGACATAACCCAGGCATGCAGGTGCTCTGCCACTAATTTGACTAAGCGCCTGTCCTAAGTCGAGGCAAATTCAAATCCCCTTAAACACCCGCGTTTATGAAAAAAGGACTCATATGTGCTTAACATTGATGTAAAAACAGAATTTAGAAGGAATGTTTGATCAACTTGGTCTCCTATTGCTTGTGACAAATGAAAAAACAAGGCCTGTGCAGTTGTTGTTTTTTTAAAAGGGGGAGCATAATAACTTTTTTAGTTTTTGTCAAATCCATTTTAATCATTATGTTGAAATGGTTATTTGTCAAAAAATAACATGAATAAAAAAAAAAAGTTTTATAACCCAGACAATAAACCAAATAGAACTGAATTTACTTAGAATGTTGTCATGTCTGTGTATTTAATACTGCTGATTTTGTGCGCTATTATACAGTACATGGTTGTGTGTAATAAAGGGGTGGCTCTGTAAGCGCATCCTATAATCAATCATTGTCACATGCAAACACATAGACAAACACACGGCTGAATAAACATTTTGGATGATGCATCAGTTCACACTTGAGAGACGTACGGAACAGAGAATCAAACAACTGACACGGTGAGTGTATTTTGATAATGATACACAATGGATGATTTATTTCTTATTTCTCCTTATTAAGTATTTATATTATATTCATATCTGTCTTCTTTGCTGTAAGAAATAGACGTGACCTCAATCATCCTAACTTTTGAAAAGATTATACCTGTCGATAGTAAAACAGAAGGATGAAAAAAAGGGGTTTATCAATGCAGTGGGCCTTACCAAATTCCTCCTCTTACAAAAACAACATTTGAACAATTTTAGGATGTTTATCTTTTTTAAAAGGAAATCAATCTGCTTTTAATCAGTTTGGTCTATCTGCTGTGTGGATCCCCAACACTCTTAACCAGCACAAGTAAGAAGAAGAAACAAATTCTGTCACAACATTTGCAGGATCTGTAAGCCTGCGAGCTATGGGAGATGGCCACTTCCTAAATCTTACCTATAAGTCTGAATTTAAAACTAAATTTATCATGAAGTTTGACGTTGTTCCAATGATTTATCCAGAAGGAACCATGAGTATGTTTTTTCACAACTCACCGAAGCAGACAGCTCTCCAGTGTATAGGATTCAGTGGAGTGGCTGCAGGTTTCGGCTGACTGAGTCTCCTTTGTTAGAACCTTTACAATTGGATTATCAAAGAAAGTTAGAAATAGTATAGAAGATTTGAAACATTTATCTGGCTGGCTGTAAGTCTGCTGTGTTTTCTTTCCATTACACTCTCTTGTATTTTACACCACAAAGAAAAATCCAATATCAATGACAAAAGTTACAACAGCAAGAAAAAAGAATATTTTCCCCCACATAGTTAAAGAAGAGAGATTATCATTGAATGACAGTTGGCAGTATTTAACTGATACTTTTATCTCAAGATCGATGTAGATTCTTTTGAGAAATTGTATGTCACAGGGTTGACACTTATGTGAGAAGAGAAATGACCTGGCTTGAGCACCTGTTTAACATGCCTGACATGGTCAAACAAAGCCATAATATGACAACAGTCATGTAAAATTGATCAGAAATTAATGAATACAAGTAAAAAAGTCTCACATTATTCTTTTCCATTGGTACATTTCCATTGGTACTGGAATCAGATTAATGGGCACATAAAAGAGTTTTGATAAAGTGCAGCTTGTTAAGTGAGGTTTTTTAAATCAATTCAAAACAGGTAGTGTTGTGGAATGGCAAACATCACGCTGTAAAAACAGATCTGGTAGAACGAGAGACAGTCAGTTTCTCTGCATTGTTGGTTACAAGCTTGTCAAGAAAATGCTCCCACCTTGTGGCTTGTTGGTGTCACTGTTGCCAGTGTGAATGATTACACGTTCGGAATATGTAACCCTAACAGCTGCACATCTTTGACCTAAGGAAAAACTATGATTCTTACAATAATAAAAGAATTTGCGAAAAATAGCTTTCTTTATACATCTTTAAAAACCTTTCTTTATTTATTTCTCCTATTCCTCTTCAATAGCTATGGTGGTCAACTCCTCTTCGTCCTGGAATGTATCTCTCTCTACCCAGCAACACTTCACCAGTCACATGATCTACAGCCACCTGTACAACTGCTTCAGTTCCAGAGATGGTGCTTATGTCATCACCGCCTTCGTGCTCATAAGTATCATTGTCATCTTCCCTGTTTGCGTCTACATCCTCCATCTTTGTCACAAGCAGTGGTGGCGGAAGCAATCCAGAGGCAGGATAAACCACTCCGACCTATTGACCTACAACATGGCTATCATTGACCTGATCAACATCTTTGGATGCGTCCTCTGCTGCTGTGGCACCCTCGCCAACATTAGATTGCTTTTGTTGCTGAGCACTCCTTTTTTCCCCTTTAGCTATAGTGGGCAGGTATCACTCCACACTCTGACCTGTGTGGAGCGTTACCTGGCAGTAGTCCATCCTATCACTTACCTGAGCCTGAAAAGTGCAGACGGCATCAGAATTAGAAATGCCACGATTGCCTGTGTATGGCTGACTTGCTTTGCCACGATAGGCTGTCTGGCGATGACTCATTCTGTTTTCAAGATCCTGATCACTTTCGTTTGCATGCCCGTAGTTCTAATGGTCATCTCCTTCTGCAGTATTTCTGTTCTCTGCACTCTGATTCACCCCGTGCCGGGGAAAGAGAATAGGGGCAGACTGCGAGTGGACAGGTCAAAGCTGAGGGCATTCTGGACCATCGTTATCATCCTGGGGGTGCTGGTTTTGAGGTTTGGAGGGCACATCTTTATCAGCGCACTGTTTGATGCAATGAAAGTGAAGAACACGGAGCGATGTGGAGTGTGGTTCTTGAATTTAGGTGTCTGCCTGCCCTGCAGCCTGGTGCTACCTCTGCTGTTTCTACACAGAGCAGGAAAACTGCGCCGCTAGAAAAGCAACAAAAGATGAAAACACGCCGTAGATTAGATTCACCTTGATTTATGAATAATGGTAGTAGATGTCTATGATTTAATCTTTTTATTTTATTTTTTACAAAAGTGACCTTTGTTCGGCTAAGGGGTCTATTAATGTTGATTATCTAAAACAAGAATTTTAAATATAGGAAAACATATTTATGTATAGAGAACTTGTAAAGGAAGTAAATTACTTGTTGCATTTAATAAAAAAAGTCACTCCACTGCACACATTCAAGTAAACAAACAGACAGACTCGGATATATTACACATTTCAATTTGAATACTATCTAGAGTTAGTTGTTGTTTTCATGTAAGTCTATGCTGACAAATGCTCCACTTCAATGAAAAATTTAAATAAAGTCTGCATAATCAAATCTCCTGTCTCAATTTCAGCGTGCTTCTTAGATTTCAGTAAAGCCTTATGGTAATGGTTTCTCTATGAAAACAAAACTGAAAAACAAAAACAAAAAACAACTGATTTAGCTTAAAATATCCTATGATATTACATAAATACGTTAATCTTCATATTTAAGGCTTTTTCCTTTTCTCAGATACATCGCCATGTTGACACAAGCACTTGTTATGCTCAAGTACTCGACTATTCATCTTTTGCAACTCATTTCTTTTCAAAAGTCCCAAAATATTGGACGTAGTCTTTCAAGCTAAGATGGCCAATGTGAAAAATATCATAAACCATACATACTGAGAAGGGTTCTGCTGTCTGTCTGGATTATTGACATAATAAATAAGATGCTGTGGGTTGGAACAGGTTAAGAGTGGCACTGTCCAAATGTGTGGCAAATAAGTTAAGCAACTTGGAATGTCAGGTAGGTGGTTTGAATAAAAAAAGAAAAGCAGTATATTAGCAGTTTTAGAGAACACATAATATTCGATTTCTGTTCACATGTGTTTATTTAGCTTGTTTCTTTTTTCACACTCATAATTTTATTTGATCCTTTTCATGTTTACTTTTTGTCAGAGGTTTGGAGATACACAATGCTCATAATCTCATGTGAAATTGATGATATAAGCAACACACTACGTTAAAGTTTATTTGCAGTGGTGAAAACCGTGGGCTTTTACTCTGGCTTTGTCTGTGTTGCTGTCGTGCGTTCAGTCATACTAGCATGTTAATCTGGAAAGTAAATTTGCCTAGTAGCATAAACAGTATCGTTTTGCCTGTGCTCATCCCTACCTGGCATGCAAAAATCAGAAGATAATACACAAAAACACAAATTCTTGAATTTATTAGGAAGTAGGTGTCCTCGCGAGCCAGCAGAGTAGTTTGCTCTGAACCAACAACCGGATACACTGAAAGCTGCAGTGGTGAGTGCCTCTGAGGCATCATATGACCATTTCATTAACGGATGCTTTACATGTAAAGCTTTTTTTAACAACTTTTATTGATTAATTTTTCTTTTACATTGTTTCTGCTTTTTTAAATGTTTCAGTGGCAATTAATGGCAGCATGTTTAGTTTTAGGAAAGACAGAATTTGTCTGCCTTTGACACACATTTAATATAATTTTATGTGCGTTAGTATTTGAGACATTGAAAATGCACAAATACCAACTATAACAAACAGACCAGGGTTGTTTGAGGATTATGGTCAGCCACTCAAGGCGGCAACGCAGCTTGCATAGTACATCTTTGAGAAAGGTCTGAGGAGTTATTTATGACGACAGATACATGAATGCCACTAGGCTGTGTTGTCATTTAGCAGTCAGGCAATATTTTGCAGGACTCATTTTCAGAATTTTACTGGAACTCTCACAGCATCTGTCATTAGATTCAGTGTCTTTAAAACAAGGCTCACTCTTCCTTGAATTTGATCTGAGTAAAATTATTAAATGAATTGTGGTTTTCTCAATCAACACAAATCAGTTACCTGAGTTGTGTTGCCAACGGATAGATGTAGAAGTGATCTATTAACATCTTCTGGTCAAATATGTATTCTTTTAGTTATTTGGTTATAAAGGAAATGCAACTGAAATTTCCAACAACCTCAGCTGTACTTTGTGTTTCTTCTGACAAACATGCTTACGTGCTAAAGTAGGAGACCCGGGCTGAACACCACCATCATGATTAACATCAGCTTTACTGTGTAACTTTAAGAAATGCTTCCCATGGTGTTTTTGTGATGTTTTTGACAGTATCCCTTTATCTTTTTTCTATTCTCTCCACTAGCCTTTGTATCGTTCTCTCATAGCAATGTCCTTGAACTCCTCTTCCCTCTCCAACCACACCTCTCCCCTGTCTTCCTTCACCACCATCCACGAACTCTTGCAAAAGTGCCTGAGTTCCTCGGTTGGCACTTACATAATGACTGCGTTCGCCACCGCCCTCATCCTCTTCCTCCTCCCGGTCTGCGTCTTCGTCCTTTACCTGGGCCACCAGCGGTACCGCCAGCTGCAGGCCAACGCCTCACTGACCCACTCCGATGTCTTCACCTTCCACATGGTCTCCATCGAGCTCATGAACATCGTTGGAGCAATCTTCTGCTGCTGCGGCGACTTTGCTGGCGTTCCGCAGCTGGTATTAGTGGGTATCTACCTTTTCTCCGTCGTCTTCATAGCGCAGCTGTTTTTCCACGTCCTGACCTGTGTAGAACGCTATGTGGCTGTTGTCCACCCTGTGATATACCTTCGGCTGAAGAGTGCGAATGCCATCCTATTCAGAAATGGAATCATTGGCCTGTTATGGATACTGAGCTTCGTGGGGACAGGTGTCATGTCCCTGTCCGACCACTCCGCCATCACCATTGGCTCCTACTGCATCGTGAGCTGTTCCATAGTCGTAATCGCGTTCTGCAGCCTCTCTGTTCTCTGCGTTTTGGTCCGTCAGGGTCCTGGGGACGGCGGCAAGGACAGGCCGCGAGTTGACCAAATGAAACTGAGGGCCTTCAACACCATCATGGCCATTTTAGGAGTGTTAGTGCTGAGGTTTGCTGCCAGTTTTTTCACTAATGTTTTGTATGACTCAGAATATCTGGGGGAGGTTGAAAGGTGCGGCTTGTGGGCGTCTAAATTCTGGTTCTGCTTCCCCAGCAGTCTGGTATTACCTCTGCTGTTTCTTCAACGAGAGGGAAAACTAAAATGCTGCCAGCGGCCCCCACCTGTCAAACAGTAGCAGATTGTCTCTTCATGGCTACTGAGCTTAGAATTTGTTTGACCACTCGAAAGCTTTAGATCATATCTTATATTTCACATTCTATGCTGAGGCTGGTTGCATGGAAATGTCTCCAGAGTAACTTGAAAACACTCTCACTGGCTTGTTAATTGCAAGCCTTTTTTGACATACAATCATGTTGTTTACCATGAGACCTTTTACTTTAAGCTTAAATGAAAACCTGTCTTTATCATTTTTAATTAAACTTGTAACAACTTAAGAGCAAAAGCAAACTTTAATGTAACCAAGTGCAAGAAAGATTGAAGTAAAAGCCTTCCAACAAACTGAAAGGAAGAGACTGGTTAAAAAATCAGAATAATTTTACTGAGTGAATGTAATATCTAAATGTGATGTATTTCTTGATAACAAAAAATTGTGATGAATTTTGGACACGTAAAAATGGTGTAGCTTTCTTTTAATGCACAAGAAGTTGGCTTTTTTACTGCAAGCAGATTTTGAAAACGCACAAGGCCAAAGTTATATGACAGATTATATGCGAGATTTTCAAAAAATATGAAGTAAGAACTTTTAATGCCATTGCTTAAAACACGTTTGTTTAAATGTTATTTGGAATAGGATATGTAGATTTTAGCCATGAGTTGCTTATCACTGCATTGTACCTTGTCAATAAAAATATTCCACATTCTGAAAGAAAAGCTACCATCCTTAATATTGCTGTACGTTAAAAGGACATAGCTATCTCTATCAGTGAAGTTTTTGCTTTTTTTTGCTTTTTTTGCATTCATCCCATTATGGAAATCAGTCATTTCACCTTTTTTTAGATCACCAGTATAAATCAGAAATAGTTCTGAAGATAAAATCTGGTATATGGTTATTTATACTTCTTCTCACATTCATGTTAATCTGTGGAACAAAATACAGTCTATTTAAAAAGAAAAAAGGGGGGAATTTTTTACATCTGAGGCATCACTTCTCAGTATCATTGACCATTAGATGGCAACGTACTTCCATGGAAATGAATGTTTCTCATAACACATGGGTATGCAAAAGCTTCTGAACTTGTGCAAATTAACAATAATGATACATAATTTTATTGCTGTTACTCAAAAGGAAATGATTAAGAGCAGTAACCCCCAACTCTAAACACAACATGTTAAGATTTGCTACCTCAAGACACTTTCAAATCCTCCATGCGTGAAGGTGTTCTGTAAAAAACACACTTCATTCACAGTCGGACTCATTTCATAATTTTCCAACAGCAACATTATGAATTTGACAGGATCAGGAAATCTACAATAATACCAACAGCACATGCAAACATGTTCAGAGTAAAAATATACCAAAGCAAGAAAAGGCTGACTAAATAAGTGAAATATTGTATTAGGATATAGAGTAAAAGAGGGAGTTTTTATTCAGTTTTCTTTAAATTGATAACCCATTTATTTTAATCACCTGGACTTTGTTTGCTGCTATTTTATTGTATGTTCTAGGAACTAGTTTTGATTAGTGCACTATTGTAAATCTTGTGGCTATGAGCGATATATGAATCCTCCCCTTATATGCTTGTTAGTGTGTGGCAGAATTTAAAGTAGCAGGGCCTGAAACATAGAAAAGGCATAAAAGTAGCACCTTTTTGGAAATTCAGATTACTTCTTTGGAGGCTTTTTTATTTAAAATCTATCTCTTTCTTTTTTTTAATCTTGTTAGTACAACAAATGATCTTTCCTGCCCTGTGAAGACACAGCAGAGGTAAGACTAGACTGCTGGGCAGGTTAGACCAGGATAAACTGGTCATGATCACACAATGTTTTATTCCCTCTGTAAAATAAAGTATCTCCCATAAAATGTTAAAGGAAAATTTCACTACCAGTGCTCCCAGTATGGCCACGATAGTATAGAATGCTCTTTGCTTTGATTGGTTATTCATCTTTTTGCCCTGTCCCTGTTTCTCTGGACCTGATTGAATCACAACACAGAGTACTGATAGACTGCAAAAGGAGATGACCATCATTGCTAAGGTCAATAGGCACAAATCCATTATGACAGACAAATTCCACATCAAACAAAGAAAAGTCCCAATAGAAAGCAGCCAGACAAAACCAATGCTGATGTTTCTGATTTGGGTCCCTCTTTCATTTCTCATGCTTAAGTAGGCAATGGGGTGAGCAGCAGCTACATAGCGCTCTACACATGTTAACATGTGAAAAAAGATCTGACTATACCAGGTGAAAGAGTAAATGAAGCTCCCCAACGACAGTAATTTTTGGTCCGTTCTATAGATCCCACTACAACAGATAATGTTCCCAAAGACACCGGCGGACTCAATGATGGCCATGTGGAGGGAAAACCTGTCGGAGTGGCTCGTTGGTGCGGAGGTGGAGGGCCTTTGGCGCCACTGTTGGAAAGCATGGTGGAGAATGGAGATGCAAAGAGGAATTTGGAAGACAATGTTGGTAATCAGGAATGCAAAATGAATAATTGAGCTTTTTCCAAACATGTAGCAATGCATGTATAACAAAAAGGTGGAGTCAGTGGAGGAAGCGTTAAGATGACGAAGGGATGTACTGAGGGTTGAGACCCGTAGCAACATATCTGTAAAAGAAAAACAAGAACAAACATTACAACAATTATAACAATAATTTGGCAATCCACCGGGACATCTAAATGTGCCTTGTTTTTAATTAAGGTCAATCACGGATATGATACCTTCACAAAATGATTTTAAGGTGTATCCAATAGTACAGAAAATGTTCCAGAAATGTGTGCTCAGTTGGGTCGATATCAAGACAGAAGATGGACAATTGACAATTTTTCTATGAATAAACATATCAAAATTAAAATGTAATTGGCAAACGAAAGATTTAATGGGAGCTGCAAGTTTTTCTTGAAAAAAAAAGAAAATATCTTTTTTTCATCTCTTGAACAACTGAGACTTTAAACTATTGAAAGCCGTATCCTTCCGTAAATCTATCTTTAAAAGTGCTTAGAATACTAAGAAAATCAGTATGTAACTTTTATATATCCAGGAATTATGAAACACGAATGCAAGTCTATATTTTATCATGACAATACAATGAACATGAGAAGATAAATTGCTGTTGTAATGCATGCTGTGGCCAGAATATGTCGTTTAAACTGTTCAAGACAAGCTGACCCAGAATCAATCCTGATGTTATAAAGTCGTACGCTTACCAACCTCTTCAGTCTGGTTTTCTGCTCGTCCTCGTGCCCTGCCTCTGCTCAGCGGTGACTGCACTGCACCACCTGAGTACCACGTCCCCAGCAAACCTCCAATTACATTCAAATAGCTGATTTGCATAAAAAAAGATCAACTGACAAATTCAAGAGAAATTAAGAGAAAATAAGACTTGTAACTTGTTTCAAGGCATTACATAATTATTCAGAAATTGTGTTCTAAATGTACTAAAGCACTAAGTGAATAAACGTTTATTTGCACTATTAGCAGTATCTGCTAATCAACAAACACAGAATATTTAAGGCCTCAAGAAATGAATCACTTTTGGATACAAATGACTGCAAAACTTCATAAACTACAGAAGCAGCATCCATAAAGCTGTAACAAAGAAAATATTCCAGTCACTGTCACATGATGCCTCGATGCTTAAATTGTGATTGGATCTGCAGTAGTGGCAAAGATGAGTGACAGTCCCTTATGGGGGAATGGACAGTCCTAATAGTTTCTGTGTGTGCGTGTGTGTGTGTGATGAATTCATAACCAGTGTCTCCTTGTTGTTTTTATTTTATTCAAATGAGCAATATTTACATGTAACACGGTCAGACAGTAAAGACATAGAATGGAAGTTTAGGGCTGACGTCCACAGAGGAGAGACGGAGAAACCCCGACAACCAACATTCAAAAGGTTAGTGTACTCTATGTCCCGAAAAGGCTGAAAGCTGAAACGCATTTGGAAACTTGCAATTTGCTTCCAGGTTCAGATTTTCAGGTTTCCTATTGGATATTTGAAAAAAAGTTCAAATATGATTTTCTTGAAAATACAACCTTTTCAGTTTCCTTAACAAAAGCGTCTTAACCAGGACAGGAGCAAAAACTAAAACAGTGTAAGCTGGTATTGCTTTTCAAGCTATATTTAACAGACAAAGAAGGAAAAATGAGTTTCCCCTACGATTTTTTATGATTTAATGTTTACCTATATCCCATGTCTGGTCATTTTCTTGTGATCTCTGTCGAGCATTGTTCATTTTCTGTTGAAGTGAATCTGGTTTTTATAATAAATACAAACTGGTGCTTAAGTCTGGCAAAAGGGACAAATCAGATCAAATGAAAACACCATACAAAGTGTTGTAATGTGTCGAAAGGGTTTTCAAAATTCCACCTTGCCTTGCACTCACCTGCATTTACTAAACGTGCATTTCCTGAACATTGGACACACCAAAACAACAAGAACACACAGAATAACTGGTTAAAAAATATCTGGACTGGGCTTGTTTTCTTTTTCAGACATGTTGGTGGAACACACAGACGTCCGAGGCTCCTTTCTTCATCCAAACCTGTCCTTTCCTAACCTCTCTATCCCGCCATTCGCCAGCTGTCTTGCATCCACACCCAGCAGCATCGTCTTCAATTCGTACTGCTTCACCTTTTTCTTTCTGTTCCTTCCACTCTGCATCTTCGTCCTCTACGCCGGCCTCCAGAAATGGCTTCAAACGGGAGCCATCTCCTCAGCAACAATGCACTCTGACAGCATCACCTACCACAATGTCACAGCCGACCTCATAGGGGTTATCGGTTGTCTGATCTGTCCTTGCGGTATGTTCATGAGAGATTGGAACGTCTTAGCTATGGGAGGCTTTTTCTTGTCCTTCTCTTGGTATGGAGGGACAGTTTTCCATGTGCTAATGTGTGCGGAACACTACTTAGCCGTCGTTCATCCCATCACCTACCTAAGCCTGAGAAACGAGAGAGGGATCAGAATCAGAAACATCAGTGCTGCCTGTTCATGGCTGCTTTGCCTTCTTGGGATATTTTCTGAATTAAGGGTCGACGTCTACATGGCTACGACCGGAGCCTTCTCAGCACTGGCTGTAGCAGCGGTTTTATTTTGCAGCGTTTCTGTTCTCAAGGCTTTGGACCGCCCAGGTCCGGGGAAACAAAGCAAAAGAAAAGTGAAGGTTGACCAATCAAAACAGAGGATGTTTCACACAATAGTGGCCATACTGGGAGTGCTGGTGTTAAGGTTTATAGGGGGGGTGATTTGGGCCGTGGCATATGTGTTAGAATCGAGGACTCATGAGTGTTTAGTCATGGCTTCTGTGGGCTGGCTTAATGTGCCCAGCAGCCTGGTGTCACCACTACTGTTTCTTTACAGAGCAAAACAAGTCATGTGTTGGAAAAAGAAATGAGGAGATAAGAGTGGGGTTTCATATAAAGATCAGTGTAGATGGTGTCTTACTTAAAGTTTGATTCACCATTATAATTTGTTATTTTGCTTGCTTTAAACACAGCAATAACTTTCTTATTTTAAATCATAGATAATAATCAGCAAAATAACTTCAAGATTAATGAAGTAATCAAGATAAATGTAATATGAAAGAAGATACTGATTGACTATTAAACTGGAGACATCAACCAAATGCTTTATTATGATTTGGGCTCATAATACAATAAAGAATGTACAATAATTCCTAAACTGTACAATCACAACTGATGGAAAAATACTCTTAAATTGAGGCCTTAAGGAAGTGCGAATTATGTCATCAAGACTTGGTTGATGAGTAGCAATCTTTGTTTTAAAACTCTTCTTCCCTCACCCTGAGATGCATTTAATTCCATATAATTGAGACTGGGGTTTTTTATATTTTATGGGCCACTGTTTTATCTGCTACACACTTTATCTGTTTATTTTCTTTATTGTTGACCCAAGCTGAACTTTTGGTAGGCAGAACTGTTATTATAATTATTGTCAAAATCATTGTTGTATTCATCTCTCAACACTGACAAGTTTAGAACAGCTGATGAGTGAACCTGACCAAGATGTTGAAAACATGCAGACACGATCATTATATTTATGAAGAGGCCATGTTTCTGTTAATTTGTTTTGTTGAATGCAAATAAGGTGTGCGTCACCTTGACAAAGACAGATAGGGAAAGGGTTGGGTTGTCACATGTGCTCTTATTTATATGGTGAGCACATATTGCACCGATGGAGGGCGTGAAGGGACGAAGCTGCATCACATACATGGAAGGTTGGTGTTCTTCTCGTGCTGTTATATTACTATTGTGAAGTATATTTGTTATTTTGGGTTCGTTGTTGTCTGAAAATGATTGAATTGTTATAACATTTGCAGGCCTTGTAAAGACATGTATAACACCAAATTGGAAAAAGTATCATTTATCTCTGAGTATGTGGGTTGCTGTGGTGTATTTAGTAGGATGTATTGGAATTCACCCGGCAAGTAGTTTATGTTGAATATAGATACATTAAGATAAAACTCTTAGGTAATGCCATCCTAAATCACTTGAGTGCTTTTTATCTGATTTGATGTAGTTTTTCACATTCTGTTTTACTTGTTTGCTTTTGTTTTATTTTTGTTTTTCAATGTAAAAATAGCAATTAGCATGCTAACAACTATTTACCTGTTAAAACATCCTTTACATTTTAATTCTGTATAGATTGGAACACAAAAGATTGGCTTATCATCCACAATTTTAAAGATTTAAGTGTGTAAAACGCGTTTTGCATTGTAAGTTTTGGATGTAACATTTATCCCATTTTACTTTATTAGTTATCTGTAGTGACTTTGTTTCGGTCATTATCAATGTTGATCTTCAATAACTTAAACAAACTGTTACAAAAACAAAACAAAAGAGGGATCTCTTTACTTGGAAACTGTAGGTTCTGTTAATTCTTTTGATTTAATTTCTGTGTTTACTTATCCTCCAGAAATGTTGGTCAACTCCTCAGACACATGTCTAATCGAATGGCCGCATTCCATCTTCTTCTTAACTTTCTACATCACCAACATTGCCTTCCTCCTTCCTCTCTCCATCTTCATTCTCTACCATGGGCTTCAGGAATGGCAGAAACAACACTTCAACCTGACAATGGCAACTAGGAGTCACTCCGATTGCTTTACCTACCACTTGGTCACAATGGAGCTAATTGGTCTCATTAACAATATTGCCGACTGTTATGGCATCTATGCAAAGAATTTACACATTTTACATGAAAACAAGTTTGTAACAACATTTGTTTGGCATGGACAGACATTCTTTCATTTCCTGACCTGTCTGGAGAGGTACCTCGCTGCGGTTCATCCTATAACATACCGAAGTTTGAGAAACAGAAAAGGGATCAGAATCAGGAACATCAGCATTGGCTGTGTTTGGCTGTTCTCCCTTCTCGCAACTGGACTGTTGAATTTCAGAGAGAATCTACTCATTGTGGATCTGTGTCTATTGATGCTAGTCCTGCTTGCTGTCACCTTTTGTAGCTTCTCTGTTATTTTTGTTTTGATTCGTCCGGGTCCAGGGCAAAAGGGAATGGGCAAGGTTGACCAGTCAAAGCTGAGGGCTTTTTATACCATACTCGCCATACTGGTAGTGCTGCTCATGAGGTTTGCATCTGGTCTGGTTTGGGCTGTTTTAGGTATTTCAGAAGGAAAATATATGTGTCTCATAATGATAGTTGGTACTTGGTTTAATCTGCCCAGTGGTCTGTTGTTACCTCTGTTGTTTCTACACAGAGCAGGGAAATTTGGCTGGTGTCAGACAAAATAAGAATATTTGCATAAGCAAGGATTAGATGAACAAAGAGTAAAAAAAGACAAAAACTGACAGGTTAAACAACCTCTACCTGGCAAAATAACAACAGAGACCAAAGTTTTTTTATTGTGAAATAATCTTTGCAGTCATTCATAACTCCTCATAACTGTAAAGTAAAAACCTAAAAAAGAAAATTAGACCAACATTTCAATAGTAGAACAACACTGATCAATTCAAGGTGTGTTGTAGTCCCTGTGTGCATGAATCCCCAGCTTGATGTAAAGTTTGAATTAAAACATACCAGTTTGGATGATGTAGTTTAGCTATCAAAAGCCTTTGGAAACATAAACCTTATTTTTCTCTGTCAAAGTGTTTGAAGTGGCTTCTATAGACTGAACTTTCATTATAACTGTTACATGAATAGTTTGAGTGCTGCATAATATTACTCTGTGGCTTCATACTGTTAATTTAGACTAACAGATAAATTGGTTATTAAAGGAGGCTAAAAATTGATCTCGGTGACTCGACAATAATCTTTTATTTGTAAGCATTCAAATCATTTTGACATATACCATGACTGATGATTTTAATGATAGATGTTAGTGCTTGAGCGCGTGTCCTTGTCATTTCATTCAAATATCAGTGTGATGACAAATTGTTTATTGGCATAGCTGACAGGCGGTTTGGTGTTATTGTTTTCTTTTGTTGGGCTTTCATACAAATAAGCATTAAAAGCAGAGGTAAATAAGTTCATGGTCAGATCATGTCTTCATGTAGGATGTTTGGGCTTGGACTGAGTTCAAACATCAATCTAAATGTAAGGCTCAGATAAACCTTCAATATCTATTAATTTCAATAAATATGGGTAGCAATGCAAAGAAGTATGTCATGTTTTCTGTGATTTTTGTGTCAGTGTGACTTCAAAATCCTGTTCCCATCATAAACAGGATTAATGAACTGGTACGATGAAGCACCAGACATGAATTGTGAACCTGAAAGATGATGATAAGAGAGATGAGGATAAGAATATTCAACCATAAATCTTTTCTTCCCGATGATGTGATCTGATTATTATTATCAGGAACACCACGAATCTGCTCGTTGTCATCATGTCGTCATGCACTTTAATACTTCTCACTTGGCAGCACATAGTTTCCATAAACTAATTTGACCGTGTTCCAATGGATAGTGGTGGGGCAATTAATTTATGTCTGGGATGGGGGTCTGGCTATGTGTTATATAAAACTATGCAAATAAACCATGGAGGGGCAGACTCTGGAGCTGAGGTGGGGATATCAGGATGTCTGAGTCAGAGAGGAGAAAGACGAGAGGCAAAAAGTAAAGACAGTAGGAAACATATTTTGTCAAGGTTGGTATTCTTTCCATTTTACTATGATATCAAAAATAAAATGTAAATTGAGGTAGAAACCCTCTGAACCTTGTAAATTCTGATTTTTGCGGCATAATCCCTGCTATAAAGGTTTAGAATCATCATTGAGAGAAAGGAAAGCTGTAGTTTTCCAGTCATGATGCAGGACAACCATAATGATTGACAGGAGGTCAAATACAAGTTAAGGTTTGAATTTTTTACAGTTAAACAGAAAATATGATTTGTGAAAATGTCTATTATTGTGGGTAATTTGATCATTTTAATTCTAATAGATATAATGTGACTTTTTATCAACAAGTGAGCTGTGGATCTCTTAACATGTCTAATATGGCTTTATAAATATGGTATTTATTAAAAATTGGAAATGAGTTTCAGATTAACCAAATACACAGTGATTATATATATGGACACCTGTCAGGACAGTCCCAGGTCATTATATTCATTATGTTATTTTTGACTTTTTCAGAGTCTCTCTCTTTTCTTTTGTTAATGTTAATTCAGTGCCCAATATAGTGAGAAATATTTTCCAAAAATCTATCCACCAAGTTCAGAGATAATCATTAAAGAAATAGTTCAAAACTAATTTTCTAAGGAAAAGAAGGAAGAATAAATGTTGTTAATCCTTTCGAATTGCACATGTTCTTTCTTTCTCAGATGTTGGTAAATTGCTGCTCATCCACCAATGGCTCTCTCCTTGGTCCACAACTTCCGACCATTCCGCCCATCTTGCCTCTGTACCTGCATTGCTACTACTCCGGGCCAAGCTCCATCATCCTCATCACACTGGTCCTTGCAGAAATCCTCATCCGTTCTCCTCTCATTGTCAGCGTCATACACCATGGGCTCCGGCAGTGGCGGCAAAAGCGCTCCACAGGCTCAGCCGCCGCCGTGAATCACTCGGACTGTTTCACCTTCCACATGGTCGCCATGGAGATCGTTGATGTCACCAGCAGTTTTCTCGTCCTTGTTTGGAGAATCGGCAAGAAGGATGTCAACTTACTGGTTGCAGGCGGCTTTCTTTCATCGATTACTTGGCACGGACGGACATTATTTCACACCTTTACTTGTATTGAGCACTACCTGGCTGTCGTCCATCCGGTGATCTACCTTGGCCTGAGGAATGATAGAGGGATCAGGAACAGAAATATTGTAATTGGCTGTGTCTGGCTTCTTTGCTTTGCAGAGTTGGGTTTGTTGGTTGCTGAAAAGACTTTAAATGTCCTGAATTTCTGTGTTGACATTTCAGCCTTGGCAACTGTCTTCTTTTGCTGTCTTTCTGTTCTTTCTTCGTTGATTCATCCAGGTCCAGGGGAACAGGGTGCAGGCAGGGACAGGGTTCACAGATCAAAACAGAGGGCTTTCTACACCATCATAATCATACTGGGAGTGCTGGTTTTGAGATTTGCAGCGAGTCTAGCCTGGTCTGTGGGGTTTGCGTTAATTAAAGGTGATAAGTGTCCAATGATCGCGTGTGTGGCCTGGTTTGGGTTGCCCAGCAGTCTGGTTTTGCCCTTACTGTTTCTACACAGAGCAGGAAAGTTAGTATGCCATAAGGACTGTGTTTAACAAAAGAATTAAAAAGACAATAGAATTCCTAATCGTGTCCTTCTGTTCACTAAACATATGTTTACTTAATTAAATGTTGCAGATTTTTGCATTGTAAAACATGCTCAATGTCCACACTGACTCTGGATACTTATTTATTTCAAATAGAAAGACATTTAGTAAAAAAAAAAATTAAATGAAGATAAAATGTGTTAAGAAATGATGAATATGAAATATTTGTAGGTTCAAATGAAATATTTAATGTGATATTTAATTGAATAAAAATTCCAACGTGAAACATGGATTTATTTCTATGTGTTTCGGGTCTTTCTTGTTTTTTAAGTGGCAGTAATCACATTCAACAGGTCAGCAAAGACTTTTTTGTCAGAGGAATGTCATGTATGATGATGAAAAAAGTCATCGTAGAGATGTAGTGACAGTAGTACATTTTAACCTCCAAAGACCAAATCTTTTGTTTGACTTGCATTTTAGATTTATTCTACCTATTTAGAGAAGAAGGACCTTCTTTGGAATTTTGGGTGATACTGACAAATCTGACACCTCATGTCAAATATACTGAGCATGTAAATAAAAAGAACAACAGAAGGAAATTTCAGCAACATGATGCATAGTTTATTTGAACATCATTCATCCATTGTCTTCTACTTATTTGAATTATTTAGAAATAACATATATCGTATATCACTATACAGATTCATAAACATTTTTAGGAGGGAATCAGATGGATTTGATTTTGATTTAACTCTCACTAGACAATTTTTTACAACAGCTTAATTTTCCTGCTCTGTGGAGAAATAGCAGAGGTAAAACCAAATTGCTCGGTAGATTGAACCAGACATCAGATATCTGTTTCATACAGTCCACAGTCTCCTCCAACAATGTAAACAAAGCCCAAACCAGACTCCAAGCGAACCTGACCAAAAGCACTCCCAGTATGGCAACAATTATGCAAAACGCTCTTTTCTTTGATTGATTAAACCTCTTCCTGTCGTCTCCCCGTTCCCCTGGACCTGGACGAATCAAAACACAAAGAACAGAAAGACTACAGAAAGACACAATAAGTAAATCTAATGTCAAGATAAAGAAATACACAAAGACATAAATCTTCTCCATCAGCAAAGTAGTCATCACAAAGCTAAGCAGCCAGACACAGGCGATGCTCATATTTCTGACTCTGATTCCTTTCTTTTGCCTTAGACGCAAGTAAATGATGGGATGGACAACGGCCAAGTAGCGCTCCACACACATCAGGACGTGAAAGAAAATCTGTCCAAACCAGGTGAAAGAATAAAGATAAAATCCCACATAAAATATGGGAAGCTGCTTGGTAAATATACCACAACTGTTGAAGACACAGCCAAGGATGCCCACGAGCTCCATGGCAACCACATGGTAGGTGATGCAGTCTGAATGACTTAGTTTTCTGGCTAAAGAAGAAGGGCCCCGCCACTGCTGAAGGCCGTGGTGAAGGATAAAGATGTACAGCGGGAGGAGGAGGATGTTGGTAATTTCGTATGATGTCACAATGAAGGAGCTTGGTTCATTCATGAAGCAGTAGATGTCCAAAGGGAGGTGAGAGGTGATGGGGGGAAGGTACGGAGGAGGAGCAGAGTGATTTGCGTTGGACATATCTGGAGGAGGAAAAAAACATAATAATCTAAATCATCCTGTAAATCTTTGAATGCCTTTAAAGTCTTTATGTGTGTGCAGGGTACTAACATTTTACAGTGGGATTTTCTCCTTTTCTGATTTTCTGAACTCTCACAGGACTCATTCAACTTTTATTGCATTGCATGTTCTCCTCAGGGTCTGGTAGGTTATACTTATTGTTTTGAAGATAACATTGTATCATATCATATAAACCAAACCTCATCTACTCATTTAAGCTTTTTTGTTTGTTTGTTTTTTGTGCATGAAGATCATAGTAAGTCTAAAATGGGACAGTAGAAATTGAGAGAAGGGTAAAAAGCAAAAAGAAAAGAGTAACTGCTTCCAGAAATGGCAACAATTACACCACGAACCTCATCAGTGTGTGTTCCTGATCTTTGTCCCCCTGTGTTTTCTCTGAATGTCCTCTGACTCTGCTTTACAGGCTGTATTTTAAAGGGTTTGTCCACCACCTGTGCCTCCCTGAGTCCAGTTCAAACACAGTCTCATCGATTCAGTTTGACAAAAAACAATAAAGAAACAAACAATCAGTCACTTAAACAAATAGAAAATGACAAAGTGTCAGTAGATGACTGATTAACACAGGAAAGCCCTGTTTGACATGCACAACTCACATTTCTATGTGTGTGTATCCTTGAAATATTTCATTTTCAAATTACTTTTCAAATGCATGCAAATACACACATTTGCAAATAAACCATGTTTGACCTAAACTCAGAGACGAAGGAGTGTTAAAGCTGCAGTATTAGTCCATCCACCCGTTCATTTTTGACACCTGCTTATTCCTGGTTATATCACATGGGGGATTTGACCAATCCCAGCTGTCACTGGGATGTAATAAATGATCAAAGAAAAAAAAGTAATATCGTGAATGGTAAAATGCACATTCATGCTGTTAATTTACTTAAGAAAACGTTGGGAATTGTATTTGGACCTAGAGGTGCATTCAGGTTGACCTTTGGATGAAATTTAATAACTGAACTGAACTATAACAGTTATAACTATAGCAATTCTAGAGTTAGAATTAGAGTATAACATTTCTTACATTCTGTTGCTGCATCTAAACTATTTACATTAAACAGGTTCTTCTTTTCCAGCAAATATATTACTGATGTGTCAAAGAAAATGCTTTAAACATTGAAGCTTGACATAAAAGAACACTAAAAAAATGGTAGTAATCCAACCTTAAGCATTTATTCACTTCCTTTAAAAAAACATTTTCTTAAATCATAAAGTGAACACCACAGATCTTATTACTTATCAAACTCACAAAATGGGCACACAAACATAACAAAAACTCTTCAAACCTGCAAAAATCTGAAGTAAACCATACAAATGCAGATGCATGAGAGAAAAGGCACAAACATTCTGTTAACAGAACACTCATTCAGGCTCTCAAGATTATGATAATATGTTTGATTAATTACCATAACATAGCAAATTAGGCTATATTTGTACATTTTTAAATGTTTGAATTCTTCCATGTGCCTTCACCATATCTGTTGTTGCACAGATTGCAAACCCGAACTCTTATTCATGATATCTATTCTCGCAACAAACTAATTTTCCTGCCCTCTGCAGAAAAAGTAAAGGTATTACCAGACTGGCGGGAAAATTTATGCAAACATTACAGGACAATAACAAACAATTGTTCTGTCCTTCCAGCACGAAAAGAAAAGCCCATACCACACCACAGCCAAACCTCAAAAGCAGCACTCCGAGTATTGCTATAATAGTGACGAATGCTTTGTTCTTTGAATGGTCAAGCCCTTCCCTTCCACCTCCCTGCCTCCCTGGACCTGGACGAATCAAAACGCAAAGAACAGCGATACTAAAGTAGGATATTAAAGAAAAGGACAATATCAATAGGAAGAAATCCAGGATAATGTAGATATTTATAATCACAAAGGTCATCCCCATGAACACAGCAGCCAGGCACAACCAATGATAACATTCCTGATTCTGACCCCACGTTCATTTTTGAGGCTCCGGTAGGTGATGGGATGAACAACAGCCAGGTAGCGCTCCATACATGTCAAGATGTGAAACAGTATTTGTCCAAACCAGGTGAAAGAAAACATGTCACCGCCAACCTTAATAATTTTCTCATCTTCTGCAAAAATTCCACAAAAGCAGAGGGTAGACCCCAAGATGCCCACAAGTTCTATGATGACCATGTGGTAAGTGAAGTGGTCAGAGTGGTTAACTGCTGTCGAAGGGGACCAGGGCTTTTTCTGCCATCGTTGTAGAGCAATGTAGAGAATGAAGATGCAGAGAGGGAGGATCATTACGATGTTGCTGAACCAGAACATGGCGTACATTACCGAGCCTGGTCTGGTCATGAAGCACGAGCTGTATGAGACAATGGTGGAAGAGCTCTGATTGAAATGGTCATTGGAGGATGAAGATTTTCCTGACATATCTGGAAGAGAGGAAAAGGAAATTAATAAGAGATATATCGATTTATATGCAGATTGAAACATTTTTCTCTCCAGAACAGTATACCCAGGTTACATGTATATGTTTCTCCACCATCCAAATATTATGCATGTTGCATTTGCAGCTGGATCTAAACCAGTCATGGCCAGCACACACAAGGCTGTCCCTGATAGGCTAACGTGCGGTTGATTGGGAACTTCTGAATCTCCTTCACTGAGACTGATTGATTTTATTTTATTTTGTTTATCTTAACTTGGCATTTGCTTATTTTCCTTATAGATAACATCCAACCAGATTTATCCTTGATAAAATAAAACACCAGCTATTTTAAGTAGAAGAACTTATCTTTGATTAACACAGCACTTTGAGAGTGTATTGATGAACTGTTGTGGGAATGTAATTTTTAAGGAAGCATCTTAGTATGTCTGAGGAAGTAAAAAATAGAAATGTATTAAAAACGGAAAATTCCTGAAGTGAGACCAACCAGCACTAAATAAAAATTGCTCATACAACATACTGTCACGCCTGGGGGAATGTCTCGTCTTGATTACCTATTGTGTACACCTGGGGTTTCCCTCCTTCATGTGTTTAAATAGTCCTCGTTTCCCCTTGTCTGGTGCGGGGTCGTTCTTGTCTTCTTGTCTTGCCTCTTGTCCTTTCGTCCGTCGTCACCCCCACGCCAGGTTTGTTTCGTCATAGTTCTGCCACAGCCACAGTCATAGTCACGTTTTGTCTTAGTCTTGTTAATCTTTATTTTGTTACTTTCTAGTTTTTCCACAGTCTTGTTTGCTTGCTTTGATACTTTGCCCACCGTTTGCCACAGCTTTGTTTTGTACTTTGTCTGGACATTCACCCTGTTTTTGTTCAATAAACCATGTTCCCCTCATCTCCGCACCTGAGTCCTCCCTCAAGACCCACCTCCCTGACACATACCAAGTTACTCCGAAGCAAAACAAGTCACAATACATGTTATAACCCTCCCTGAGCAGGGAGCAGGGGGGTGTTAAGCCTCTGACCCACACACCTGCCCAGGAAAGTCTGTCTTCCAATAGTTCAGTAGCCGCATATTTCAGGAAGGCGGTTTTCTGTCTATTATAATAATAACATAGTCAGTAACATGTAATTGCAGTTGTAAGAAAGAACAACTTAAAACCTTCTCACCCAAAATCAAATGACTTGAGTAGTGAGACAAATTGATGACACATATATTCATTTTTCATTACAGTCCAAAACTACTAAGTACATTTCCATAAGCATTTGCCAGCACTATAAATGGGGAAAAAACCAAGCCCTGAGAGGCAAAACTCAGTATATACACCCACCTTGGCTGAGAGTTATCCTTCCTGTTCAGATCCTTACTAATGTCATGTATGTGAAACTATGCACTTATGAGGGTAGGGATGAGGGGGGTGGGATATCTTTGCATGTTGGCAAACTTCATACAAAATGCACATTTGCTTTAAATCATGGCAAACAAATGTTCTTTTTCCATGGGCGCTCTCCACCAAATACAAACGGCTAGTGTTTCAGTGGTACTGGAAATCTACAGTGAATCATTTTCAAAAAGATGTACTCCAGCCGACTGGAGTCAGCAGTGGGAACAGGACTGGTTGTCAGGGAGTGTAAATGGCTACAAACACACAGATGCACACACTTTCACAAAAGGGCAAAGTGAATTAGTGGAAAGACAAATAGACAAAAGCATCTTCCAAACTGTATGTAAAAGATAAAAAGGAAATAATAATGTTTAAAACCTTAAGCATATAAGAAATCTGATTTATAGAAATAAGCATTTTCTTTTTTGGTTGATTGACAACCGGTTCAGAGTACACAATGACGGCTGCCAAGGGCTCCATATCCCTTCAACCATGCTTAGAAAAAGTGGATGCAAAAAATGTATGGCTGGATGCATATTTATCTGGTATTGTTCCATCCTCTTGTTATTCCAATAAGTTTGTTTGTCATCATGACAGTGTATTTACAATGCAAATAAAGGACACGTGGGTGGAATGTGACTGTAATGTACAACCAGTAGACCTGAATTGGAACTAATACTCCACAGAGGCATCACAGAGGAGCAGAATTCAGATCCAAACACAGATAAGGTATGTGCCTTTGTCAATACTTTGGTTTTTTTGTCCACACACCCCCAAAGCTCACACACATCATGACTCTTTCATACATGTAATCGTACCTTGACATCAGACTTTTATTGATTAAATCAGATATTATCTATCAAATATGGATTTCTAATTAAAAAAATGCTAAATAACTAGATAATTTCGCATATTTAGGATGAGATCTGTCTTCTGAGACCAATAGCCATTAAGACTTAATTTCTACATTTAATCGATCGAATTGTCGTTCATTTTTCTCTTCCAGATATGTTGGCCAACTTCTCCTCTACAAATGGCTCCCTTCCTCCTCTGGTTCCGTTCTTTTACTCTTTCTTCACCCTAGGTTTTGAGTGTTATGTCTCTGAACCAAATATCTTTATCTTCAGCGCATTTAACGTCACCTACATCGTCGTCCTTCTCCCTCTCTGCATCATCATCCTCCACCATGGTGTCAAACAATGGCGGCAGAGGGTCTCCACCTCCTCAGCAGCACCGATGACTCACTCAGACTGCTTCACCTACCACGTTGTTGTCATGGAACTGTTTGGTGT